>CAJQUW010008366.1:0-222222 GCA_907163375.1 Prostheceraeus crozeri
TGTTTCAATAGTGCATATGTTAAGAATAAAGTTTTATCTGTTTGTATGTTAGAAATAAAATGAAGCTTCACCAGTTTACAAGTTAAGAATAAAGTTTTATCTGCTTGTATGTCAGAAATGAAGTAAAGTTTCACCAGTTTAAGAGTTAAAAATAAAGTTTCAATGGTGTGTATGTTAAGAATAAAGTTCTATCTGTTTATATATTAGAAATAGAATGAAGTTTCACCAGTTTACAAGTTAAGAATAAAGTTCTATCTGTTTGTATGTTAGAAATAAAATGAAGTTTCATCAGTTTACAAGTTAAGAATAAAGTTTTATCTGTTTGTATGTTAGAAATAAAACAAAGTTTCAACCGTTGACAAGTTAAAAATAAAGTTTCAACAGTGTGTATGTTAGAAATAAAGTTTTATCTGTTCATATGTTAGAAACAAAACAAAGTTTCAACAGTTTACAAGCTGAAAAATAAAGTTTCAACAGTGTGTACGTTAGGAATAAAGTTTTATCTGTTTGTAAGTTAGAAATAAAGTTTTAACTGCTTGTATGTTAGAAATAGAGGTATGACAGTTTATATGCTAGAGAGAAAGGTATAACTGTTTGTAAAGTACGATCGTAGGATTTACTAGTTTGCAAGTTAGACTCAGCATTCTACTAGTTGTAAATGAAAAATATCGTTTCAACAGTTTACAGATTAGAATAAAGTTTCAATAGTGTGCACGTTAGAAATAAAGTTATGACTGTTTGTATGTGTATGTGTGTTAGAAATAAAGTTTCAACCGTTTACAAGTTAAAAATAAAGTTTCAACAGTGTGTATGTTAGAAATAAAGTTTTATCTGTTCATATGTTAGAAACAAAATAAAGTTTCAACAGTTTACAAGTTGAAAAATAAAGTTTCAACAGTGTGTACGTTAGAAATAAATGAAAGTAAGAACTTCATCGTATGAGTATTCAAAGCATTTGTCAACGCGTTTGTCAAGTTCATTTGATTCTATCATGTCAGTATGAGACACATTTGATTTACAAAACATCCTTTGAATACTCATACGATGAAGTTCTTACTTTCATTTATTTCTAACGTACACACTGTTGAAACTTTATTTTTCAACTTGTGAACTGTTGAAACTTTATTTTGTTTCTAACATATAAACAGCTAAAACTTTATTTCTAACGTACACACTGTTAAAACTTTATTTATAACTTGTAAACGGCTGAAACTTTATTTCTAACGCACAAAGCGCTTAAACTTTATTTCCATCATACACACTATTGAAACTTTATTTTAATCTGTAAACTGTTGCAACGATATTTTTCATTTACAACTAGTAGAACGCTGAGTCTAACTTGCAAACTAGTAAATCTTACGATCTTGTCTTACAAAGAGTTATACCTTTCTCTCTAGCATATAAACTGTCATACCTCCATTTCTAACACACAAGCAGTTAAAACTTTATTTCTAACTTACAAACAGATAAAACTTTATTCCTAACGTACACACTGTTGAAACTTTATTTTTCAGCTTGTAAACTGTTGAAACTTTGTTTTGTTTCTAACATATAAACAGATAAAACTTTATTTCTAACATACACACTGTTGAAACTTTATTTTGTTTCTAATATATAAACAGATAAAACTTTATTTCTAACGTACACACTGTTAAAACTTTATTTTTAACTTGTAAACGGCTGAAACTTTATTTCTAACGCACAAAGCGCTTAAACTTTATTTCCATCATATACACTATTGAAACTTTATTTTAATCTGTAAACTGTTGAAACGATATTTTTCATTTACAACTAGTAGAATGCTGAGTCTAACTTGCAAACTAGTAAATCCTACGATCGTACTTTACAAACAGTTATACCTTTCTCTCTAGCATATAAACTGTCATACCTCTATTTCTAACATACAAGCAGTTAAAACTTTATTTCTAACTTACAAACAGATAAAACTTTATTCCTAACGTACACACTGTTGAAACTTTATTTTTCAGCTTGTAAACTGTTGAAACTTTGTTTTGTTTCTAACATATGAACAGATAAAACTTTATTTCTAACATACACACTGTTGAAACTTTATTTTTAACTTGTCAACGGTTGAAACTTTGTTTTATTTCTAACATACAAACAGATAAAACTTTATTCTTAACTTGTAAACTGATGAAACTTCATTTTATTTCTAACATACAAACAGATAGAACTTTATTCTTAACTTGTAAACTGGTGAAACTTCATTCTATTTCTAACATATAAACAGATAAAACTTTATTCTTAACATATGCACTATTGAAACTTTATTTTTAACTTGCAAACTATTGAAACTTTATTTTTAACTTGTAAACGGTTGAAACTTTGTTTTATTTCTATCATACAAACAGATAAAACTTTATTCTCAACATACGCACTATTGGAACATTAGTTTTAACTTGCAAACTATTGAAACTTTATTTTTAACTTGTTAACGGTTGAAACTTTGTTTTATTTCTAACATACAAACAGATACAACTTTATTCTTAACTTGTAAACTGATGAAACTTCATTTTATTTCTAACATATAAACAGATAGAACTATATTCTTAACTTGTAAACTGGTTAAACTTCATTCTATTTCTAACATATAAACAGATAGAACTTTATTCTGAACATGCACACTATTGAAACTTTATTTTTAACTTGTAAACTATTGAAACTTTATTTTTAACTTGTAAACGGTTGAAACTTTGTTTTATTTGTATCATACAAACAGATAAAACTTTATTCTTAACTTGCCAACTGGTGAAACATTAGTTTTAACTTGCAAACCATTGAAACTTTATTTTTAACTTGTAAACTGATGAAACTTCATTTTATTTCTAACATATAAACAGATAGAACTTTTTTCTTAACTTGTAAACTGGTGAAACTTCATTCTATTTCTAATATATAAACAGATAGAACTTTATTCTTAACATGTACACTATTGAAACTTTATTCTTAACTTGTAAACTATTGAAACTTTATTCTTAACTTGTAAACGGTTGAAACTCTGTTTTATTTCTAACATACAAACGGATAGAACTTTATTCTTAACTTGCCAACTGATGAAACTTCATTTTATTTCTAACATATAAACAGATAGAACTTTATTCTTAACTTGTAAACTGGTGAAACTTCATTGTATTTCTAATATATAAACAGATAGAACTTTATTCTTAACATACACACCATTGAAACTTTATTTTTAACTCTTAAACTGGTGAAACTTTACTTCATTTCTGACATACAAGCAGATAAAACTTTATTCTTAACTTGTAAACTGGTGAAGCTTCATTTTATTTCTAACATACAAACAGATAAAACTTTTTTCTTAACATATGCACTATTGAAACACTAGTTTTAACTTGCAAACTATTGAAACTTTATTTTTAACTTGTAAACGGTTGAAACTTTGTTTTATTTCTATCATATAAACAGATAAAACTTTATTCTCAACATACGCACTATTGAAACATTAGTTTTAACTTGCAAACTATTGAAACTTTATTTTTAACTTGTTAACGGTTGAAACTTTGTTTTATTTCTAACATACAAACAGATACAACTTTATTCTTAACTTGTAAACTGATGAAACTTCATTTTATTTCTAACATATAAACAGATAGAACTTTATTCTTAACTTGTAAACTGGTGAAACGTCATTCTATTTCTAACATATAAACAGATAGAACTTTATTCTGAACATGCACACTATTGAAACTTTATTTTTAACTTGTAAACTATTGAAACTTTATTTTTAACTTGTAAACGGTTGAAACTTTGTTTGATTTCTATCATACAAACAGATAAAACTTTTTTCTTAACATATGCACTATTGAAACATTAGTTTTAACTTGCAAACTATTGAAACTTTATTTTTAACTTGTTAACGGTTGAAACTTTGTTTTTTTTCTAACATATAAACAGATACAACTTTATTCTTAACTTGTAAACTGATGAAACTTCATTTTATTTCTAACATATAAACAGATAAAACTTTATTCTTAACATATGCACTATTGAAACATTAGTTTTAACTTGCAAACTATTGAAACTTTATTTTTAACTTGTTAACGGTTGAAACTTTGTTTTATTTCTAACATACAAACAGATACAACTTTATTCTTAACTTGTAAACTGATGAAACTTCATTTTATTTCTAACATATAAACAGATAGAACTTTATTCTTAACTTGTAAACTCGTGAAACGTCATTCTATTTCTAACATATAAACAGATAGAACTTTATTCTGAACATGCACACTATTGAAACTTTATTTTTAACTTGTAAACTATTGAAACTTTATTTTTAACTTGTAAACGGTTGAAACTTTGTTTTATTTGTATCATACAAACAGATGAAACTTTATTCTTAACTTGCCAACTGGTGAAACATTAGTTTTAACTTGCAAACCATTGAAACTTTATTTTTAACTTGTAAACTGATGAAACTTCATTTTATTTCTAACATATAAACAGATAGAACTTTATTCTTAACTTGTAAACTGGTGAAACTTCATTCTATTTCTAATATATAAACAGATAGAACTTTATTCTTAACATGTACACTATTGAAACTTTATTCTTAACTTGTAAACTATTGAAACTTTATTCTTAACTTGTAAACGGTTGAAACTCTGTTTTATTTCTAACATACAAACGGATAGAACTTTATTCTTAACTTGCCAACTGATGAAACTTCATTTTATTTCTAACATATAAACAGATAGAACTTTATTCTTAACTTGTAAACTGGTGAAACTTCATTGTATTTCTAATATATAAACAGATAGAACTTTATTCTTAACATACACACCATTGAAACTTTATTTTTAACTCTTAAACTGGTGAAACTTTACTTCATTTCTGACATACAAGCAGATAAAACTTTATTCTTAACTTGTAAACTGGTGAAGCTTCATTTTATTTCTAACATACAAACAGATAAAACTTTTTTCTTAACATATGCACTATTGAAACACTAGTTTTAACTTGCAAACTATTGAAACTTTATTTTTAACTTGTAAACGGTTGAAACTTTGTTTTATTTCTATCATACAAACAGATAAAACTTTATTCTCAACATACGCACTATTGAAACATTAGTTTTAACTTGCAAACTATTGAAACTTTATTTTTAACTTGTTAACGGTTGAAACTTTGTTTTATTTCTAACATACAAACAGATACAACTTTATTCTTAACTTGTAAACTGATGAAACTTCATTTTATTTCTAACATATAAACAGATAGAACTTTATTCTTAACTTGTAAACTGGTGAAACGTCATTCTATTTCTAACATATAAACAGATAGAACTTTATTCTGAACATGCACACTATTGAAACTTTATTTTTAACTTGTAAACTATTGAAACTTTATTTTTAACTTGTAAACGGTTGAAACTTTGTTTGATTTCTATCATACAAACAGATAAAACTTTTTTCTTAACATATGCACTATTGAAACATTAGTTTTAACTTGCAAACTATTGAAACTTTATTTTTAACTTGTTAACGGTTGAAACTTTGTTTTTTTTCTAACATACAAACAGATACAACTTTATTCTTAACTTGTAAACTGATGAAACTTCATTTTATTTCTAACATATAAACAGATAAAACTTTATTCTTAACATATGCACTATTGAAACATTAGTTTTAACTTGCAAACTATTGAAACTTTATTTTTAACTTGTTAACGGTTGAAACTTTGTTTTTTTTCTAACATACAAACAGATACAACTTTATTCTTAACTTGTAAACTGATGAAACTTCATTTTATTTCTAACATATAAACAGATAGAACTTTATTCTTAACTTGTAAACTGGTGAAACGTCATTCTATTTCTAACATATAAACAGATAGAACTTTATTCTGAACATGCACACTATTGAAACTTTATTTTTAACTTGTAAACTATTGAAACTTTATTTTTAACTTGTAAACGGTTGAAACTTTGTTTTATTTCTAACATACAAACAGATACAACTTTATTCTTAACTTGTAAACTGATGAAACTTCATTTTATTTCTAACATATAAACAGATAGAACTTTATTCTTAACTTGTAAACTGGTGAAACTTCATTCTATTTCTAATATATAAACAGATAGAACTTTATTCTTAACATGTACACTATTGAAACTTTATTCTTAACTTGTAAACTATTGAAACTTTATTCTTAACTTGTAAACGGTTGAAACTCTGTTTTATTTCTAACATACAAACGGATAGAACTTTATTCTTAACTTGCCAACTGATGAAACTTCATTTTATTTCTAACATATAAACAGATAGAACTTTATTCTTAACTTGTAAACTGGTGAAACTTCATTGTATTTCTAATATATAAACAGATAGAACTTTATTCTTAACATACACACCATTGAAACTTTATTTTTAACTCTTAAACTGGTGAAACTTTACTTCATTTCTGACATACAAGCAGATAAAACTTTATTCTTAACTTGTAAACTGGTGAAGCTTCATTTTATTTCTAACATACAAACAGATAAAACTTTTTTCTTAACATATGCACTATTGAAACACTAGTTTTAACTTGCAAACTATTGAAACTTTATTTTTAACTTGTAAACGGTTGAAACTCTGTTTTATTTCTATCATACAAACAGATAAAACTTTATTCTCAACATACGCACTATTGAAACATTAGTTTTAACTTGCAAACTATTGAAACTTTATTTTTAACTTGTTAACGGTTGAAACTTTGTTTTATTTCTAACATACAAACAGATACAACTTTATTCTTAACTTGTAAACTGATGAAACTTCATTTTATTTCTAACATATAAACAGATAGAACTTTATTCTTAACTTGTAAACTGGTTGAAACGTCATTCTATTTCTAACATATAAACAGATAGAACTTTATTCTGAACATGCACACTATTGAAACTTTATTTTTAACTTGTAAACTATTGAAACTTTATTTTTAACTTGTAAACGGTTGAAACTTTGTTTGATTTCTATCATACAAACAGATAAAACTTTTTTCTTAACATATGCACTATTGAAACATTAGTTTTAACTTGCAAACTATTGAAACTTTATTTTTAACTTGTTAACGGTTGAAACTTTGTTTTTTTTCTAACATACAAACAGATACAACTTTATTCTTAACTTGTAAACTGATGAAACTTCATTTTATTTCTAACATATAAACAGATAAAACTTTATTCTTAACATATGCACTATTGAAACATTAGTTTTAACTTGCAAACTATTGAAACTTTATTTTTAACTTGTTAACGGTTGAAACTTTGTTTTTTTTCTAACATACAAACAGATACAACTTTATTCTTAACTTGTAAACTGATGAAACTTCATTTTATTTCTAACATATAAACAGATAGAACTTTATTCTTAACTTGTAAACTGGTGAAACGTCATTCTATTTCTAACATATAAACAGATAGAACTTTATTCTGAACATGCACACTATTGAAACTTTATTTTTAACTTGTAAACGGTTGAAACTTTGTTTTATTTCTATCATACAAACAGATACAACTTTATTCTTAACTTGTAAACTGATGAAACTTCATTTTATTTCTAACATATAAACAGATAGAACTTTATTCTTAACTTGTAAACTGGTGAAACTTCATTCTATTTCTAATATATAAACAGATAGAACTTTATTCTTAACATGTACACTATTGAAACTTTATTCTTAACTTGTAAACTATTGAAACTTTATTCTTAACTTGTAAACGGTTGAAACTCTGTTTTATTTCTAACATACAAACGGATAGAACTTTATTCTTAACTTGCCAACTGATGAAACTTCATTTTATTTCTAACATATAAACAGATAGAACTTTATTCTTAACTTGTAAACTGGTGAAACTTCATTCTATTTCTAATATATAAACAGATAGAACTTTATTCTTAACATGTACACTATTGAAACTTTATTCTTAACTTGTAAACTATTGAAACTTTATTTTTAACTTGTAAACGGTTGAAACTCTGTTTTATTTCTAACATACAAACGGATAGAACTTTATTTTTAACTTGTAAACTGATGAAACTTCATTTTATTTCTAACATATAAACAGATAGAACTTTATTCTTAGCTTGTAAACTGGTGAAACTTCATTCTATTTCTAACATATAAACAGATAGAACTTTATTCTTAGCTTGTAAACTGGTGAAACGTCATTCTATTTCTAACATATAAACAGATAGAACTTTATTCTTAACATACACACTATTGAAACTTTATTTTTAACTCTTAAACTGGTGAAGCTTTATTTCATTTCTGACATACAAGCAGATAAGACTTTATTCTTAACTTGTAAACTGGTGAACCCTCATTTTTATTTCTAACATATAAACAGATAAAACTTTATTCTTAACATACACACTATTGAAACTTCATTTTTAACTTGTAAGCGGTTGAAACTTTATTTTTAACTTGTAAACGGTTGAAACTTTGTTTTATTTCTATCATACAAACAGATACAACTTTATTCTTAACTTGTAAACTGATGAAACTTCATTTTATTTCTAACATATAAACAGATAGAACTTTATTCTTAACTTGTAAACTGGTGAAACTTCATTCTATTTCTAATATATAAACAGATAGAACTTTATTCTTAACATGTACACTATTGAAACTTTATTCTTAACTTGTAAACTATTGAAACTTTATTTTGATATACAAACAGCTAAAACTTTATTTCTAACGCACACACTATTGAAACGTTATTTCTAACTTGTAAACTCTTGAAACTTTATTTTGATATACAAACAGCTAAAACTTTATTTCTAACGTATACACCATTGAAACTTAATTTCTAACTTGTAAACTCTTGAAACAGTTATAATTTTATTTTTAATTTACACTTAGTCTAACTTGTAAACTAGTAAATCTTGCGATCTTATTTTTACAAACAGTTACACCTTTATTTCTAACACATACACTATTGAAACTTTATTTCTAACTTGTAAATCTTATGACACTTCATATGGGTGATGATGGTAGATGAAATAGTGTTAAATAAAATTAAGATGGCTTACACTTCTGATACAGGGATAGCAATCGACTGCAATCCATGTGTAAAGAGCTTGTTAGACTACGGATGGGCTTAAGTGGATGATTTAACCATGTATACTTTTTCATTTGGAAATAGTAGCACGCTTAGTCTAACTTGTAAATCTTATAACATTTCATATGGGCGATGATGATAGATGAAATAGTGTCAAACAAAATTAAGATAGCTTGCACTTCTGATACAGGGATAGCAATCGACTGCGATCCATGTGTAAAGAGCTTGTTAGACTACGGAAGAGAGAAGTGTGTTATGTTGCGTGTGGCACGTAAGTGTCCTCCCATTTCATTCCATTCATCAATTCGTCTCATTGATAGAGACAGGTAGAACTCATGGTTCTCATAACGTATGCAATGGAAAGTTTTAGGCAACCTTCGACAGTTGGCTAAATGTCGCCCTGGCGCGAATGCATACTACGTTGAGACAGAGGCAATCACTTGCAAACATGACGCAGAGAGGTTTAACAAGATTGACCATTGCCGAATGTCCCTTGCGGTATACATAGCTACGGGTTTCACCGCCGCCCTTTACAGGAACGCCCGTCGAAAGGAAGTATTACACCGAACTTCATTTGCAACGTTCAAGTTGACTGATAGCAGATTCAACTTAATGATAGTATTCGCCAGTCCGAAGACTGCCCAGGGCAAACTGCGAGGAGGTTCTATCATATCTTGCCCCATGGTGGCCCTTCTCGGGGGGTGTGAATTTGACTATTGGCTGGAATAGTCAATGGGTATGACGGTTAGGTTGTCATAGACCCTATACCGCCGAGGTCGTACTGGTGCATTTGGCACCTTTCGGATGCGAGTGGTATTTGGAGTCCACACCCCATCCGTCCAAATGATCTTCTCGATCTTCCCCTTCTTCTCATCCTCTTCATCCCACTCGTCGAGGATGACGAACTCGGGAATGGCGTTGTCTTCATCGGTGAAGACGAGAATGTTGTCGGCAGATGTCGCTTCCATCGTGACTTCAAATTGAATGAGAAGCGCTACAATCTTCTGGCTTATATAGGGTTTTCAACAATGAATTGCTCAACAGCGAATCAGAATGCTTCAGGGATAGCAATCGACTGCATAATGTTCAAGTTGACTGATAGCAGATTCAACTTAATGATAGTATTCGCCAGTCCGAAGACTGCCCAGGGCAAACCGCGTGGAGGTTCTATCATGTCTTGCCCCTAGGTGGCCCTTAAGAGAGCCGATGGGTCGTTCTCGGGATGATTGAAGGAATATGGGACTCAAGCTTGCCGCTTCGCCTCCGGCTCGTTGACGGAAGCAGGTGGGCGCTTCTCTTTGATATCTGTAAAGAAAGAAGTTGTTAGTTATCATCTTGAACTCTAAGTTACTTGTTTTAACTTACAGATCTTCTCCGGACGTGGTTCGAACAGGAATCCTGTGATTGCCTCCTTATGGTCGAATGTAAAATGAAGGCATTCGATACCTTTTTTAGCCCTGCTATAACACATCTCGTCTCTGCCACGTTCACAGAGGAGCGGTCTTGCGGGCACACGTCCTTTCTTATCTAGGGGAATGTGGAGGCGACTTGATCGTCGAGTACTGCTACTCATCACTTGTTGGTGCAGCTCCTGATTAGTCGCCACCACCTTCCCCAACTGCTTTCGCAGCCCTTCCAACTCCTCCCTCATCTTTCTCAACTCCTTCTCTTGACTCTCTCTCTCGATCAGGAGCTGTTCTTCTCTAGCCTTACTAGCGAGGTGCGAGAACCTCTCGCGATCGAGCTCTCCTTCTTTCTCAAAAAGACTAGCTTGAGTCTTCTTGAGCTCCTGAGTGACTCGCGAGAGGTTCTCGGAACTCGCTTTATAGAAGAAACAGTCCCTCTTCCACACCTCCAACTCATTCTTCAACTTGTCATAGTTATCGACCAGTGGTGGGCGCATAATGAAGTTGCGACATTGAGCCGCAATCCCACCACTGCTTGATAACTTAGCCGGCTGCACCTCGCTATCGAGGTCAACTTCCCTCACCGCCTCTACCTCGCTATCGAGGTAGACACTCTCGACTAGGTCAGCCTTCGTCGAGCCTTTTTCCTCCTCCTCCTCTTCCTCACTGTCGCTGCTACTAGTAGCCGACTCATCGCTAGAGGAGGAGGACGATTTACTCGACTTCGGAGAAGACTCAATCGGGGTGGGTGAGAGAGCCTTTGCTGGCACGCTAGAAGAGGGAGCCTCTGCTGACGCGATAGACTCGACAGCACACTGAGTCTCCAGAATCGGGGTGGACGAGAGAGCCTTTGCTGGTGCACTAGATGAGGGAGGCTTTGGTGACGCGATAGCCTCGACAGCGCACTGAGTCTCCAGAGCTTTTAACTCTGAGCTGAAGAGACTTTGCTTCGCCTCCTCAGTCAGCTCTGGTTGACTGCAACTGCTATGCTTCGCATGCCACTCCGGTAACGTCTCGACAAGGCGAGATGCATTATGGCTGCTGCAAAAGTATCGAATGCCCCCTACCATTCGCTTATTTACACAAGAGTGTTTCTTGAAGGCATCACTACGAAAAATCTTTGCACAAACGCAGAGCTTGAAAGCCGTCTTGGCATTATTGTAGTTAACCATTTTCTGAAGTGAAAAGGGGAAAACAATGATTATAATTCCGTAAACGTTTGATAGCAAACGATTGATTCCTAGTTTATAAAAACGGAAAAGAATGATTTTACACTTAGTGAGATGATAGATTTGAGTGTAGTGAGTGGCACTAGATCCCGTCGACAGCCCGAAGGCCTTGTACTGATCACTAGGGAAGTGAGAGATCTTCCCCGATACCCGCTATTTACAGCTTAAGACATCATTGTCACTGCCCCGAAGTGGTAACAGTAACGCCGAGTCAAAGGTAGTGAACAGTAGCTGGGATCTAACCCCTCAAAGCTGCCTTAGACTTAGTTAAATTTGAAATCTGATAGTAGATTTGAACTCAGCATACTTGAAAACCCCAGAAAACCTCCAAAACTAGTGAATTTAAATTTTTCAACTTTTTAGCACTACTTATGAAATTTTATAAGTAGTCTGTCACTTAGGCCAGGTCAATAGCGACCGAACCTTTTTTGAATCAAGTCAAACGGACTTGTAGAAGCAAAGTTACAAGCCTTTAAAGTTTTGGAGTCTTTTATGGCCTGGAGACGAAGGCCATCTCCTGGCTAACCTCTAAGTCTGACGCCTTAGCTGATATCAGCAATGAAATTTTCTAAGTCGGTTTCTTACAGAAACTAGGGATTTGGAATGTCCGAAGCTATCATCGGAGCTCAGAGAGACGACTTACCGTTGACAATCTCTCGTCTTAATGACAAGTCTCTCTCGGTTCCCAGCTTATATAGTGTGTGGCGATCAGCTGATGACGTAACACCCATCATCCAAACACTAAAAAACCCGTCTATCGCCGGTTCTAGTGTTCCGATTGAGCTGGAAATACACCATTTCCATGTAGAATTTGACGCTGATTCCAAATCTGAAATCCGTTTTCCCATCCGATGCTTCGTTTTGGCTCTACAGTAGGCAGCCATCGCAAAAATTCTAACTCTGTCGTTTTTCCGAAAAATGTTGAACATTTTTCTCGCCGATTGACTTGAAACTCTCCGATTGACATGAAACTCACCATACAGATAAAGAATTTGACGCTGATTCCAAATCTGAAATCCGTTTTCCCATCCGATGCTTCGTTTTGAAGCTACAGCCCAAAACGTCCCAAATTCTAACTATGTCGTTTTTCGCCAATGTCCCAAAATCTTAAATGGCGTCTCACATCTAAACGAAGACAGATAGGAACAAGCCGATTCTTTCACTGAATTTGTCTCACTCTTAGCTTTCAAACGAGCTATCGCACGACAAAATCCGTCCACTGGAAGCCAAAATCGAAGCTAGCTGTCCAGAGGGGGGGGGACGTCAGTGAAATTTCAAAATTTGATGAAAAATGTTTTGGTGGCGGTCCCAGGTCGAAATTCCACACTTTGGAAAATTTTCAAAATTTTACCCATACAAAGTCACTCTGACACTTAGGATTTTTTCAGGTAAGCGAGCTCCGACCTAAAATCTTGTAACCGCTCTAACTTTTGAACGAAGACAGATAGGAACAAGCCGATTCTTTCACTGAATTTGTCTCACTCTTAGCTTTCAAACGAGCTATCGCACGACAAAATCCGTCCACTGGAAGCCAAAATCGAAGCAAGCTGTCCAGAGGGGGGGGACGTCAGTGAAATTTAAAAATTTGATGAAAAATGTTTTGGTGACGGTCCCAGGTCGAAATTCCACACTTTGGAAAATTTTCAAAATTTTACCCATACAAAGTCACTCTGACACTTAGGATTTTTTCAGGTGAGCGAGCTCCGACCTAAAATCTTGTAACCGCTCTAACTTTTGAACGAAGACAGATAGGAACAAGCCGATTCTTTCACTGAATTTGTCTCACTCTTAGCTTTCAAACGAGCTATCGCACGACAAAATCCGTTCACTGGAAGCC
Organism: Prostheceraeus crozeri; assembly: GCA_907163375.1. Classification (NCBI taxonomy): domain Eukaryota; kingdom Metazoa; phylum Platyhelminthes; order Polycladida; family Euryleptidae; genus Prostheceraeus; species Prostheceraeus crozeri. The sequence continues at coordinate 13,561 of CAJQUW010008366.1, forward strand.
AAAATCGAAGCAAGCTGTCCAGAGGGGGGGGAGTCAGCCGAAAATTTTTTCTCTCCGATTGACTTGAAACTCACCATAGCGATGCAGAATTTCACGCTGAATCCGAATCTGACCTCCGTTTTCTCATCCGATGCTTCGTTTTGACGCTACACACCAAAACGTCCCAAATTCTAACTCTGTCGTTTTTCGAAAAATGTTGAAAATTTTTCTCTCCGATTGACTTGAAACTCTCCGATTGACATGAAACTCACCATACAGATAAAGAATTTGACGCTGATTCCAAATCTGAAATCCGTTTTCCCATCCGATGCTTCGTTTTGAAGCTACAGCCCAAAACGTCCCAAATTCTAACTCTGTCGTTTTTCGCCAATGTCCCAAAATCTTAAATGGCGTCTCACATCTAAACGAAGACAGATAGGAACAAGCCGATTCTTTCACTGAATTTGTCTCACTCTTAGCTTTCAAACGAGCTATCGCACGACAAAATCCGTCCACTGGAAGCCAAAATCGAAGCAAGCTGTCCAGAGGGGGGGGAGGTCAGTGAAATTTGATGAAAAATGTTTTGGTGACGGTCCCAGGTCGAAATTCCACACTTTGGAAAATTTTCAAAATTTTACCCATACAAAGTCACTCTGACACTTAGGATTTTTTCAGGTAAGCAAGCTCCGACCTAAAATCTTGTAACCGCTCTAACTTTTGAACGAAGACAGATAGGAACAAGCCGATTCTTTCACTGAATTTGTCTCACTCTTAGCTTTCAAACGAGCTATCGCACGACAAAATCCGTCCACTGGAAGCCAAAATCGAAGCAAGCTGTCCAGAGGGGGGGGAGGTCAGTGAAATTTGATGAAAAATGTTTTGGTGACGGTCCCAGGTCGAAATTCCACACTTTGGAAAATTTTCAAAATTTTACCCATACAAAGTCACTCTGACACTTAGGATTTTTTCAGGTGAGCGAGCTCCGACCACGACAAAATCCGTCCACTAGAAGCCAAGATCGAAGCTAGCTGTCCAGAGGGGGGGGACGTCAGTGAAATTTCAAAATTTGATGAAAAATGTTTTGGTGACGGTCCCAGGTCGAAATTCCACACTTTGGAAAATTTTCAAAATTTTACCCATACAAAGTCACTCTGACACTTAGGATTTTTTCAGGTAAGCGAGCTCCGACCTAAAATCTTGTAACCGCTCTAACTTTTGAACGAAGACAGATAGGAACAAGCCGATTCTTCCACTGAATTTGTCTCACTCTTAGCTTTCAAACGAGCTATCGCACGACAAAATCCGTCCACTGGAAGCCAAAATCGAAGCAAGCTGTCCAGAGGGGGGGGAGGTCAGTGAAATTTGATGAAAAATGTTTTGGTGACGGTCCCAGGTCGAAATTCCACACTTTGGAAAATTTTCAAAATTTTACCCATACAAAGTCACTCTGACACTTAGGATTTTTTCAGGTAAGCGAGCTCCGACCTAAAATCTTGTAACCGCTCTAACTTTTGAACGAAGACAGATAGGAACAAGCCGATTCTTTCACTGAATTTGTCTCACTCTTAGCTTTCAAACGAGCTATCGCACGACAAAATCCGTTCACTGGAAGCCAAAATCGAAGCAAGCTGTCCAGAGGGGGGGGAGTCAGCCGAAAATTTTTTCTCTCCGATTGACTTGAAACTCACCATAGCGATGCAGAATTTCACGCTGAATCCGAATCTGACCTCCGTTTTCTCATCCGATGCTTCGTTTTGACGCTACACACCAAAACGTCCCAAATTCTAACTCTGTCGTTTTTCGAAAAATGTTGAAAATTTTTCTCTCCGATTGACTTGAAACTCTCCGATTGACATGAAACTCACCATACAGATAAAGAATTTGACGCTGATTCCAAATCTGAAATCCGTTTTCCCATCCGATGCTTCGTTTTGAAGCTACAGCCCAAAACGTCCCAAATTCTAACTCTGTCGTTTTTCGCCAATGTCCCAAAATCTTAAATGGCGTCTCACATCTAAACGAAGACAGATAGGAACAAGCCGATTCTTTCACTGAATTTGTCTCACTCTTAGCTTTCAAACGAGCTATCGCACGACAAAATCCGTCCACTGGAAGCCAAAATCGAAGCAAGCTGTCCAGAGGGGGGGGAGGTCAGTGAAATTTGATGAAAAATGTTTTGGTGACGGTCCCAGGTCGAAATTCCACACTTTGGAAAATTTTCAAAATTTTACCCATACAAAGTCACTCTGACACTTAGGATTTTTTCAGGTAAGCAAGCTCCGACCTAAAATCTTGTAACCGCTCTAACTTTTGAACGAAGACAGATAGGAACAAGCCGATTCTTTCACTGAATTTGTCTCACTCTTAGCTTTCAAACGAGCTATCGCACGACAAAATCCGTCCACTGGAAGCCAAAATCGAAGCAAGCTGTCCAGAGGGGGGGGAGGTCAGTGAAATTTGATGAAAAATGTTTTGGTGACGGTCCCAGGTCGAAATTCCACACTTTGGAAAATTTTCAAAATTTTACCCATACAAAGTCACTCTGACACTTAGGATTTTTTCAGGTGAGCGAGCTCCGACATAAAATCCGTCCACTAGAAGCCAAGATCGAAGCTAGCTGTCCAGAGGGGGGGGACGTCAGTGAAATTTCAAAATTTGATGAAAAATGTTTTGGTGACGGTCCCAGGTCGAAATTCCACACTTTGGAAAATTTTCAAAATTTTACCCATACAAAGTCACTCTGACACTTAGGATTTTTTCAGGTAAGCGAGCTCCGACCTAAAATCTTGTAACCGCTCTAACTTTTGAACGAAGACAGATAGGAACAAGCCGATTCTTTCACTGAATTTGTCTCACTCTTAGCTTTCAAACGAGCTATCGCACGACAAAATCCGTCCACTGGAAGCCAAAATCGAAGCAAGCTGTCCAGAGGGGGGGGAGGTCAGTGAAATTTGATGAAAAATGTTTTGGTGACGGTCCCAGGTCGAAATTCCACACTTTGGAAAATTTTCAAAATTTTACCCATACAAAGTCACTCTGACACTTAGGATTTTTTCAGGTAAGCGAGCTCCGACCTAAAATCTTGTAACCGCTCTAACTTTTGAACGAAGACAGATAGGAACAAGCCGATTCTTTCACTGAATTTGTCTCACTCTTAGCTTTCAAACGAGCTATCGCACGACAAAATCCGTTCACTGGAAGCCAAAATCGAAGCAAGCTGTCCAGAGGGGGGGGAGTCAGCCGAAAATTTTTTCTCTCCGATTGACTTGAAACTCACCATAGCGATGCAGAATTTCACGCTGAATCCGAATCTGACCTCCGTTTTCTCATCCGATGCTTCGTTTTGACGCTACACACCAAAACGTCCCAAATTCTAACTCTGTCGTTTTTCGAAAAATGTTGAAAATTTTTCTCTCCGATTGACTTGAAACTCTCCGATTGACATGAAACTCACCATACAGATAAAGAATTTGACGCTGATTCCAAATCTGAAATCCGTTTTCCCATCCGATGCTTCGTTTTGAAGCTACAGCCCAAAACGTCCCAAATTCTAACTCTGTCGTTTTTCGCCAATGTCCCAAAATCTTAAATGGCGTCTCACATCTAAACGAAGACAGATAGGAACAAGCCGATTCTTTCACTGAATTTGTCTCACTCTTAGCTTTCAAACGAGCTATCGCACGACAAAATCCGTCCACTGGAAGCCAAAATCGAAGCAAGCTGTCCAGAGGGGGGGGAGGTCAGTGAAATTTGATGAAAAATGTTTTGGTGACGGTCCCAGGTCGAAATTCCACACTTTGGAAAATTTTCAAAATTTTACCCATACAAAGTCACTCTGACACTTAGGATTTTTTCAGGTAAGCAAGCTCCGACCTAAAATCTTGTAACCGCTCTAACTTTTGAACGAAGACAGATAGGAACAAGCCGATTCTTTCACTGAATTTGTCTCACTCTTAGCTTTCAAACGAGCTATCGCACGACAAAATCCGTCCACTGGAAGCCAAAATCGAAGCAAGCTGTCCAGAGGGGGGGGAGGTCAGTGAAATTTGATGAAAAATGTTTTGGTGACGGTCCCAGGTCGAAATTCCACACTTTGGAAAATTTTCAAAATTTTACCCATACAAAGTCACTCTGACACTTAGGATTTTTTCAGGTGAGCGAGCTCCGACCACGACAAAATCCGTCCACTAGAAGCCAAGATCGAAGCTAGCTGTCCAGAGGGGGGGGACGTCAGTGAAATTTCAAAATTTGATGAAAAATGTTTTGGTGACGGTCCCAGGTCGAAATTCCACACTTTGGAAAATTTTCAAAATTTTACCCATACAAAGTCACTCTGACACTTAGGATTTTTTCAGGTGAGCGAGCTCCGACCTAAAATCTTGTAACCGCTCTAACTTTTGAACGAAGACAGATAGGAACAAGCCGATTCTTTCACTGAATTTGTCTCACTCTTAGCTTTCAAACGAGCTATCGCACGACAAAATCCGTCCACTGGAAGCCAAAATCGAAGCAAGCTGTCCAGAGGGGGGGGAGGTCAGTGAAATTTGATGAAAAATGTTTTGGTGACGGTCCCAGGTCGAAATTCCACACTTTGGAAAATTTTCAAAATTTTACCCATACAAAGTCACTCTGACACTTAGGATTTTTTCAGGTAAGCGAGCTCCGACCTAAAATCTTGTAACCGCTCTAACTTTTGAACGAAGACAGATAGGAACAAGCCGATTCTTTCACTGAATTTGTCTCACTCTTAGCTTTCAAACGAGCTATCGCACGACAAAATCCGTTCACTGGAAGCCAAAATCGAAGCAAGCTGTCCAGAGGGGGGGGAGTCAGCCGAAAATTTTTTCTCTCCGATTGACTTGAAACTCACCATAGCGATGCAGAATTTCACGCTGAATCCGAATCTGACCTCCGTTTTCTCATCCGATGCTTCGTTTTGACGCTACACACCAAAACGTCCCAAATTCTAACTCTGTCGTTTTTCGAAAAATGTTGAAAATTTTTCTCTCCGATTGACTTGAAACTCTCCGATTGACATGAAACTCACCATACAGATAAAGAATTTGACGCTGATTCCAAATCTGAAATCCGTTTTCCCATCCGATGCTTCGTTTTGAAGCTACAGCCCAAAACGTCCCAAATTCTAACTCTGTCGTTTTTCGCCAATGTCCCAAAATCTTAAATGGCGTCTCACATCTAAACGAAGACAGATAGGAACAAGCCGATTCTTTCACTGAATTTGTCTCACTCTTAGCTTTCAAACGAGCTATCGCACGACAAAATCCGTCCACTGGAAGCCAAAATCGAAGCAAGCTGTCCAGAGGGGGGGGAGGTCAGTGAAATTTCAAAATTTGATGAAAAATGTTTTGGTGACGGTCCCAGGTCGAAATTCCACACTTTGGAAAATTTTCAAAATTTTACCCATACAAAGTCACTCTGACACTTAGGATTTTTTCAGGTAAGCGAGCTCCGACCTAAAATCTTGTAACCGCTCTAACTTTTGAACAAAGACAGATAGGAACAAGCCGATTCTTTCACTGAATTTGTCTCACTCTTAGCTTTCAAACGAGCTATCGCACGACAAAATCCGTCCACTGGAAGCCAAAATCGAAGCAAGCTGTCCAGAGGGGGTGGAGGTCAGTGAAATTTGATGAAAAATGTTTTGGTGACGGTCCCAGGTCGAAATTCCACACTTTGGAAAATTTTCAAAATTTTACCCATACAAAGTCACTCTGACACTTAGGATTTTTTCAGGTGAGCGAGCTCCGACCACGACAAAATCCGTCCACTAGAAGCCAAGATCGAAGCTAGCTGTCCAGAGGGGGGGGGACGTCAGTGAAATTTCAAAATTTGATGAAAAATGTTTTGGTGACGGTCCCAGGTCGAAATTCCACACTTTGGAAAATTTTCAAAATTTTACCCATACAAAGTCACTCTGACACTTAGGATTTTTTCAGGTAAGCGAGCTCCGACCTAAAATCTTGTAACCGCTCTAACTTTTGAACGAAGACAGATAGGAACAAGCCGATTCTTTCACTGAATTTGTCTCACTCTTAGCTTTCAAACGAGCTATCGCACGACAAAATCCGTCCACTGGAAGCCAAAATCGAAGCAAGCTGTCCAGAGGGGGGGGAGGTCAGTGAAATTTGATGAAAAATGTTTTGGTGACGGTCCCAGGTCGAAATTCCACACTTTGGAAAATTTTCAAAATTTTACCCATACAAAGTCACTCTGACACTTAGGATTTTTTCAGGTAAGCGAGCTCCGACCTAAAATCTTGTAACCGCTCTAACTTTTGAACGAAGACAGATAGGAACAAGCCGATTCTTTCACTGAATTTGTCTCACTCTTAGCTTTCAAACGAGCTATCACACGACAAAATCCGTTCACTGGAAGCCAAAATCGAAGCAAGCTGTCCAGAGGGGGGGGGAGTCAGCCGAAAATTTTTTCTCTCCGATTGACTTGAAACTCACCATAGCGATGCAGAATTTCACGCTGAATCCGAATCTGACCTCCGTTTTCTCATCCGATGCTTCGTTTTGACGCTACACACCAAAACGTCCCAAATTCTAACTCTGTCGTTTTTCGAAAAATGTTGAAAATTTTTTCTCACCGATTGCCTTGAAACTCACCCTACCGATGCAGAATTTCACGCTGAATACGAATCCGACCTCCGTTTTCTCATCCGACCACTCCTTCCACTCGAAACAACCCATTTTACAACCCAACATTCAGCAGATTGCACCAAAAACATCACACACTATAGCCTCAAGACTAATCCTGGCGGTCGCCCTAGTCCACCACGACACTCTATCGTTCCAGAGGGGGGGGACGTCAGCGAACAGTTTGTGAACCCAGCTGGTCGGCACACCACGACAGACTACAACCTCTGCCGTTCCAGAGGGGGGGGGACTCAGACCCGAAGCACCACGGCGGCCGACCACGACACTCTGCTGTTCCAGAGGGGGGGGACGTCAGCGATGGCGGCCATCTTGCGCTATCTGGTGTTTGTCACTTCCTTACTACTGATGTCGTTAATCAATGATAAATTTCATTTAAAAAATGAGAATTGCCGTTTATTTATCAACTTTAACGTTAATCAATGACAGATTCATACTAACAAACGCAAAAACCTGTATTACGGTAAGAATGAATTCTGATTATTCTCATAATCCTATGTTATTGTCACGCTGTTTAATTTCATAATAAAATTCCGCATTGAAGGATGGAAGGCATGGCTAGAGAATAAATGTTCCACATGACTTAACTTGTATCAAGACGGACGAAGTACGACGAAAGAACCAGAATAATTTAGGAGAGAAATTAAAGTGATGTTCATGCAGCTCCTCATGCAAATTTTAATAAATAGTATTGAGTTTATGTATCTATGATTGAATGTTCTAGATAATCGGATTCATAAATTAAAATGTTCAAATGCTAGTTATGTAATATTGCATTACACGTGATTAGGCTTTAGCAATTTTGAAATACTTAAGAACTAGAGCTCTTGATGTTGCTGCATTTTCACTAAAATATGCGAAGTATTTCTGTCTTGAATCTCATGCTGTCATCCCATCTACCATACGATGATCATTTGTTGTCATCTTTATATAGCAGAATTTACTAAAAATACAGTAACCTATACAAACCTCTTAGAAGTTAGAAGAGTTTTATGTAATTCTACCATATTGAAAATTCAATCTTGAAGCGGAAAATTTGTTTGTAGATAGGGCCTGTCTGCTTAACTTTTAGCTTTTAGTTTTCATACGCTTAGATTTCTCATTTGTCATGCATTTTATACCTAATACTGTAATTTTCACCAATCGAGACATTTTGCTCATCTTAAAGTTGATCAGCATGTTCGCCTATTTTGTTGACTGCTGGTGAAGCCTGGATGGCATTCTCATTCTATACAATATCTCAATTTTTCCAAAATGATTTCGGCAGCCTATACCTCATTTCCTGAAGAATGAGCAGCCAATGGAAAAGCCAAAACAGCTGCTGTGGTTATGCACAATGCTTCTGAATATACATGTAATAGTTTGAGACTTACCTGCTCTACCCAAACGTTTGTCGTAATAATTTGATTTCGTTCATCCTGCAACAAGGAAGGAAAATTATGACAATTTAAATTCATGTGGAATAATTGGTAACCAAGTACAAAATTAAGCAAACAAATAATATGTGAAACTTTGAGACAAGGTTATGCGCTCGAACAAAAAACGTAGATGGATGTCATGTTGCACATATGATATAGAGCTCTGCACGGAGCGCAGCAATATGCCATATATAACATAATAACATCACACACTTACTGCACGTAATTACGTTCTTAGAACACATGATTGTGCCATATAACTCAAATGCATGTGTAACTACTATGTTTTTCCTGCTAAACGTCAGACTCATGACGATTTAGCTTTGTATATTCAAAAGACGTGGGGATGAAGCGAGTATAGTTGTATAAAATGTGAAATGATTGTGATGGTAAAGTTGCTAGAATAAGTTGTTTGTGTTCCTGGAGCACACAAATGTGTTGCGTTGAGTGCTGTATAGTTGAAGAACACGAATTATCGTGTGAATTTACTCGGATTTCCTTTATAACAAAAACGAGCTAAAAGAAAAGTGTTAAAGGCCTGTATATGAAAGCATTTAAATTCATCGACATTGCGCGTTTGAACTCTTCCCGCACTATGGAGGCTCCAGAACACAAACTAGTGATTTGTATTAAGACTGACAATTTCGATGATTTTGTATGCAAGCCTTGTGACATTATTCTTAAAGCTTGCCGCTGACGAAAACGGGAACAATCACTATGAAAAGCGCATGGAGCTCAGCCTTGTTTTTTTTTTCAAAATAGGTACATGTCTATGCAACACGTAATATGCAAAACTTTTTATTCGTCAAGCTTTATCCTCGTACTTTCATTATGAAGTCTCATCCTCCTTCTGTCTGTCGAAAGGATGGACATTATTGAAAACAAAACTAAATCTCGATGTTTCCACAGCACATCGATCGCTGTGTATTTACTCATCTGATGAATAGGCATGCGGATGTTTGCCTGGGAAATATGTCAGCTGTGTAGCTAAACATTCTCATTTTTGTCAAATACTTTCAATATGGTCAGACAAGTTCCAATTAATTATTCCAAGTAAGCAAATAATGCAAGCTTACATTACCACAGAATGTTGATATATACACTCATACTCATTCCAAACTTACTAACATTGCTTCCTATAGCAAAATATTCAATTTGGAACGATTATGTGACATTTTCATTGCTGATTTTGATAATTTTGTCGGCACGCTACTATACAGTACTTGTATGCATATACATACTATTCATGTATCACAAACTAAGTGAACAATTTGAAACAAAATCCTCCCAATTTGCTTAACTTAAACTGTCCCTAGTTTTGATATGTCCTTGCCAAATTAGAGATGAAAATCACACTCCCAATTATGATTTGTTGTAGTAATAGATACAGTAGGCTAGTGACAGCTACGGTTAATCGAACAACAATGCGTTCAGACAATCCGTATCTTCGGAGAAATCCTTTCATCGCTCCAGGAGATGCCAGATTGCTCAAGTTAAATTTCTTGCGGACCCGTCTTACCAAATACTATCTTACTGTTCAAGTGGGAATCGTCTTGGCAAGGTTGGATGTTCCAGTGGGTGAAATACCTATTTTTGCTTTTTAGGACTGTTTGGTAGCCATTAATATCATTTTCACCTAATTACACTAAAGCAGCCAAACACAAAGACTGTATTGCCTAATAGACTAATTATTTTTATCCAGACTTAATTTAGTTGCCAGATTTTCCGCTATCATAAATTGAACTTATTCCTTTTACTAACACGCAAAAATTATTGCAGCTCTTCATGAATAGCATATCAAATATCGTAGCCAATTTGTCCTTAACTTTAGATACACAAGTATCAAACATGTGCATCATTGCATAGCCTGTGTTTTAATACATGAGGATCATTGTTCCTGAGTAAGTAGGGTTGTCCGCCGATATTTCACATGTCATTTTTCTACGAAAGTCGCTCATACATCTTCAAATAAAAATTAAACGGCATTAATTGCATAATTAAGGCCGTCTTATTAATTCGTCGCTACGCGCCGACGATTTAGGCTGTCATTTGAAAGGTAATATATCTTCATTCCTTTAACACGCTAATATATATTTCCTTCTATTTTGCAGTGGTTTAAACTTTCAATAACTGCCAATGCTTTGAAAATTGCCAACAGTGTTGGTGTGAAATGTCTCTAGTTGAAGATAATCTTTTCATGTCATCAATTGAATTTGGAAATCTGCATAACAAATATAGTAGTTATAAATTCGCAGCAACTTATCCTACTATCTTTTCCGTCTTAGCGAGGTTTTTAGCGCTATAAAGATGTCCATTTGGATACCCTACTTATCTATATCAGCTTAAGCTGAAAAACAAGTCGACAATAACAATGATATTGATGAATCTCAGGATATTGAGATGGAAAAGCGTCAATTTGTCAAAGGATTCTATGAATAATGTATGGCACTTGCCAGCGAATATGTTCACATGCTCCATTGTTGCGTGAAGTTTGTTCTCTTCAGATGACCTCGACGAATTAAATGATGGAAGATAAGTCCAGGAGTAGTCGAGTGTGACGCGGCCAATGGGTCAAGCGAAGAGTTATGAAAAATGATAAAGGAATTTTGCTGCTTGTTTTATGATAGATGGATGATTCTAGACAAATGAATCGAATATTACCAAGGAAATTGAATTGGAAATCAAATACTAAATTCTTTACAAATGTTCACTACAGATTCAAGAAGCACACGTTACGTTCATTAACATTCTGAGAGATGGCTCTCAAATCGCATATTTTTCATCAATTTCTCAATAGGATTGTAGAATGGAATGGCGCGGTTAAGAAGGATTAACCTCCAGGATGCAATTCCATGGTACTTTAAAGTTAGATCATATTTGATTATTCTTTATAAGTTAATGTGAACTTATTAATCTTCATCTTCAACATTTCTCAAAATTTCTCCATTAGAATAACATTTGGTGACTTGTTCAACTTGTTTCATGTGACGATTACAAACAAAAACTACATGAATTCTCTCTAACTAAATTAGTTCTATTTTGTGAAGTATGATTTCAATGTATATGTATCTCATTTTCTGCTATTCACAGTAGCCCATTTGCATTTGGATGATATGATTTGCAATTATTTACCAGGCAGCACTTGCTGTGAATAGAGTATGAAATGTGTTGTTAAACGTCTGGTGCATACAGTAAATCATAACATGAACGCATCAGCTTTGGGACTTATTAATGCACTTATTGTTCCTGATAGATGATCTAATAGGATCCTGATAGGATACCTGAGCTGCAGGTAGACTTATAAAACCGAAAAAGTTCCTCATATAAATTTCTGAATCACAGTCAGTCATATTTGATGGTAATGTAATGATAACTTTATTATGTTCTTCATCATATTACAAAATGCTGGTATTTAGAATACTGATAGACCCCAATATGTGTTGTAACAAAGAATACATGCTTTTTTATTTGGGTAGTGACTCTATTAGCAAGACCATCATTAGTATTGTGAAAATATATTTAATACATGCGAGCCTTTATTGTCACTATAGACATGCTGTCATCGCTACCAATGAAACAAAAATAAATCAGAAAGTTTTCTAAAGAAGGGATGTCCACTATATAACATCATAAATCATGAGTGAATGTGCCTTGGCTCGACATAATTTCTATTAAAGTTTTGAGAAGGCCAAGTACGGTGATCGTAAGGAAAAATATAGGCTATTGTTAACAATGATATATAAGTTAATAATAGCCTATATTATTTTTACTTACGATCACTTTACTAGGCTTTCCCAAAACTTTAATTAAAGTTAGTGATAGCCAATATTTTTACTTACGATCACCGTACTTGGCTTTCCCAAAACTTCAATTAGATCATAAATCATTTTCGATGATTCACGAATGCAATGTCTTGTTTGAAACAAGTTGTCTTAAATCTACCAGAAATGATTAAATCACTTGGACATTTTATGGGACAAATAGACTCAACCAGAATATTTTTGAAGGGACTGTTCTCACCCTGTGCCGAACCTCGTGCCCCTTCCATACATGTCAACCTATGTGTCTCATTGAGTGAATCATTAGTCGGATGAACGAATCTTTCATTTCATTTTTTCCTAATTTTATGACTAAGACTTATGCTAAGTCAATTTGTGAAAATGCACAATCAAAATAAGATAAATTATCAAGGAATTCAATGTTAGGATAGCGTACTTGTGGATGCAGACAGATAGATGGAGATGAGAAAAATTACTTAACCGGGTGAACATGAGTCAAGAAACAGCTTTATTGGCTTGCGTGCGCAAATAAATTATATTTGCAAATGCAAGAATAGAGCAGTATTTCTCAAGGTGTACTATGTGACCCTAAAGTGCCTCCCGGCCTTTTGTAGTTCTTCCCTGGTTTTGAAGATGGGCCCGCAATTATGGCTGCGGGATCCATAGTGTATTCGATAAGCGAAGGTTTCCCCGATAAGCGAGTGGAAAATAAAAGTCAATTATTGCAATTGGACATTGGTGAATTTGAGGATATAAGAAATACCTGTGTTTTTATAAAATGCATATTAAAAAAGCTAATCCTGAGAATAAAGACGATCCTTCAATACGCTGATTTGAAAAAAAATCAAATTTCGGACTATGGAAGCTACACACGCTTAGTCATAGAAATAATTTTATGTGTCATGTCAGACAGTTGAAAATCCCAACGTTTCATGAGCTTGTGCATAAGCAAGAAAGTTAAAGTTTCAAGTTTACATTGCTTGGTAACATCAGCAGGTAGAAATTTGGTCTATGAAGCAACCATTGATGTGCGCAGCAGCTGCAGCAACGAAAGGAAGGGACGTTGAAAAACTCCGTTTAGTGCTATAGCTTGGATGAATTAATCTTCCTGCTCGATTCGATCGCTGTGGGATAATGTCATTTGTTACAGACATGTTAGAATACAAGACTTCGATAATTTTGTCGGGACAAAATACACACCAGAAGAAGAGGATGAAACGCAGACACCCTGAATGCTGCTGGAGAAAAAACTTTTGATCCATTCTATCAGATCCTGTAAGCCTAAACTTGGCATGTGACGCTAACGAATTCATGCGAAATCATATCGAACATTTTAGCAAAGTCAATCGTCAACAGACAAACGGCAGCAGAATAACGAACTTCAACATACGGTGATGTAAGACGGTCATTGCTGCAGATGACCCCTTTTTGTTGGGAAAATATGCGAAATCTCTTGAAGAAATGTTTTCATGAATAGATGGTATTTGTTTTGAAGTACCGGTAGTCTTTTTTGCCATATCAATAACGCCCTTGAATCTGTCATATTGTAATTAACTTAGGATGCATCGATATTCATCTAGTTACATCGTATTTACTTACGCTATTTCGCATTTACAAGCATTTACAAGCATTCATATTTCAATAATTAAATTTTCATATAATACTTGTATAACAAGAGCAAAAGTAAGCACGGTAAAAGGACAACTCAAAAGCACTTAATACTGTAAAGTTCAAGGTTTCGAGTTTTCCAAATGGCAATGCTCATTTTGCCTGTGATCGTGCTTGTTTACAGAGGTAATAAGATGATGAATTTAGGTCGTTTTTGCATAGCATTCAGTTGCAATAATAGACATTGAGTTTATTGATTTGTAATAAAAATGTATGAATATCGCTTTCCTGCGCTGTGTATGTCATTAATTCTAGTGTATTGAAAAACCATTTTCTTTTCAAATCCTTGCAAGGCACCCAACAAAAATTGAGTTCACACACAAGTCATCCTGTTTTCATTTCACTGTCGAGCGACTATAACATAGATTGCTAATAACGTTTTGTTACTCACGTGAAAGATTTCTATACCGATTAATGAATAACCAGACATGACGACGCGCGCTTATGACTTACACAAGAAGCAAGAAGCTAGAAAAATACTTTGTACTTCGTCCGTACAATCACATTAGTCGATGAAATAAATGAATTCTCAATCATCTAAGGGTTGTAAGAGCGACATTCGAATGTCATTGCCGCTGTTTGTATGATGCCATGAATATGGCTATCTTAATTATATCGTTAATGGATTAGCATTAGGTAACATTCATCAATCATACACGTACTTATCCTAAAACATCGAATATTCATCGTTTATCTGGAAAACCACTTGGTTTGGTAAACCAGCTATTTTGCATATAAATTCTGTGTGAATCCCGTTAACATGTAATGGAGAATTCAGTGCTGTTTTGAAATCTGAAAGAACTTTATGTTTAAATGAATGCAAATATCTAAAAGATTTCTTTTTAACTAATCGACCTTTTTTTAGTACAAATGAGTTTTAGAAGATTCAAATAATTACTTCTCTGTTTATCTGAAGACTGATGTTCTTATTCTTTCTTATCAATATTCAAAAATAAGTCGACATATGGTTTATTCATAAGTCCTGCAAAGACAGAATCACAACATAAAGGGTTTTCTGTAAAATTATAATATTTTTGATCCGCAATAAATGCCTCATGCTTTCCAGCTGTTTGATGTTGAGGTTTATCAAATTCATTATACGGTTCATTAAAGTGTGAATATTTTCGTGAGCGGTAGTTTCATGTTTTTCATATCAGCTGCAGACTTATTGCAAAACGAATGACATATTGTTTTCTTTGGTGTTGATATATTCGTGAAGCCACTGAGAACAAATAAACTTCATCATCAGTTTCAATGGCTATTTAAGTCATAATCTTAATCTTACATCATGATAAAGAAGTTATGTTGCATGAAGCAGAGCGGATAAGAGAAAGAAAATATTTGGCCTTTGCTGCGTCATATCTGGATTTGCAAGCGTTGATATCTGTTTGGATCGTTTAACCTGTATGAAGCACTCACTATCGACAATAGAGGCAATACCACTATTGCAATAGAGGCTCAATTTACCTGATGTAGCTGCTTGGGGTGGTAGTCCGCCAGCCAGAACGAGTTTCTGCAGGGAACGAGGCCGAAAATGATACTTTCACAGGACGATGTGCATACACCCTATGCCTACTACGAATCGGCTAAAATGAAATTTTGTATGTTTTCTCTAATTAAACGAAAGGTACTAAGCCTAGAGTCATAATTTTTGGCATGGAATGTCTTCAGCTCATTTCCTATGATGTGCATGTGATATTATCATGCTTCTGATCGGCGATGTATGCGAGAATTTGTTTGGATGTGGATAAAGTTGATCAAAATGTTTGTGTTTGCCAACATCAAGAGGCTCGCCGAATCTAAATGCGTTCAGCTATATAGACAGGGGTGCATGAAAATGAAAGGAAATGAGTTGAAGACATTCCATGCCAAAAATTATGACTCTAGGCTTACTTAGTACCTTTCGTTTAATTAGAGAAAACATACAAAATTTCATTTTAGCCAAAAACTGCAATCTGCGTCCATTGGATTTACATGTGTTTTTCTTTGATCTTGTCTGACAAGAAGAGGAACTCACTAGAACTCGGCAGACGTGCCGATTCGTAGAAGGCATAGGGTGTATGTACATCGTCCTGTGAAAGTATAATTTTCGGCCTCGTTCCCTGCAGAAACTCGTTCTGACTGCCAGACTATGTGGAAATGCATTATTATATAAAAATATTCCACACTGAAAATAGGAAGATCCCGGAAAAGCAAGAGTGCAAACTTAAATAATCGTCCTAATGGAATTTCCACGAAGAAAACAACTTATTGGAAGTCCAGACTGTAGAAAATAATCAATAGTAGAGAAGGTCAACATAACCCATTTGAGTAGAATATGTAACACTGTATATAGAGGTGACTTGCCGCGGAATATTCATACTCACGGAAAATCCAGAGGGAATCTCCACTACCAGCGTCCCCACACGCGTGACAAGCCCATCAACTTTGATAAATATATTCAAATAAGAATGCTATTTTTCAGTGCTGTATTTCTAGACTTCGTGTTGGGAAAGATCAATTTGTTCCGATTGAGCATGCGCAAAATATCACTCATAACTAGATCTACTCATAACTGCTTTGCATTCTCGCTGCTTGACTCACGAGCTGCTTAACTCACAAGATAGTGAGAATTATCAACCATTCGGAACATTTTCTGAATTACACTTTTTTTTAGTCAAAGCTTTCAATATATTGATGCAGTAGACAAGACATGCATGAATATATGAATACAAAACTATAACAAATTGAATATTCCATGCATAGGCCTAAAATTAAGTTAATGGTAGAAAAGAGCGGTTTGAGTAGGAGACATTGACCCAGCCAAATGAGCAGCCTATTAAGTGCCAGAATATTGATTTATTCCATTAAACCATCTGTTTGCCGATTAAATATCAACAACGACATTCTCTCATAGATTGTCAAAAGACAATTCCCTCTTGGTACCCATTTAATTAGTTTGATTTCTTCTATATTGAGATGCATTGTAGTTCCAAATGTTTCTTTGTTGTGATTTTGTCAAAAGACATCGAATATTCCGCGGGATAGAATGAACTAAAAAGGCGAGAATACACAATTGAAAATTGTACATCATATGCGAGTGCATACACGTAGGCCTCAATCGGTCACTTTCTTGAAGCGTCCGGCAGCATCTGCTTCTTATTTTTTTGCATTTGATTTACTGGTTTCGGATTCGTATGATTTCATTTGGACTAGACTGCGCAAATTTAGCTTGGAATGAGCCTTTGCAATTACCATGTCATTTTTGGGCTTGCAAGCCTTCACAACTGAGTCGCGAATGTTATAGCAAAATTGGAATGTAATCATCCTATTGGATGTATCCTATTCCTATCATGCCATAAAATGTGCACGAATACAAAGAGAAGCCTACTTAAGTCCCCATGCTAGAGTCCAACACCATTTCAGTTTGACTTGGGTGAATGGCTATAAATTCAATGAGTCCAATGATTTCTAATCTTCATCATATTTGAAAACTTAAGATATATAGAGAGAGACATTAATATCCTAGACCTGCCAGTGATGCAAGCTTATTTTGATCATAGAACACGATTTTAATGAAGAATTACTATAGACTTATGTCTTATATTCATTTGTTTGTCTTCAGTATTTTCGCTACGTTTGAGAGATATTTGGGCACATTCGTGCTACTTGTCAAAAATGCTATTGTATTCTTCTCTCATATTTCCATCGATTTTAGTGCTAAGTTTAATCTGAAGTATGAGATAAATAATAAATAACTCGCACCAAGTGTCGTCGCCTCATACTTGTCAGATGACATTTACAAATTGTTGTAATAATAATTCAGATCTAAGAAGAAGTTTACATTTGGGGCTTTCTAATTCCTTTTATTGCTACTTATATTGATTCCTTTGAATAAATTGTCATTTTCAATTCTCATCATGCCTAAGCATTGTAGCGTGTCTCTTACTAAAATATTTTATCGTAATAAATAGAACAATGATACAAAACAAAGTATGTATACTAGTCATACCTAGAACAATCTTGTAATAAGCTCGTTTTTTCAATGTTTAAGACATCCACTCAACAACGCTGTTCGTAACCGCAATATCGTCCGTTGTTCAATCAACACGACTATTTACATGCCAGTGTTTTATATTTCAGACAAGCAACAGCATGCTATGCATTTACACATACATAGTTCGCATCGCACTTCGCATCAAACGTCGTACGCATTAAACAATTGACTTTTTTTAATGGCAAGTTATCAGCTTTATTAAACCTTTCAAGATTTTCAAATTCCTCCAGATTTTCTTTTGTAAATAGTAAATGTAATCACTCACAACGTCTTCTCGTTATCGCTGATGAATATTACATAACTGCACAGATCTATCGCTCTTACTTGTACATCGTTAACAATGTTATTCCATTTGGTATACAAGTTATCCACTTGCATGTCTTTCAGATCCAATCTCATCAAATGCTATTAATATGAATTACATTTTGCATATGACATGCAGAGTTTTAACTCGATGTTTGATAAGTAATCCTTCCATCAAAAGGATAATACTCCTGAGACGGATGTTTCCTGAATATCGATATTTCATTTTTAAGACAAGATAAGATATTGTTTAAACAATACAACAGAAAAGCAAGTGAGGCATAAAATTAACTCTCCATCTCTGTCTCTCTTTCCTCTCCCAAGAAATCGAAGAGAATCATGCTTGACAGAAAATTATATGGATTCCGCAGCGAACACGCACTTTATACTTGATGCAAACTGTTGTAATAAACCGTAGCGTTGACGGTGATGAAGACAATAAAGACTAATCTTTCCAGACTTTGATGTCTCTTTGCTTTTGTCGTGAATTCGCAAAATGCGTTTGTTTTTCACAAAACGTATTGAAGAAATATCAAATGAAAATATCGTCTCAAAGTACTTAAAGAATCAATACGAAGGAGACATCGATGTAATGATTGAGGAAATATTAACAAAATGCTCGCGAATTAGGTAGTGTGTAGAAGAGTAAAGAGTATTTGAAACATTTTGTCTATAAACGCATAGGCTACGCAGACCACAATCCATAAATAAAGTACAATTTGAAAATCTGAAACTAAACAGAGGTATCGCTTCATAAGTTGGCATTTATTTGTCTTAATTAGATATTCAATATGTAAGGAGATAATATGGATATCCCCGAGGCAGTACTCTTTTGACCACGAATTGGCGTAACGCAAAAAGTTGTAAAAAGCATTATGATTGTGTAGGACTGAAAGGCAGAAATTTAGAGACATATACTCGTACAATAACTCAGTTACATACAATACATAAAAATACGCAAGCATAATCATTCACGAACATTTGGGTTCGATTCCCTGCACGGACATACATGTGCTTTCGATCTACAAAGGTTTTGCTTTGGTTGTGCGTCGAAATTGGATCAATAATGCAAAACATGGGATTTCTTGTAATGCTGTCCTAAAACTAATTAAATCGCAAAATTGATATTTTGAATTGAGCCTTCTGTGGAACACATTATACATGCATGCGAAGTTTTCATTACTGATCAGAATCTTGCATATTTCAATTTACATGCAGAAGATCTTGTGGCTACTGACTATATGCAGTGCCAAAGGAGTGAGCGTGTATATTGAATTAGCTGCATTTTTTACTATATTTATGCATTTTACATGTTTGTGTTTATTTTGCATCTTTTCGGTTATAAGGTGAACCTAACTACTTTTGTGATTGGAGTTTCAAAAACATTTAAGTAAGTGTTCAAAATCCCAATGGAAGTGTAGATATAAGACTAACTTAACTTTTACTGCAATTTTGACTAACTTTGCTTAAATCAGATTCTAACAATTTACAAAACGTGTTACTAGATCATTAGTGCTCATGTCAGTCAGTTCATTGACAGAAAACATTTCATCTAATGTGAAGACATCCCTCAAGTGGATGTGGAGCCATGAACATCATTGAAGCTTTATTTTAAATATAATAATTTTTGATCAGTTTGCCGACCAGTGGAGTGAGGAACATTTGAATTCCTGACAACTTGTCGATTATCAAAAATCAACGAGCATTGAGATTCCAACAATTCCTTCTGTGGAAACAAGTTAAAAAATTTCAGAGTCAATAAGCTCAAGATATCGAAGCCTGTCTTCGTGAAGAATGAAAAGATTACAATCTACATGAACAAATTTTGTAGCTGCATTTTATTTCGTAAATGAAATCACATTGAAATACAGGCGAACATGCGCACGAAGTACACAAGTTCATCTGCAACCATAGTTAAAATAGAGTCAATATCTTTCTAACCAATATTTTCAGAAATGCCTGTGTAGAGTAGAATCAGTGGAATCATCTGATTTTCAGGTTATGAAAATGATGGCAATTTCATAGGTTTTCAGCATCCAGAAATAAATTCCAGGTTAATGCAAATGAGGAGTAACTATTATATAAAAGGAACATTATCGCAGTAGCGCTCTAATGGCTTTTGACTGAAATCACTGCAGAACCTTTGAATGCTTAAAGTTTTCCTTGATTTCAGTCATAGAAAAAATAATTATGTTGGTTTTCATGTTACCGACTTCCAGACATCAATAGATCTCGCTTCCCTTTCGTATTTTACTGTTTGATCATAAGAACGCGGAGAATGGATGACCCTTTTCTATAACCTATGCAGCCACGTTTGATTGTCTTCATTTCAGGATATTTTTGTCATTTCAAACTCGCAGAATGATGAAATATTGACTTAATACGTTGTCTTTATGTACAGGCAACATCCTATCACAATGAAAATGTAGACGATGTACTACAGTTATTTAAAACCTTCCTTTCGAATTAATGGGTAATTGATTAGTCGCATGTCAATGTAACGGACGTGATGTTAAAGGTCTTTGGTTCGATTCCGATTCCGATTCAGCTGAAGATTCCGAACACCTGAAGTATGTTGCTCTCTCTCTCTCTCGTGTTTGCAGTTTGCACTAACAGTAATAGTATAGAAAGTCAGAGTCCAAAGTGATTTTCAAAAGATAGCTGATGTGTTATCATGATTTGCATCCTTTCGACAGTGGTTGATGACTTGTTAATTATGAATACTAAGCCTATATACATGGAGACATGCCAATCTGATTGATCGATTTTTGTCTGGACTACATGCAGCCATCAAACGCTATCGAAGATCAATAAGAACATTAAGCCTTAACAAAATAATGTCCAATGCAATTGATTTTTGGACATTTCTAAAAATCCAGATCTCCAGTATTTCTAAGTTTTTGGACACAGGACGATTTTCTTTGGGTGAATAAAATAATGCAAAAGAAGTTAGGAATGAAGAAAACAAAACATATGAGGACAATTTCTAGATACTGCAAATATTTGAATGGAAATAAAAAATATTCATATTAAACTTTGCTGTATTAACAAGGCAAATGAAATATCAAACTTGTCATCAGGATAAGATGCATAAATAAGATTCTTATTTTATAAAGATTCTTAAAAGTTCTGAAATCTCATTTAACTTTATCAACTGAAGCAGACATGCTTTAATTCATACTTGCAATTTAACTTCCATACTTGCGTTAAATATACTTGAGCGTTATTTGTGGTTATATTTTCTACTTTCAATAAAATGATGCAATTATAAATTTCACATTTTTTTCAATTTTATGAGATATTGTTTACTCATGCACAAACTATTCCAAAATTTACGAAGTGTGAAAGATATATAAAACATAGGTTATCCGGTTTGTTGTGTTTTCAATGTATAAAAAGCTATGAGTTAAAGTTGTGGCTGTAATTCAAATAAATTCATATTTATGACACAATCGGTGACATGGACTCGGTGGTGCAAAAGCATTACCAATCGGCGCAAATGCTAAAGCCCATTTTGACGAAAGATAAAAGATGTTAGGATCTGATATTTATTCTATAGATTTTCACGATGCTTCATTTGCATATCCTTTACCTTCAAGACTAAGTACACTCGTAATTTGCAGTTCAAGGAAGGAATTATTCACATACAAATAATTGTACATGCAGCTGGAGATTCAGCAATTACAAGCATAACCACTTTGATGCTAGTGAGGGTTTTAACATCACAAAGTTGGGCGTCAAAGAACTGTAAATTATAAGTGCACTTTGCAAAAGATTTTGACATGTAATTTTCCGATATCAGACATATCCATGAATAATCTTCTGTATGGTGCCATAGTTTTCAAACATATCTCTATTTCTATGTTAAGTTTGCACAATGGTTGCAGGTTGATTTTGTACATTGATTTTAAATATAAATCGGACGTAGAGATTGCTGAAACGACCTGTCGAAGAAATGACCCAGTCGATGACATGACCCTGTCGATGAAATGACTCAAATCCATGATATCTAGGTGTCGATGAAGTGAACCACAAGGCAAAGACAAATTGACTAAAACGCCTTGCCAATGCATTTCGTCGAGCACTCGACTTTTCAAGGCAAAATGATATATTTACCAAAAAGCTCTTTTGATTCACGCGCTATCTTACTTGCAGATGGAGGCAACTGATAAAAGGGCGATACAGTAAATGAACTCTACTAGAATGTTTATGTCGACTTACATTTAAAAAAATAATAATATGGTCCATTAATTTGCTGTCTGTGGACATTTATTCGATTCCTCAGAAAACTGCCCGCTTGCCCAATGTAATAGCAGTCACATGAGGAACACGTGAGCTTGTAAATAACGTTACACGAACAGCAATTAAGGTTTTGTTTAATTGTGAAACTCTTTACAGTTCCTGTGTTTGCGCGAAAATTGACACTATTGCCTGCAGCTATGATGTCACAGGTCTTGCACGAGTCCCATCACAACGGGTAATTCCTGTGATAGTCTGTCTGTTGTTGTAAGATAACCATTGTAGTAAGGACTTTGGCTGTCTGTATGCCGATAGGAACTTGTGGCGTTGAAGGGGCTCATTAAGGATAAAGTACTGGAGATGGGGAGTTGCCTCCATCTGCAAATAAGATACCTCGTGAACTACGGTCCGTTTCATAAAAAAGTGGATCATCCTAAAATTTGACTAAATAAAACATAAGTATGATACAAAAAGCATTTTTCATGTTATTTCATGTTCCTAATATATTTAAATGTCCTTATATAATCTGATAAGCTATGATACAGTAACGGTTCTTAAGAAGCTAATATTTTGTGGCCCTACCCTTATTGTCAATGACATTACCAATTCGTCTAGGCATTGATTCGATGATATCGTTGATTTTTGACTGATCTAACTTTCTCCACTCTCTTTTTAACAGTGACGTAAGTTGTGATACGCCATCTGTAGGTAGCAGTGAACGACGAACGCTACGTTTTAGAATACTCCATACATTTTCTATGGGATTCAGATCAAGAGAACGAGCTGGCCAAGATAATGTCCTAAGCCCTAATTGAGACTTGCATAAGTTGACTCTACCACTCCTGTGACACGTAGCATTATCATTCATAAATAACCAAGTCGACGGATCACCAAGTTGATCTGTCATTTGGCCAATGTTCATTCGTAAAACATTCACATAGCGTTCAGAATTCATGGTTCCTTGCTGTATGTGAAGTTCAGAGCGGCCATTGGTCCAAATGCCAGCCCAAATCAGTGGAGTCGCACCACCTTGTACCCGGGGACGATGTAAATGTCTCGGAATTTCCTGATCAGATTTTATCCATAATCTCAATCGACCATCACTATCCTTCAGACGGACTGATTCCTCATCAGACCAAACAATCCGATCCCATTGATTTCGCCAGTGACAATGACTCATTGCCCATCTGAGACGTCTTTTTGTATGCTGATCTGATAATTTGATCTGAGAGGGCCTCTTACAGCTCTTGAAATTCGACTCAATAAGTCTTCTACGAATAGTGGACTTAGAAATAGACGAGTCTAGTGCAGCCATCTCAGTTAACGAGAGACCTTGGATCAACTTTAACAAATCTCAAAATTAGGCGGTCTCTACATTTGGATGTTTTGCGTGGACGGCCAGAGCCCTCTTTACGACAGAGTCGAAAATCATCATTATGCCATCGATGCACATTTGTGTAAGGGACATTTAGTCGCTTGCTTGTAGCTCGCAAAGAAAGCCCTAGTTCTACCAAGGCTGACACTTTGCCTTTTGTGAATGCGATCTCGTTATTGTTCATTTGTGCTTTGTATTGTTTTCAACCGGTAAGAGATAGATTTCTAGCTGAAAGCAGTCAGGAGTGCTGCCAACACCACTGCAACGAAGTCAGGAAGCTATGGAACATGAAGTCCAGTTAATCACATGTAGCAGTTACATTATTGTTGATGAATAATGGTACTATGCTGGCTCTGATTGACCGATTTTCTTTATTTTTGTTTTGGTTGATAGCTTTTGGCTTGTAGAACAACATATTACATAACAAAGGAAACAAATGTAATTTTATAAGAGTGAGGTATGATTTTGTGTAACATTGCTAAATGAAGATCAAATTATCTACTACTTTTTTATCTATAACAGGAGAACAACTCAATATTCATGCTTGAAATTTCCAACAATGATATTAGTAAGCACAACTGACATATCTTCGAAATTTCAGAGAAATTCGCTCAAGTTTGGCGGAGTTAGACAAAGTTGAAGTTAAGGCGATGTTTAAAGGTGATCCATTTTTTATGAAACAATCTGTAAAAGAAGCTATGTTTATCGAATTGTTTTAGTCACCACATAATTCTAAATAGCTAAAATATATATGTATATATAAGTTAAAAGTGTAACGCAAATGGAAGTTATAGTAAAAAAGGAAAAATCAACCAGTTTCACAAAATGGTGCTATATCTTGTGCCGATCGATTTCACAACCGATCCTTGACAATCAACTGATAGGTTGTGAAATCGATCGGCACAAGATATAGCATCATTTTGTGAAACTGGCTGATTTTTCCTTTTTTACTATGTAGGCCTATATACAGTGTATATATATATATATATACAGATAAATTAAAAAAATTCAACGTAGTCTCAAGATAAAATTGTTTATTCACGAATTTTCGTCTAAGACTTCATCAGGTGAACGAAGTAAACTACTTACTTCGTTTTACTACTTACTACTAGATTTACTTCGTTCACCTGATGAAGTCTTAGACGAAAATTCGTGAATAAACAATTTTATCTTGAGACTACGTTGAATTTTTTTAATTTATCTTTATTATTAAGTCTCATGGCGATTACTTATGATCATACATATATACATATATATTAGAATCCAAAATGGAAAAAATAATAATTTACATAATAATTTAATATTGTATTATATTATTATAATATAATATAATATATTATATTATTACATATATTATTATATTATATTAATATGCATTATTCACAATATTAAATCGAATCTTAACTGCCTTTCATGCAATGTAATTTACGCTCTTTTTTGCAAAGGTTGTCATCAGTTTTATATCGGCCAAACTGGTGGTATGTTTAGGACGAGAATAACGATTCATAGACAACATATATTACATCCGCATTATGCCATCCTAAACGTAAGCAAGCACATAGCATCTCGTGCTAATGAGCATGAGGTAAAATTATGGCCGCACCGATATATCAATTGCCTCCTCAATGCAGTAAATACCACAGAGAGAAAAAAGAAGAGTTTTTCATTTCTATGCTTAAACCTCCACTGAATAAGAATGAACATTAAAGTATCCATGCATATTTTGTACTATGTTGTTTGATTTAAATAATTTCATTCCCTTTGACAAGCTCTAAGAGTGAGCAGAAACGCGTCAGGGAATAAGATTTCTCAGTTTTCCTTGGAACCTTTTTTAGAATTTATATATATATATATATATATATATATATATATATATATATGATAACCAATAAAGAAACACTCGAAGTGTAAATAAAAGCAAATAGACTTTCCCAACCGGTTTCACTTGTTTGCAGACTACTCAAGGTCTTTACTGAATCAAGCAAATAAATTCAAACATAGTGCATTATTTATGAGATTCGACACCAGCAATGTCGTTTTATCATAGATAACTCAAAATTTCCTCCTATGCATCCAATGCAAAAGGACACCAGTAATGACGGTTTTGGTGTTCGATTTTTATTATCTAAATTTCCACATGTTGGATGAAATTTTTGAAAAATGAAGAATTGTTCGAAGAATCATGAAGCATATCGCACACAACTGTTTAGACTGCCATATAGAAAAATACATATAATGCTGCTAATCATATACCGGTGCTGCATGTAATACACTCATCTGAAAAATTGACAGTCATATTAAGTAACCGCATTCCCTGACCATTCTTATGCTACACAGTGCTTCACACAAAACGCAATATAAAATCAGAGTTTGTACGCTGCAAAAAATACTTTTTTGTGAATCATCTTGTATATATACAGGAATTTACGGTGCCGTATGACCTCCTCGTGAAGGAGTGCGTATTTCACCAATTTTTTCTCCCGTAAGCCTGTCCCGGTCGCCAATCATGATATTCGAAGAAGCTTTCTTCCAATGGGGGTCAGTTTCACGAATTCAAACTTTGTGAAATCAAGCTGCGGAATCTGACTTTGTTTCTCCTGGAAAAGTTGCACACTACATTTTTAGCGGGTACGGTCATTACCTGACAACAAAATCACTGATAGTCCCATTTTCCGATCGAAACTACGTGTTGCGGCACAAAGTCGCCGGGAAATTTGGTCCAATGTGTGACTGCATTGTGTAGGGAGTTTTACGATGGCAGTCGTCCCGGAAAGTCGAGTAATTTTGTCATTGTAGAAACGAAGGTCCTCCTGGTTTGGCTGGAGTCAAGCGCGGAAGTGTAGCAGCAGCAGCCAATAATATCTGTTAAACTACAAGGGATCGCCCGTCGACGTTTGATGCTCTATTATAAAGAGGGTGATTAAGGGCAGTCAACAGAAGGTTGGGTGCCATCGTGGGGAGTAATTCGAATTTGCAAGCGGACAACGTTGGGATATCGGTTTCTGACAACACTCCTGAGTAAGGATCGTCGGAAACGTAGCACAGAGTTCCACCGCCCGAGCGATTGCGGTCTCCTCGCACAGTGTGATGGTTTAGATATGACACAACAACATCATGGATGAAAGAGTCGAGTAAGGATTCAGACAGGATCGAGATGACTAGTGTGTGTCTGCGGAGAAGGATTGTGACGCTATCACAAAATCATGATTTTATTTGTTGAAAATCTCATGTTCTCACTTTTTCATCAAAAATGATCATGCTTGGTATCATCAAAATCCTTGCGATGTGAGGAGTACGAACATGTAAGTTTATTCAAATAAGTTCAATAGTTCTCCAACAAACTTCTTCATTATTTTTTTCTGGTAATCGCTAAAGTATGCAAACACCATGTAAAATGAACAAATGTTCAAAACAAACCAATAATCGAAGGCATGTCTTTGTTCTCTCAGAGTGACTGCAGATTGTTTACTTTGCAATTTATGTATTTTAGCGGTTATGAGAAAAAATAATGAGGAAGTTTGAAAAAGAACTATCAAACTTATTTGAATAAAACATACATATTCGTGTTATGCAATGCACACATTTATCATATGCCATGGCTTCGGGCCTGGCGGCCCTTTCAGCCTTATAGCATATTGCGGTTCAGATATCTGAACTGTAATATAACATTAACATGGATTTTTGAGGGGAATAATGTAGGACATTTGAGGGCGAATAATTACATATTTTCATCTTCATTGGGTTAGAATAATCTTTTCTTTTGATGATTTCGATTCGGTTCTTTAATCGCTCAACCTAACCGAGTTTTTCAGTGCACTGTACACCCAAAATCCCAAAGTTGCTTTTCTAGTAAAGCTTTTGGACATTTGAATCAGACAAGTTGGTTTCGTGTGTACATTCCGATTCATCGTGTGAAAAATATGGGATATTTTTAATAGTCATGGTTTCGAAAATTGAAATGGTTTTGCAATACAATTTGAAAGTAAAATTTTAGCAGTTTAACTCTGCTATTGTCATTGATTGTTCTACAGATTGTTTCATAAAAAATGGATCACCCTTAAACATCGCCTTAACTTCAATTTTGTCTAACTCCGCCAAACTTGAACGAATTTCTCTGAAATTTGGAAGATATGTCAGTTGTGCTTACTAATATCATTGTTGGAAATTTCAAGCATGAATATTGAGTTGTTCTCCTGTTATAGATAAAAAAATAGTAGATAATTTGATCTTCATTTAGCAATGTTACACAAAATCATACCTCACTCTTATAAAATTACATTTGTTTCCTTTGTTATGTAATATGTTGTTCTACAAGCCAAAAGCTATCAAGCAAAACAAAAATAAAGGAAATCGGTCAATCAGAGCCAGTATAGCACCATTATTCATCCACAATAATGTAACTGTTACATGTGATTAACTGGACTTCATGTTCCATAGCTTCCTGACTTCGTTGCGGTGGTGTTGGCAGCACTCCTGATTGCTTTCAGCTAGAAATCTATCTCTTACCGGTTGAAAACAATACAAAGCACAAATGAACAATAACGAGATCGCATTCACAAAAGGCAAAGTGTCAGCCTTGGTAGAACTAGGGCTTTCTTTGCGAGCTACAAGCAAGCGACTAAATGTCCCTTACACAAATGTGCATCGATGGCATAATGATGATTTTCGACTCTGTCGTAAAGAGGGCTCTGGCCGTCCACGCAAAACATCCAAACGTAGAAACCGCCTAATTTTGGGATTTGTTAAAGTTGATCCAAGTCTCTCGTTAACTGAGATGGCTGCACTAGTCTCGTCAATTTCTAAGTATTCGTAGAGGACTTATTGAGTCGAATTTCAAGAGCTGTAAGAGACCCTCTCAGATCGAATTATCAGATCAGCATACAAAAAGACGTCTCAGATGGGCAATGAGTCATTGTCACTGGTGAAATCAATGGGATCGGGTTGTCTGGTCTGATGAGGAATCAGTCCGTCTGAAGGATAGTGATGGTCGATTGAGATTATGGATAAAATCTGATCAGGAAATTCTGAGACATTTACATCGTCCCCGGGTACAAGGTGGTGCGACTCTACCGATTTGGGCTGGCATCTGGACCAATGGCCGCTCTGAACTTCACATACAGCAAGGAACCATGAATTCTGAACGCTATGTGAATGTTTTACGAATGAACATTGGCCAAATGACAGATCAACTTGGTGATCCGTCGACTTGGTTATTTATGGATGATAATGCTACGTGTCACAGGAGTGGTAGAGTCAACTTATGCAAGTCTCAATTAGGGCTTAGGACATTATCTTGGCCAGCTCGTTCTCTTGATCTGAATCCCATAGAAAATGTATGGAGTATTCTAAAACGTAACGTCTGTCGTTCACTGCTACCTACAGATGGCGTATCACAACTTACGTCACTGTTAAAAAGAGAGTGGAGAAAGTTAGATCAGTCAAAAATCAACGATATCATCGAATCAATGCCTAGACGAATTGGTAATGTCATAGACAATAAGGGTAGGGCCACAAAATACTAGCTTCTTAAGAACCGTTACTGTATCATAGCTTATCAGATTATATAAGGACATTTAAATATATTAGGGACATGAAATAACATGAAAAATGCTTTCTGTATCATACTTATGTTTTATTTAGTCAAATTTTAGGATGATCCACTTTTTATGAAACGGACTGTATATGCAATATGTAGTACACAAAGATATTTAATGTTATAAAGGACTAGATAGGAAATAGACGTATTTTTACTTTGTGTGCAACGAAACCAGTAAAAATCAGCTGATATTGCATGAATTTGAAAATATTTGTAAGCCAGCAACAAAGATCCCTCTTCATTACCTCTTTTTAGTAATTACAGAACTAAAATGCATTTTAATAATAAATCAAAAAAATTTATAGGCCCTATGTCTAAATACAGCGTCCAAATTGCAAATAGTCTATTCTACTATTTCAGATGTTTTGCAAAACGCAGTTGTAAATAAGAGCATCCTACAATTCTTTTAATTAGACTTAATTGCATTATTTTAAGTCAGTTGATTATCAAATCTAAAGATCGCATGTTATATAGGAATAGCACAAATGAAAACCGATTGTTTCATTCTTAGATAAAAGCAGAGTGAGGTTCACCTACAATTCACCAAATACATGACTAAATGACTTCTCTGAACAGAAAAATGAACCGCGTCCTTACTTTTGATCATGCAGATTGTTTCTTTATGATAAGTACGAAGCCTGGCCAAGGTTGTTGGCAAAACGCGATTGCCAAGCTTGGCAGTAATCTAACGTGTAAATGCAAATTTACGGTAAGAAATTACATGATACAACAGAAAAAATATATGAACTATCAGAAAATTTGATATAAAATTGGCTTAAGCAAATAAAAACAAACAACTACGTATGTTATACAATGCACATTGACAGAAATCCGATTATCGATTCCACTTGGACCTAAAATGCCCTGTGTTAATTATTTGTAATACATACATAGATCCATATTGCAGTTTCAGCGTGGTGAATAACTCGAAGAGCGTTGTTGACATGGCTGAGCCTTATTAATAGCCAATTCCTCAGTGTAATATTCAGATTCTCACTGAATTTGTTAGTTATCATGAATTCTACAGAGGAAGTTGAGTGTTCATCAACACCTTATCAGTCTTCATCTAAATTTTTTTTCTTCCAAATTGATAGTACTGCATTAAATTGCTGTATTACCGCTCTCATCTTTAACAATTTTTTTTCAAAGAAATTACTGAATGAATATTCTTGAAATTTATCATATAATATCAGTAAATTATGCTTTACATCATGTGCCATTTCCAAGGCTTTTTGTCGCATTTCACACCGTACAGCCGACAAAACAGTAATTTCGCCCCATTGCCGTAATGTTTTTTTGCCACGATAAGGACCGTACTAAAATGGGCTCAAATTTAGGCATCTATTTCTCATCTAGCCCTTTTAAACAATTAAATATCTTTGGTAGTACATATATAAGAGTTGGTATTTCCTTAATCTATTCGAACGGCCGCTATAAGCCTACTTCCGGCATCGAAATACTTAGTAATAACAGTTTGCTGCTTTTTGCCATTACCACAATAAATTTAAGTCTTCAGGCATGGACTATACGGCAGATCATGTATCAGTCTAAAAGTGAAGAAACAGTGTGAATATTGTTGCATGTTATTTTGAAAGCAAGTGCAAATTATACTCACCACATCAATAAGTTGAGACAGTTTTAATCCGAGGTAGACAGTTAATGTGTCACTATTGTTATCGACTGGCCGAATGAGCTTGTTGTATCCGCGCTTTTTCATTAATTGATCATAGAGCCGACAGGCCTCTTTGAAGCCGAGTATGTCTGAAAACGACACTTAAAGCAATCACATGCGATAATGCCTTCAGGCTGAGAAAATTATTGATGAGAGAATATTGGCACACGACATCATTAAAACTGTAGTCTGACGAGCATCGATTTTACATCGAGCAAAACTTAGAAATCTTGCTTGATATTTCACTCTTCTTTCAGAAATTGTTCCTTCTGTAATGGCGTTATTAAAAAGTTTCTCTGATTTCAGCAGCTCTAGGTTAATGTCTGGTGAATGGATTGATTTTCATATGGGGTAGAAAGAATAATTTTTAGTTGTCAAAGGGAGAAAGACAGCAAGAAAGATTTTCAAACTTTTCTTCCTTGCATTTCAAAGCTTACAGTGAAGATTGTAGGCTACATGCTTTGATGACAACTTTATAAGTCAAATTAAAATGCAGTAGCCTCAATTACTAAACTATTAACGATGATTTGCATAGAATTCTATTTTTGTGTTGATAAAAGCAAAGACCTTGCTATTTATTTCTACTTTGATGTCCAAATCTATTAATATACATCTAGGACTGAAAGAAAAATAAGTTTCCACCATGCAACCTATGTTGTCAATAATAATTATTTAAGTTATAGAATAACATGATTTCGAATATGTAGAAGTAATCACCTGTTTGCTGCACAGTGGCTTAGTATAATATATTCTATTTGCAGTGTTTGATATCTGAGAATTTGGAGTTATTGCATGCGGATCGGTGTCACCATAGAATTAGATCTTTCATACATTGTATCCTTCCTCATGTTATATCAGTGCATAAGAACATTGAATCTGAGAAATTACTACACATCCGAATTTTGCATGTACGTTTGCTTCATAAAAAAGGTTTTCCACAGTTGCTGCCGTGCGCATCACAAAAAGTCTGTATTCGATGAAGACATTTTTCAACATCAAAATATTAAATTGTAAATGACAAAGAAGAAGGCAATAAGCAGTGAAATTGAAAATGCTCTTAAACTATTAAATCAAAATGAATTGGTCAGATCATTTTACATATGTGGAAACGCTTTTACCTTTTAAGTGTCCTTAGGCCTATTTTCGACCATGATCCGTTCATTCTTGCTCATTCGCTCGACTACAATGCTTGCTCGTCTAGTAGATTCCTTACATCATGACTCGCGGTCGATGATATAAGTACAAATGCTATTGAAACAAAATAAACACTCTGTCGGTTCATATTGTCCAATACAACGTTGACACGCTTTCAAGTCTTTTGAAATCGATCATCAGGTGCGGCATCGAGTTGCGACAAGGTGCTAGAATAGTGTATTACAATTGTAATAAAAAATCCCCAAAGTCGACTTTAATCCTATTCGTTGGAAAGCATGTTTTAGACAAATTAATCAACTAGAAGGAAATGTACTTATTCTATCTTCATTGATTGCACAGCATATCTTCCGAGACTGAATCTCGGTCTTATCGCACGAAACAATCAAAACTACTTTACAACCAGAAGCGCGAATTTGGCCAAAACTAAATTTTCACGCTGCTGAAGATCATTTCATCAGCTGCCCACAAAGCCGAGCGCTTTCGTTCAAGTGTAATCCAGTAATTCCACGAACCCCATGTGAATCCACTTCAGCTTTAGTGGCAACCCATCTAATCAGTGCGCTGAGGCGGCCACACGCCCGTCCCTGCATGACGAATGAGGGAGAAATGCTGAGCAAAAGGAAGAGGGGCAGTATTTGGGCTTCGATTGGAAAGGGTGCGTAGGAGACTTTGAGGAAGCGACGGCCACCGTCATGCGAGCGTGATCAAACAGTTCGCAGAAAGAAAAAGTCCCCTCTTGCTCTTGCTCAGAAATATGCATTTCACGCCCAACGCGCCTGATTTGAATCGACATAGTTGAGCAGAATTTTCTCGCCTTTCCAAACTTTCACATTTGTCATGTCGAAAAGCGTCAATGACCCGCGGAGGATCGAAAATACAAATACTCGACTGCTTGACGAGTTGAAATTCTTTCTGTCATTTGGTTTTCCTCTTCACATTACTGCCAACTTCGGCCGACATCTCTCCTCCATCCCTAACACACAGTGTGCAATCTCTTTGCTGGTAATTCTAAACAAAAGTCAACTCCGTGTCTAAGAGACATCACATTCGATTGGATTTAATTTTGCGGACTAAACAGCTGTTTCACGATGTCTCATTCCCCACAGTGACAAGGTTCATCAATCTAGTGGGATTGGAATTATTTGGACAAAACTTTTGCATCCTTCTCCTCCTCTACAATAAACCTACATCTGTTCAGATGGAAGAAATTGATGGCCTGCGTACCTTATTTGTAGCGCGTAAGAAATGAAGTATGCAAGGGTAGTAGTTAAAAGGGGAAAAGAGATAGGAAAGAGAAGAAAAATATTGTACACAGTGCTTTGCGGACTTTTCTATTTCCTCACAACACAGATCGGCGCTGGCTGGCAATATAGAAGGTAGACATTTGACGAACTTGGCATTGATATGTTTCTTGCCCTTAACCGACAACAAGAGAAAAACAGGCGGATGCTCAAAGGAGAGCACGCAAGAGAGGCAAAGTAGAGCTGGGTGTTGTTTACAATTTCTTAAGATAGTATAAGATGAATGAGACATGGATGGATGATTCGCATGTAGAAATTCACGCTTGTTCCTTCCTTTTATTCTGTGATGCGTGTTTTCGAAAAGCTGATGCATAGCGATGAAATGATGAAATTTTGAGACAGATGGTAAGTCTTCCCATAAACTGAGTGCGATACAAATATTGAGTTCTCGAAGCAACTTGACAAAAGAAGTAAACCGAGTTTTAATTGTCCGCAGTAGAGACTGTAAGACAAGTGTCTAAAGTTGTGAGAAATTAAGCTGAGAACAAGATCAATAATCACCTTTCACTGACAAGATACTAAGGATTCGATACTTGTAGAAAAAGTAATCAGGTCAGGATATAGTTAATGCATCATTCTTTAAAGTTTAATGGTCGTGAAATTGGATTTAAATTCCCCAATGGAAATACATCTCCTCGCTCATAGCAGAATGTATGATATTTCCCACACTTAATGCATAACTATGATCACGAATGTGAACACTTCAAATTTGACTTGAACTCTGGAAAGTTGTCTAATGCTAGGAAGATGAGTTCGAGTATCTATCAACTTCATGGTTTGGCGTGACTCGGTGACAAATTGATAAACAAAATTGGTGAGACATTTCCAGTTGGATTGAGAAATCGAAAGATATTGATATCGTAGGAAACTCCAGCTTAGCGAGAGAACTCAGGAAAGCTTACTTCTACATTGAATCGAAGTTTGCATGTTCAAAAGTTATTGGGTGACATCAAAATCAAAGAACATTAACATTTACGAAATCTTTCGCAAGGTTTAAGCATTACCAGTTTAAATATAGTAATGAAGATAAACTACTTATAAAAACACGTTTGTTCAATCTGTTAAATCTGTTCCTTCATATTTTCATTCTTAACGAATATTCACATCCCAACAATTTATGGCCTACTGTGATTAACTCATAATGAAACCTCAGGTTATCTAATAGTCAACGGCTATCTGCATAATTGAATCCATTTAAGAAATATCTGTAATTGTCTGAATCATTTTATCTATTATCTTGAATAATTACAATCGACAGCAGCTATTCAAAATGCAAGGCAGGAACGTTTAAAATTAAAATAATGATGTCTATTGTTTTCAAAGTATCTTATAATAAAAAATTGTCAATTTTTAGGATTACAAAAGGAAAAATGTGAAAATAATCGACAAACTCTCGAGTAGCTTTCAATTATAAATCAAAATATAGTTAATTTAAATCATGGAACAATTATTTCGGCGACTAGGCCGCTTCTGCTAAAATACAAAATGACTTCGGTGATATGTTTGGTGCACTGAAAGACACTGCTTTTGAAATTTGAGATCCATCATGTCCAATTACCAACTCATGATTGCTACACTTTAGGTACATTGAAAACTAGCATTCTTTGCTGAGATGACATATCAGAAGTTTAAGTATGTTGTTGATACTTGAATTATTTCACGCATATTGAAGAAACTATTCTAGCATGGTCACAGGTTGTTATGATACACATGTTGCTAAAAGATGGCGACTTTGAGTGTAGTTGACAAACAAGAGAAGATCATATTTACAATGATATACAGTGTAGGCAAAAAGGTAATTCCCTTTTGTTTCAAGGTAGAATTTCTGTTAAAGTCAATGAAAGCAAAGACAGCACTTCGGCATCCAGCGCCTTCAAAGGTCGATATAACTATGCTGCCTACAAAAAACTTTAAAAAAATTAAATGGCAGCTTTTAAATTTATAAGCCGATCTTACTCCCAAAACATTTCTATGTGCCCTCTCTAGCATGGCCATATGTTATCGTTCATCCTTTTACACGGGATCAACGTTTGGATTATCTTTATACATCGCATAATTGCAAAATTTGCTGTCTTTTTGACATAAGTCGCAACGGCATGATGAAGCACGGAGAGGAAGTCGCAAACTGTGTGGCTATTGGAATGATTCGCTGTGGACGTAGGGTATGCGTAATGTTTGTAAAGAATTGAATGTATTGCATGTAGGCTGGCTATTGGGTGTGAGAATGATGTGAGTGTCATTCTAAAAGGAGCGCTGACGACTGGCATTGCGTGATGTGGACGAGTTATCACAGTTTGCTCACCCTCCCCCAATTTCCACGACGGAAGAGTTTATGCTCAAGGACTGTTTCGTGAGGGATATACAGTCTGCTGCATTTCGGATAACATCAAGGCATCTTGGATGGCTAGTATTATCTCTAAGAGACTCCTTTTTCTTATTCCAACAGTATAGGGGCACCATCTCCTCATCCAAGATGAGAGACAGCTACACAGAGCACACCACCCAGGTGATAACAGCTCAGCAGTTGAGTAACTGTCTTGGCCTTCTCACGCTCTCCTGATCTTTCACCAATTGAGCTGGCGTGGGATAACCTTAGTAGATGAGAAGCGTCAAAAACTCGTATCCACATTCTCCTACCAATTTCGAACCAGCTTCCGAAAGATTGGTTGAAGAGCAACGCGAAGGCATTTAGCAAGAAGGATAGGATGAACTCTATGAACAACAGAATTTGAGCTTGCATCAATGCCAGGAGGGCCAGCAGGTTGGTAGATATGTATGAAATAAATTTATATCATTTAAGGTTGTAGTTTTGATGCTACTTCATTAATGAAAGTAATGTTCCCTGTAATTCTAAGTGTTTAGATTTTTTGTCACGCAGCATAGGTGGATCTAGGTGGTTCTATCAACCTTTGAAGGCGCGGGACGCCCGGTAGAGTCGCGGGACGCCGAAGTATTGTCTTTGCTTGTATTGACTTTAATAGAAATTCGACTTAGAAGCAAAGGGAAGTTGCTTTTTGCTGCCTTTATCAATAAGACTTTTGGTGTCTGAAAATGCTGTTGACACCAGTATTTGACTTGTTGTCAAAGTTTCAAGGATAGGTACTGGCATTTGTCTGTGTGTTTTGTAGAGACTCTCGATTGTTCCTCAGAATCATGCTTAAATATTAAATCATTTGGCCGGATCAAATAATTTACAACATACCGTCCTAAGACAAGAATCTCTAACTGTTGCATGTTTCAGTAACACTGCAAGCTCATTGACTTTGCATGTACCTGAATTGAAATTCAACAAACAGCCTGATTTCTTTTTTATTCTTGCAATCTTAGACAAAAGCAAGAATCAGATATTTATGCATTGAGCAATATATTCGAGAGCGTTAACCCGATGCATAATGAACGTATGAACACTCCTATAGAAGTCATGCACGATCACACTGCTACAAAAACAGCAAAATGAGGGAAAAGATGAGACAAAATTACTCCGCCCTGTCATAATTTTGTCTTTAACTTGGTATAAAGTTGACTTTTATGGTATATTTCATTCTTTTCACTGTACTTGTTTGCATTGTTTTCTGTAGCAACACTACATTGACGAAACAGATGAGAATAACCTTGAGCATGAATCATAATCGCCAGATTTTCACAAATGCTTGACTTATTCGTGTACGTGGCAGTGGTAATCGTCTGTTCCATACTTTTCATGACGCATGAGATTCTCTTTTGAAAGTTCTTATATCCTGATTTGTCATCAGGGCTTTTTCCACTATTCCTTTTCGTATCGATTGGCTAGTCCTTCATTTCCTATTTCCAATTCATTTTTCCTTTTTTCTAATTAGTGCATTTTGATACTTTTCAGATTTGCTTATCTTATGATTCTGTGTTATGATGCTATCTATTATGCACTATGCAAAGCAGTCGTGTATTTCTGAGGAATTGAGTAAGTTTGAGTGCGTGGTGCTTACAATTATGTGTCCGTGTCTGCTGTCATTCTGTTTCCTTGGTTTGTGTGAATTAGTGAATAAACATAGGCAATATAATTTTATTCCATAAAGCAGCTCTAGTCGTCATCATGACCTTCACCTCCAAGGTCCTCAATACTATGAGATGTTCATAATTTTGTTGGGGTTTTAATTGTTCAAATAGTACATGAAACTTTTCTTCCGGTGTTTTTACCAGCAGACAACCGATTTCAAAACCTATTTGCTGCATCCTTGAGGCTTCTTCTATATTCGTTTAAATGGATTTTGCCTCTTGGTCGGAATATTCTAAGACATTGCCACACCTGAAAATAGTTCATGGACATCACCGGGTAAAGTGACAACATCGTAAACAATGCCTAGGAATTTTTTTTCTTCTACTCAGCGAATGGCATATTTTTGTTATCAACGAACTTCTCAACTTGACATCATTAACGCTCTTGAGAAAATAATTTCAATAATTTCATTCCACAGATTAGAGAGCAGAAGGAAAATTTGTTTGACAACTGTCACACTTGAAACATGTTAGATGTCACTGCAAGAATCTGCTTAATGTGCTCGATATCACCATGTTTCTAGTTCACTCGGATACTCCCATAATAGGAAAATCAATAGCAATAGGAAAAGAACAACTGAGCAAAGGAAATCGTAAAAATGATTTGTAACAAGTTTACAACTGTTCACCTACTGTAACCTTTGTGAAGTCGTAAATATTCTGTATTATTCACATCGACGTATACATACTCGGCAGGAAATCGAATGATTTATCCAAGACAACAAACTCAACATTAAATAGCATTGCAACGTGCATGAACTAACAATCTTTCATTGTTCATGTATAAGCAAAATTCGAATAACGCATAAACTCCATCTTCAAAAGTCGACGATTACATATCTTACATTTCATCAAAATTTAAATAACTGATTATGTTTTCTTCAGAACATCTTTACTTGAAAAATGTTTTTTATCCGAGAAATCGATTTGAAATTTTCTATTAAAATATGTCGCTTTGAGACATAGCCCTCAGCCAGAACGAATTTCTGCAGGGAACGAAGACAAAAGTGAGACCTTCACAGAATGAGGTATGTACCCTATGGCTACTACAATATTATATATATATATAAATTACATTATATATTGTCATACAGCGCGCCTAACGAGTTCTGTGGTTTCCTGTTCTTGTCAGACAAATCTAAAGAAAAACGCATGCAAATTCAATGAGAAGCAGACAAAAATTTTCGGCAAAAATGAGATTTTCCATATTTTCTCTGAATATATAATAAAGCACTTAGTTCAGTAAGTAGTTTCCCAATAAGAATCTTTCGAGGACATGATACACATGATAGGAAATGATCTGAAGACATTCCATGCCAAAAATTATGGCTTAGTTTTTTTCACCTAATGAATGAAAATAGAGATTCTCAAATTTGTCGAAAACTTCAATTTGCTTCCAATCGCTTTCCGCATGTTTTTCTTTGATCCTGTCTGACAAGAGGAGGAACCGGGTAGACCTCGATAGACGCGTAGTTTTACAATAGCCATAGGGCGTATATCATTCTGTCAAGGTCTCATTTGCGGCCTCGGTCCCCTGCAGATACGTTTTGAATTTGTAGTAAATTTGAATTATCTACAGGGATATGGCTGTGACAACTTCGATTATGAATAAACTCTTCCAGGAATGTTCATTAAGGTAATTTTGTATTTTTCCCGAAAAAACGACTAGAATCATAGAGATGGAGTATTTCAGCATGTGTCACTCGATTACTTTGCAAAAAATAACACCAGATCTGGTGTAGAACGACACTCTGGCTGTCGTGCAGGTCGGTTGTGTCTTGCTGTGCTCTCGTGATCGATACTGATTTGGCGTCTTTTCTGGTGTTATTGGTGGCGACTCCCAATAATTTTGGTACCGACCGTTTCGTCACACTGTTGGCTATCTTTTGGTCAGTGTTTCGTTCCCTTGGGAGTTATTCCCTGCGCGCTTTTTCCAGCTTCTTGGTTTTTCCGTGAACTATGTGAATATTAATCAATCTCACCGGTTGGTCGCATTCCACTTGCATCATTGGATTTCCGCAGTGTCCCTCCTGGATCTATTTATAGAGCGTCCGTGTTTCTTCTATAACTTTGCATGGTTGTGTGTTGAAATCGATCGGGTTTCTGCTCGCCTTTTGCAACGCAATTGCGCCAGTGTGATACCTTTATCGCTTGTAACCATAGAAATTGACAACAATAAAACCTCTAGAATGGAAATTAAGCTTCATGCAATGCACAATAACGGCACATAAATCGCACGCATTTTCACGTAGATGCACCTGCCAACGTCTGTATCATTGGGTTAGAATCAGTCACATGAGTAAATCGAAGCTTTTAATTGGTTCTTCATGCCCCAACTTTGTTCCCTCGGATGTGCCGCGACCTTGAGTCAATTTCCATTCTAGCGAACTTCAGATAAACAGTTTATTTCTATGCTTGTAACCGATCGATCAATCGAGATAATCTGGTCAAAGAGGCTCTTCACATCAGCAATCGATCATTTCTCGAATTCAAGACTTGCTTGTGACTTACTGTTTTGCTGGTGTGTGATAGTCAAGTGAATAAGGTGTCTGGTTGGGGTATAAATGGTTCTGGGTTCAAACCTTCGTTGGAATTTAATTTTTCATTTTTTGGTCTTGAATCTTCTCGGGTTGCCTTCTTATCAAATTCTTGGCTCTAAGCTTCTGATATGCCTCATACTCCTAAAA
Organism: Prostheceraeus crozeri; assembly: GCA_907163375.1. Lineage (NCBI taxonomy): Eukaryota > Metazoa > Platyhelminthes > Polycladida > Euryleptidae > Prostheceraeus > Prostheceraeus crozeri. The sequence goes on from CAJQUW010008366.1 coordinate 53,481, forward strand.
CAGGTCGTGAAACAAGATCTACTTCCCAGACTGGGAGTTTAATTACTGAAATAAAAGCCCTGATTGAGGCGTCTGAGAGCAAAGTCATATCATCCCTGAAAGGTGAGATTGATTCGCTTAAGGGCATTATCAAATCACTTACAGAACGGGTAGAAACTCTTGAAAAGACAAGCGCTACCCTGAGTGCTAAAAATGATGAGTTAACTGACCAAATGATGGACTCCATTATGGAGGAATATGATCAGCGTAAGCGAAGAGATAACAACCTTGTGATATATGGAATTGGTGAAAAACCAGGAGGGAATTTAAATGAGCGAAATATGTATGACAGGGAAAAAATTGATGAGATGATTGATGAACTTCAGATGACAGACATTGAAGTAGTGGGTAGTCATCGACTCGGTAAACCAAGCATGCGACCTCGTCCGTTGTTGTTGAAGCTACAGTCCGGAGATCAAAAACTCTTATATTGAAGAATTCTTCCACTCTCCGAAATCGAACTGATTGGAAGCATGTGCACGTTCATCCAGACCTAACACCTCTACAACAGGCGAAACGAAGAGCACTGCTGATTGAACGGCGTGAAAGACGCAATAACGGTGAGGAATGAGGTGATACCACGGAACTCTGTGCCAAATTTTCATTGAGAGTTTTACCAGGATTGACTCCTAAAATAAACTGTTTTCCTTCTTTTCTTATAGCTAATATACGCTCCATTTTTAAAAAGATGGATGAACTTTCTGTCTGCGCCCTAGCTGGAACCCCTCCATCATTTGTCTGACAGAAACCTGGTTGAATGAGTCAATCCCAGATTCTGTCCTTTCCATTGTATACAATTTACCGATCTGATAGGGAAGGCCGCGTTGGCGGGGGAGTTTGCATGTATGTTAAAAATGATGTCACAGTACAGCGTTTGCTCGTCAACAACCACCCAGAATTTTTTGAATCATTGTGGCTTTTTCTGCCGTCATTGCAATTGGTGTTTGTTTGTTTGTACATACCACCTGCTCAACTGATTGTAAAGGCCACTGAAATTGAGCTTTTCTTACTGGAATCCATTGATGGATTCATGAATGGAGGCGTCGGAAAACATGTTGTTATATGTGGTGACTTTAATCAGATAAGGACAAATGTCTTGTGTAATAATCTTAACTTACAACAGCTTGTTAAAGATCCCACTAGAGGATTGAACATCTTGGATAATGTTTTTGTCAGTGACGAGATTTCTTGCATTTACAAGTATACTGTCGGCCCTCCCATTGGGTCGTCAGACCACAATACTATTTTTTTGTGTTGAAAGTCCTGTCTCGGATCATAATGTCACACATTCTTTCCATGACACAAGAGTTGTTTATGACTTGAGCCGATCAAATATTGCTTTTTTCTTGAGCACTTTGTCGTCTATCAATTGGTATGAGCTGTATAATATGACTTACACTATTGATGAAAAGTGTCGCATTTTTCTTGATGTACTAACTCTGTGTATTGATGAATGTATCCCTAAACGCTATGTACTTTTTAGTGGCAACGAAAAACCGTGGATTACTCCTATGCTCAAAGATCTGATAAACCGTAGATGGGCAGCATACAGAAACAGAGATTATTCCCTTTACTCACATCCCAAAGAAAAAGTACGCAGCGAAATTCGCAAAGCTATGCTAATTTGGGGGAAAAAAGCAAATCGATCGTCAAAAGATTTGTGGAAGATAACGAACAGCATCACTGGTCGCAAATGCCCTAATCCATTGGATTCAATCACGGCGAAGTATAACTCTCAATTGGAAGCTGCTGATGGCATGAATCAGACACTCGTATCTGTATTTGGAACTAAAAGAAACTTTCTTTGGTCGGGGGATGGTAGTCAGGAAGAGATGAACCACATTATTTCAACTGATGATGTTCATGAGCAGTTGTGGAGTTTGAAGTCAAACAAGTCTTGTGGGTGTGATTTCGTTCCAACTGTGTTATATATAGTTGCTGCTGATGTTTTCGCTACTCCAATGGCTCATATTTATAACGTTATATTACTCCAAGGCAAATTCCCAACTCCATGGAAAACTGCGCACGTCACTCCTGTACCAAAAGTACCAAACCCTACTGAAGATGACCTACGACCAATCTCCCTACTTCCCGTCCCAAGCAAAGTGCTTGAAAGACTTGTCTCCAATCATTTAATGAAGCTATTTCGTAGCTCAGCAGGCTCTGCTCAGCACGGAGGTAAGCACGGAGCTTCTACGATCACAGCTTCAATTGCCATTCACGACTGTGTCACAAAGCTACTGGAAATGAACAACGTTGCAGGAGTGCAAATCATCGCGTATGACATGAGTAAGGCGTTTGACAAACTAGATCATGGAGTAATTATCAAGAGGCTGATAGAGTGCAAATTTCCGAATTCTTTCTGCAAGTTGGTTGAATCTTACCTTCAAAATCGATCACAGTGTGTGCGAATCTATTCCGCTGTCAGCCGTCCCTTGGAAGTTACATCAGGCGTTCCACAAGGGTCGGTCTGGGGACCTCTGCTGTTCAATGCATCAACAGGGAGCTTGCAAGAACTTCATGCTCATTCTGTGCTGGTTAAATATATTGACGATATAACCATATGTACACCCATTTTCGTCAACCACTGCAATGATCACATTCAAGCCGAACATTTGAATGTTCAGAAATGGGCAAGTGATCTGCATCTATCACTCAACCCGCTCAAAACTAAGTGTTTAGTGATTAAGAGGTCAAATACATGTGTTCTTGTCGATATCCCTGGCATTGAAAGAGTTGCAAGTCATAAGATTCTTGGTGAACAATGGTCTGACGAATTAACATGGCATCGTCATTTTGACAATGTGTCGAGGATTGTTTCACAAAGGCTGCATTGTTTGCGTATTTTGAGAAGAACTGTAACGAAAGGTTATGTGTTTATTGTGTATAATGGACTTCTACGATCACTACTTGAATATTGCGCCCCGTTATTTGTTGGCATGCCTCATGTTGTTTCGGAGAAAATTGAAAGACAGCAACGTCGAGCCCACAGAATTATTTGTGGGCAAGAGTGTGTGAGCAACTGTCTTGAAACCTTGAATGCCAGGCGTCTGAAGCGTTCAGTAAAGTTGTTTGAGCAGACATTCAATCCGTCCCACCCTCTACATGAACTGTTGCCTGAGTTAAGCCCACGATCAAATCGTATCATTCTTCCTGCATACAGAACTTCACGACGTTTATCATCGTTCATCCTATATATGTGTCTTTATGTGAATGACTTCATACCGAGATGACTTTTCTATTTCACGTATACTGTTACGTCTGCTATGGCTGTTGCACATACATGTATTTCTTCTTTTTTTCTGTGTACTCGATGTAAACTGAGCTGCATGAATGATTTTCAATTTATGTCAATAAACGATTACTTACTTACTTAGAACCTAGCAGAATGGCGCAAATAGGTAAAGCTGCTTACCTAAAATTCTATTGGGAAAAATAGAGATAGGTTTTATTGAGATAAGTTTAAAATATAATACAATTGTATTTTATTATTGAATTTCATATAATATAAAATATGTATAATTTTAAAATAGTACAAAAAGAACTACAAGATAGGAATAAAGAGTACACACCGGAACACCTTGGAATGTGATATCAGGATTCAGAAAACTGTCCTTGTCTTAGAAACCTGACAAAATGCACTGAAAAATTTGCTGAATTAGTCATTACAAGCTTTATGATAAATACAACTTTCCGACAAGTCGCTAAAAATATCTATAACTTTAATTCATTTTGCTAGCAAGCAAGGACATCTGTCAGAGAATCTATGGTGGAGACATCTAATAGGAATGATGTAAAAGGCCAAACTAGTTTCGTCTTGCATCTTTTGTTGTGGTCGTCACTCATTCTCCGTTCTACTCCATATCGCTTGATGTCGATTTCGAATGTTATCTGACTAATTTGATTATCTTGATTTTTGATTTTATATTTGTTAACTTGAATTCGCTTGAATCCTAGATTTATTTCGATTCACCATGTTATCCATTCGAGAATTGCAGTGACGAAGCTAAAGTCTACCTTGCGTAACACAAGCAACAATCAAATAAAGCAATTTATAAATGAAAGTGCGTTGTTGATATTCCCATAGATGGATATTCCAAGCTTCCATAATACAACACGATTAATGCTACAAGAGGTTACAAGTTTTCGCTGATGTGACAGATTGTTCACGTAGAAAGGAATTTTTCAAAACTACATTGCCTGTTTCTGCATCAGAGTTGAAACATCAATGTCTGAAATCCTGTGCAATCATATTTGCTGTTGAAAATTGGCTTCGTAGATTTTTTTAGTGTATAGCCATTCTGAAAAGTAAATTGGTACTATTGATATCAGACGCTATGATTTTGACATTACACGAAAATGCTAGGTTCTGGGAGCAACTTTGTTGATCCTTGAATGTGGAATCTTTATTTTTGAAATGATCCGCGCATGAATTCCAGTTCGTTCTCTTCACACACGGATTAAAGATCATGCCAAGAATGAAGATTCCAGCACATTCAAGTATCACCAAAGTTGTTCTCTCAACCTAGCGTTTCCGTTTGATGTCAATATCACCGCGTCTCATGCCAATGGTATCAATCTATGTTTCAGAAGGGTTAATAAAAAAATGAAACAATGCCCTCAACAACGAACAGGTTAACTCTGATGAAAACTTTTCTACGTCACATCCGCGAAAACTTGTAGCTATAACTTATGGCACATCTTTAATATCGATATAGATTTTTCCTATTTAATAGCTTCATCGTGTAACTCACGGCATGTATTGTTGTATTATCATGTGAATTCAGTTTTTTGGCCTTGTGTCACTTTATGTACGAGCAAGATGTAATGTCATTGATTTCATGTGCTATAGTACGCTCTTGAAATTATAAATCACACCTGCTTCTATCTACTCTATCTCCACCTTGTTTTGTCAGCAACTTTATTTTTTTGCAAACCATGATGTTCGATAATGCTTTGATAATGCTCATTATGATTTTCATTTTTATACAAATATACGATTACTACTACTATAAAGAAAATACATATATATATATATATATATATGAATAATACATATATAATACATTTACATATATTTAAAGAAATTTAGAAGACATATATGTAGATCATATACCTTCAATTATGCAATTATTTTAACCTTCTATGTCTTTGATAGTCTTCTACTTTTTTCGGCCATCAGAAGATCCAGTTTCCTTCAATGCATTGAAGCATTCTCGAACTGTCTTCTTTGATGATAGTTTTGTATCATGCAAAGTAGACCACTTTCGTTGGACATGTTGCAGTTAAACTCCACCATAGGGAAGTTAACAGCACTCGCTCTTGAATAGACGACATGGTGAGTCAATTGAAATAACCAATATCTTGCATTGACGAGCAAGTTGATTTAAGTGATCAAACATTTGTCGAGTCGGCATTAACATTACTAAATTAATCTACCGATCAACTTAAAATTATTCTTGATTGCTTTGCTAACACGAAAGTAAATCAAATTGAATTTTTTTGAAGTTAAAAATTGTACATGGTTAACTAATCTTTATATTATTTTCAATGTATCTGAATAACTATTGTGACTTAATACATACATGTTTCTAAAAAAGTTTTATTCGACGCAAAAAACTTTTGATGTTATTCATCTACGAGTAGAAGGCAATTCACCAACTTGTTCAATGTATTTCTGCAGGACTGGAATCCAAAATTCGAGGATTAGTCCATTTCTAATTAGAATATATAAATCCACAAGAAAATGAAAAGCCAAATTTCCTTGCCGATCGATTTCTGCAAAGGCAGAGCTATGTTAATGACCACACATGCTGATCAACTATTAACCACAACTATTAAAATACTCATTAAGATTAAGGTTGTTAACCAGGTTGCGTGCTACATGAGCACTGCTAATAACAAACCCAAGCAGTTCATGAAATATCATATAAATGAACAAAATTCCAGTGGTGCATCAACACAGAAATATAATTCTTATTTAGACATGAACAAAAATAAATAGTTAATTAACTGCTGCACCTGTTTACCCTAACTACATCGTACAAGTAACCAAATGGTCCCAGCGAATTGTCAGGATATATTTTTGAATTTCAATAAAGGTCTTTTTGAGTCGGGCCAATGGTCTCATAGGGCCATTCGTGCGTGTCAATGACCTACATATATTTGTTAATGAAGCATGACAATGACTAACCTGGCATTGAAAATGCTCAATCGCTCGGACAGCTAATTCCGATGGGCATCATTAGATTGCGATCACATACAATACACGTATGCAGATATTGGAGTATTTACAAATGCGATTACTGAGTAGATTACATCCATGCACTAGACGCTGTTTTTACATTGACAAGTGTGAAAATCGCTGCGTGATATGCATGAATGAATCTTACGGAAGTAGAGTGCATGAACCGAAAGTGATGCAGGTCTCGCGAAAAATTATAATCATTTTGTTTGATTAACATGATTAGTGCGACAAACTTCTAATTCGGATTCATGCAATTTGATCGGACTCGTTCTGGCATATTCAAAAATTTACATCCAATCCTGCATTTAGGTAGTTCTGGGCTATCTATGCCACGGATAGACTTTCCGCTCACCCTGTTTTGAATGAAATATGACGCTAGACCTCTGATAGAACGCCACCCTGCCGTATGATTCGAAAAATTGACGGACGATGTTGCTTTCATTTTAATTTTGGCAATAGAAATATTGGATCTGGGGGAGGGGGGAGATTTAATGGCGTATACCTAAACACGAAGTAGTTTACGATTGCATTAATTTAATATGTCTTTCTTTCTTTGCAAATAAAACAAAACACTTCGCTCAAACATTACCATTGTAACTTCTTGTTATTTGTTAAAGTATTTCATCTGTTTTAAGCATCACTGCTCTAACTGATTAGGCCATCAATCATCATCTAATTCTGAATAAAGGAAAAACGTGACAACAACAAGACAATAAAGTATTTTGCTGTAATGTTTTGTTTGACGTTAAATAATCTACTGAAAGACACAGAGTTTCAGCTAAAATGACCCTCCGATGCCAACTGAGATTTTTTCCATCCTCTGGCATAAATCCGTAAAAGTGGAAATTCGATTATCATTTAACTCATCAAGTGATCCAATCTCATAAATGATTGATGTAATGGTGTTTGATAGTTAAAAGCAACATCATCCCTGAAATGAGTTAAACTAATTAAGGGGAACTGCTCATGAAAGGAAAGATGATAAATTGGCCTACTGAAACCAAAGTCACATGAAAATCATTTCATTGATAATGAATTCATTTTGGAGAGTATGAATATGTTGAATCATTTCAAACTTTGAAAAAACTGGCACTATGTTTCAGTATACAAGGATATTGATGAAATATAAATTTTGGCTCACAATGAAAAATAAGTTAAACTATTGCTCACCAACGAGAGCATAAATTAGAAAATTAGAAGAATATTGATTATCAGAATTATACTTGTCACTTGGATTTCTGTACGCATCGAGGCAAAAGCTATATGTAAGAAATGCTCATATTAAAAAATGCGCAAGAACTTTTGGAATTAGTGATTACAAGATAACCGCATAAGCAGACCATTAGCTAGCTTGTGACTAGATTGTAGTGATGTGGCGACTTAAGTCAGTTAAGTATTTTTTTCAAGCCAATCAGAACCAACTTCTTAAAAAATAAACAATCGAAATAATGAGAAGCGAACAGAAATGTTGTTGCTGTAAGATTTCTGTAAGTCTGCACGCTTCTAGGAGAGTGTCGATTTGACATGACGGCAATTACATGTAAGTCCATTTAAGACGATTTGTAAGTCCGTGTACTGACAAACTTAACGGTTTTCGACTGGATTCCAAAAGGCCGCTGATAGTGTATGGATAGCAATAGTATTCTTGACTTTGGCCTCTGGTGGGCTTGACGCACTTTCTTCAGCTTATTTACCTGGTTGCTCGTTCCACGATAGCGTCACCTCTTTTCTTTGTCAATAATCAGATTCAGTTTACTATGTTCGCAGAACCTATCCATAACTCATGGTCACTTGCAAAATCCCATTGATATCCTACTCATTCTTCATTTCGACCCAACCGAAGGGTCGGTGGCACCATAGTCAATGTTTTTGCGTTCACGTTGAGGTCACCTAAGTTGGTCTCTTGATTTAATGGTACGAATCGATTCACACAGCTCTTCGTAGAAAGTGGCGACAATTTCTTCATGGACTCATAGATTCATAGAGCGATCGCACCCAAAACCCGAAATTAAAGGTTCGGGACGGATCAGGTAGGACAATTTTTTAAGTCGGATCGGCTCGTATTACCTCTTTTTTTGGAGAGATTCCGTGGCTATGAGTCATAACTCATAACCCTTTGTATTTAGAAAGAGCCAAATTCATACGAAGGAATGAATTTTATTTTACTTGACGATTAATTTCAGCCATTATCTGTAGCTATCTTCAGGCTAATGGATTTATGAAATTACAGAATAAGATCCAAAATTCACATCAAGATATAAGAGGCACGAAATCACAAAAATTATAAAACTGTTGCATGAAATGTTTAGAACAGATATGGAAAAGTGGAGCTATGCGGCAGGTAGTAATGAGGTCAGGTAGTAAAGAGGACATAGTAGTCTACCAACTCCATTTTGCTAATACGACGTAGACCTGATACAGAAAGTAAAGAAATATGATGAGAATGAAAAACTGATTATTATAGAAAACATGTAAAATACATTTGAGTTAGCGAAAGAGGGATTCTCTATAGCCATCTAAGTAGTGTTTCGCTCTTTTTACCATGAAAAACTTTATTTTATAACAAAACCATGGCCAAAGGGCCTGCTGCAAAAAGAAAAATTAGGGAAATGAAGCTACTTGGACAAAGTGCCACATATGCAGGCAGCATTGCCGCGCTGCACAGCCAAACCGAGGCGCTGTGTAGTCCCAAACCAAGTATGTAGTCGCCAATGGATCAGTAGATTTGCTACCGATCTGTCGTGTAAGCAGACTAGCACTTGGTCCAAATCCACCGAGCGTTTCAATTGACACTCCTCGCATTTATAGCGTTTCGCATTGATAGATGGCTTGAGTCATAAAGTAAATATAGAGCAAGAATTGCTACAACATAGAAACTGTAGTAGTCCTAAATTCAGGGACCCCGAGATGGCTATGTCAAAGAAGTGACATCACATTTTCATGTCTACACAAAAAGTAAAGTACTCATCACTTGCTGAAATACCGATAGTGATCCAACGCTTTCGCTTTTTTATAACGAGCGAATAGAGAACGAGCAGTGAGGAATGAGTCGATCTTACCATAATCATAAAATCTACAATCAATGAATTCATCATTTATTGTAGAAGTACAATATGAACATTGAATCTCGACTCGAGTCACGGAATGCAAAATTTGGAATCCTATGTGTGGCTACTCTCATTTCAAGCTTGTTTTTTCAGTGGTATGTCATAAACTGGAACGAAAACACACAAAGTGACTTCTTCATTGTGGCTATAGACTACTTCAAGTGGATCTCTTCCATTTTCTATTCGTTGACAAAGCTTGATCGCATTATGCATTTCATCTTATCGATGTCAAATGGGATGTTATTCCGGTCTGGCTGGATAACACTATATAGGTGAGACTTTTGGCGTCTGTGATCTCATTCCATTGCACGCCAACATGACTGGGGAACAATTTAAGCCGGGCGCTCTTGCTTACAGTTTTCTGCAGGATATTCCAGGCTTAGTGAGCTCTTGATGTTTTGACGTCCATGTGTTCATTTGTTATATTTTCTGAGGCATTATGAAAACTCCTCTGACTATGTAGACTCTAGAGGCTAGTAGCCGACACGTTGTTACTGTTAGACCGAATTTAATTCATCTGGAAGGCATGCTCTTAAAGCAAGTGGATTGAGAAAATGTCACCACATTCAGACAGTTTTTCAGTGCGATGATCAAATTTTATTAAAATTAGATATTATTTCTAAGGCCTCAGCCACACTGTGAGCTTTTCCAGGCGCTTCCGAGCAAAGCGTTTTGCAGCAAATATAAAGTCATCATTACAGCAGTTGTAGACTGCCACACTGCGAGCAAAGCAAACTAGAGCGATTAATACCTTATAGACATACGTTTGCTCGATACGCTTGGGACGCTTGTGTTTGCTTTGCTTTCCGAATGGCTGAGGCCTAAAGGACGCTGTTTTGCTTTTGTTGGCAAATTTTAGTGAGAAAATGATTTTCGGTAAACCGCTATCGTTAGGAACAATACTGGATGATAACTCTTTCAATCTAGTCACTCTTCATTAAACAGTGTACTTTGTACTTCGTGCATACTAGTGAAATCAATACTTTCCGTCAAATAGATGGTAATTTCATGGTAACTACAGCTATTATATTGTGACACTTTTCAACTTCAAGAATGTTGGCTTAGTGTAGTTAGTCTGGAGCATTTACAAGAGCTGTATGCGTTCATTTTTTCATTGACGTCTGGACGGCGTTTATGCATGCCTTTCAGTTACACTTTCAAGTGACGGCTATGGTCGCCATGCTCAACTGAATCCGAGGGCAATTAAGAACTGCCACTTAAAGCGGGTTACCAGGGGTTCCGCAACTCATGCCCTCAGGAGTTGAGTTGAGTTGAGTCTACGTCCTTCAACTGTCAGTAGACCAGACACAGCGGTCGTTGTTCCAGACATGTTCACTCTAAGTCCAGGAAAGTCAACTCGACAGGCTTCGCGCGAATCCGGCTTTTCTGGATACGTAGTGAGAGAGAGCAGTGCTGAAGAAGGAGCTGAGATAGCAAGCATGGAACCCTCATTATCGTCTTGAATATGGAACACGAATGCTCAATTGGTATGAGGGAAATCCAAACTTCTTTCGTAACATTTTGTGAAGCGGTGAATCAGTTCTTCATGTTCTTAGCTTCATCAATCGCCACAACTGCCACTACTGGGCAGAAAGCAATTCCAGGATTCGTGCGGAGAAATTACAATCAAGAGCGAGTGTGACTGTATGGTGTGGTGTGACGGCAGATGCAATTGATTCTTTTTCCCAACCTTGCAATGCTACAGGAGAAAGTGTGGCCGGTCATCAGCATATGTGATAATATCAACGAATTTTCATGCAAGACGGAGCTCCTCGTCATTACGTCCACGTGATGAGCAGCTCACAGGGTGTTGGCTAGGTCGGTCGTGGAGGCCCTCATCGATGACCCGCAAGAAGTCCTGACCCTGAGGATTTGATGCCATGCGACTTCTTTGGGATGGACAAAGGAAGACGTCTAAAGCCAAGGACACTTCCTTAGCTTCGGAACAAAATTCAGAACGTTTTATCTTTTTGTACCTCTGGATTTTCTCAGGCATTTGGAAATTGACTTTTTGCTAATTTATCGGAAAGCTAAAAAATTAGATTTGTACATTTGCATGCAACAATAATCTTGCAATTTTGAAAAATTTATTTTACTTAAGACAAATTAAAAACTTTTTCTTTAAAAAGCTGTGCTACTATATCAAGTGAGTTTTTAAAAATCTGACGAAGACTGTTGACTTTTCAGTTATAGAAATCAGAAGGAACTTAGGATCTAACAATGAAACTTTGAAGAAAAAATGGTAATGCTTGGTGCACATCAAGCTTGAATATTATGCGAACCTTAATAGCACTTTATGGACACTTTAGGAACGAAATAGGGACCTGTGTGTGCGATAACCGGTGCACCGAAATTTTTAGAAAGTTACACTGAAGCACTTACTGAAGTAAAGCTGAAACATAATTCGCTTCGCGCTCTAGATTGTCGCGTGATTATCACTTAAAACTTCAAAATCCTGCAAATAGACTCTTTCTTTCATGATAAATATTCACATTTTCTAGAATTCAATGGAAACTTGATAAAGCATAGTAGGAAAACTAAGGTAGTGACAAAGTATTCGAAGCAGATTTAGGTAGCCATCCTTTAATCTTATTCTGTCAACACTTGCAAATGAATTTCATCGCACTTAACCCGCACGTCTCTGTGATATTTCTAATGGAATTCTTTGAAACTAGATGAAAACAGAAATTATGCAGAAATGCAACAAAAATGGCTGAACATTTCAATGACTAAAATGCTAAGTTAGTAGTGAACGAAAAGCCTGATGTGTATTATTGTCAGAAGCAGTTACCTGATGTGCGTATCACTGGTTCATTCAGAGCCAATACCAATCTTCGCAGCTTGCTGAAGCCTAGCCATTGTAACCTTTCTATGTGAATGTGTCAGTATCAGTCTTTAACTCGTTGTATCACCACCTGTCTTATATTGGAATTGAGAAAGTGTTTAACATCACGAAACCGGTCTTCCAACTCACCGTTCTGCTTTTATGATATTATCGGTTGGTAGTGGTCGGCGTGTCTAGTCCCAGGTAGTTTATGTTGTAAACTATCTTTTTGTCGATAAATATATATATATATATATATATATATATATATATATATATATATATATACCGGCATATATGGCTATATACACTGTATATCGATATATCGATGATGAAAAGGATAATTTTCGCAACTTCGAGTATTCTTGAACAATTCTTTCTTAACTTCTTTCTAATTCTTGAACATTTCTTAACAATTACAGCGAGAAAAGGAAAAATATGTCAAAATATGAATTACAATATGACTTACAAAAAAAAATATATATATATGTTAAAACACTAAAGTAATAAGCTTCATATGCATATTGCGTCCAATGGCGAACAAAGTAACAATGCGATCCAGCTTTATAATATTGTCTCCATTTGAGAAAGAAATTAATTAAAATTGAAATGTGCCGAGATTCTCAATTGTGTTTTAGTTTCTTTTCAATTACGAGTACTTATCAATATAAATCAATAGACTTCATTTATTAATTTTTGACAACTTTTGGAAGGTTTACTTTTCAAGATGCAATTTTGAGAATTGAGAGTAATTGCGCAATTCTATTATTAATTTCCCTTCTAATAAATGTCATGTTGCCTGCAAATTTTCTGGAATTACTTGATGCCATTTAAATGATCCAAAATGAAATGATCACGATCACAAATTAGTCGTCAGAAAATGCAATCAATTGCCATTTCTATTACAATATATATAAGTCCGGTAATAGTATTACTTCGTTCAAGACAATACTTTTGAGGTAGCCGTAATTGAGATCGCTATTTAGTGAAATGCTCGTATCGGAAAGGTGAAAGTTTCTACTTATGATAAACGTTATATAAAATTAACCCTTAAAATTACTTAATGGGATAAAACGGCAAACATATTATAAATTTTTCTCAAAATCGCAACAATGTAAATTATAGATGATATTTCATCTATGTATATGTATTATAAGGGATCTTGCAATTAAGTAATTCAAAAAATTTCAATGCAGATTAAGTTGTGAAAGCAGCGGGAGTACAAATTTGTAATCAATCTGTTATGATCAATGTGCTAGCTATTCACCAATGTTATTTCATTTGCTTATTTTCATTATTTATATCACTCATGCGAATTAGATGACATGAATATTTAAAAATTTTGAAAAAATAATTTAATTTCAGCCCAGAATACAGAAGCTTATTTATAGATTGGGACAAAGACAATGCTGCAAATTTTCAATGTATTGCAATGACATTTACAGATACTAATTTCAATTTAAATCTTTCAATGTTTTGATATATTCAATTTCAGAATTTTTTGCACATTGATTATTGAATAACTTCTTTTTAGGTCGTTTTTCACTCAATAAGGAAAAGTTATATACATAACTTGCGACGGTTGCGTGAAAAGCCTCACTTTTTGACACTAGCAAAGTCTGGTATGCGCGTTATGCTGGTTAACCTGAGAGTCTTCATAATGTTAAATTTTAACAAAAATTTTAGTAAAATCAATTGACTGCTAATGTTTGATTTCAAATTATAGATTTTTTGATTTGATGTTCCTTGACTGTTCAAGATGTCGGTCCTCCAACATTGTCATGAATTAAGTTTTAGACGAATGTAAAGATGGCTAAAACTTGCATAATTTCTGCGTAATATATAATCGTCAGTAATGACGAAGACAGCTGGGTAATTATATCACAGTCTTTGAGATACCATGAAATTTCAAAGATAATTTTCGGGAATAAGTAAATCCACTTATGATTAACATTTATGCCTAACACCATATAATGAATGGTAAATAAGATTCAGGATAAAGTTTATGATTTCGCTGAAAATCATTTTGTCCAGGAAGTTGCCGGCGATTGCAAAAATTATTCAGCGTAAAAGAGTGCTTCAAGGAAGCTAGGACACGAGCGTCAAACATGTTACAAGAAACTAAAAAATCATTTAGCATAAAAAAGTTTGTTTTCTATGAAAGCTAAAGAAATGCGAAGTTCGAGATAAATTTGCGAGTAAGTTGTTCTGTCAAAATTGTACTTACGGTCCCCTGAATTAGAACATGGTGTACTGGATTATTTTTAGATTCGTAGGAACGATCACGATATTCAGGTCAATATAATTGTGAAAAACTGAACGGTGTTTACCCATTTGCGGCATTGATGTCAACAATGGAGCATTAGTTTCTCTCTGAGATTCCTTAAACATTTGCTAAATTTGCTGCGCAATAACCAACATCAAAACTTGCAATTCTCATTTGGAGATGCTTTTGCTATTTACAAATATACGCATATTATCATTGTCTCATTATACGCAACATTGGACCGTTTTTGGAATGCAAAACCTGATTGAATGGAAATCATAATTGCATTTCATGAATACATGTATACTATCCTGACATTTTTTGCATACTTACTGGGAAAGCATAGCAGGAGAAAGCATGATAAGACTATTAATGGATCCATATCGGCGATTTTACAAGTGGAAAAGCTTGTCCAATCTTTGATTTTCTGTTATTGCGACCGAAATACGATGAAAATGAAAAATTGCACAATTTTATTTGAAAAAATCCAATTGAAATATTATGTTATGTTGACTGCTCCAGGTGCGCAAAGAGCGCTGACTCAGACATTTGAAAATTTGGGTCGACGATAACGATGATGTCTTAAAAGAAATTCAGACACATGACATTTGAGCAACTAATCAAGCGAACTCGAATACGAGAAATAGTGATGATGTGACTCAAAATTTACATTCTGGATGATTGTTCAAAAATTATCTTGCAAGGAACGCATATGGCGCGCACGCAATTCGAAATGTCCGTGAATGGTCGGATTCTGCAGAACGAACCAGCTTTGCGGAACACTGCGTATTGAATATCGGATTTAGAATAGTCGAGGATTTGTATTCACAATGAAGTCGTGTGAAGAAATGTTTCACCGTGAAGCACGAAATGATTACATGAGGATGACAGTATACTTGGTTGATCCGCTATAGTGTAACACATTGCGATTCGCAGGATAGCTGTCACGAATTAGAAAGTCACAATTCCTCTGTACTTAACGCCAGCTGGCAATCATATTGGCGACGATTACTTAACTGATTCAGGATATTTCCTTCTTCAGGAAATATTTCGCTCAAAGTAGACAATGGCTGGTACAGTAATTGAGTTTGTCCTTCCTTTTTCAGACAATCATTTCAAGAAACAGGTTGAGACTCCACAGGCTATTCTCTTCCTGATCTTTTTTAATTCTGGAGCTTGGTGGAACGTGTGCAATCCGCTCAATATTCAATTTTTGTAAAACCTCTTGATGTAAACTTCAATACTGTTACGTTTTTCTGAATTTTAGTGAGTTGTAGCCTGCTAATAGAGAAAAAAAGATTCAGCATCACTGCGTGACAATTATTCGTATATTTGCTGTACAAGAATGCTAGTGAATAATTCATAATGAAGATCCTATAGGATAACAGCACAAATTGTAATTAAGGGTTACACCATGAACGATTACACGAGCGTGATGCGCGAGGCTAATCGAGAGTGGTGTAACCGAATTGCCGCCACAGTTTTCTGCCAAACTGACATCATTTCTTCGATGTATGAGTTGTATGATCATATGTCGGACTCCGTGACCTATGATTTCTGAAAGCGTTTCTAAGCTATCGGCAGGCACAATTTATTGTCCTGCCTGACTTTTCGGTTTGTCATAGACTCATAACTAGGGTGACCATAAGTTAGTAAGGTTAAAATCGGTTAAAATGTCAAGGCAATCAACTGAACTTACAAGAACTTACCGTTACAATGAATTAAAAATTCGTCTACTGACTTTGAATTATCCTTCTTCGCTTATTAATGATGCGATTGATAAAGCCAAATCTTCTGATGTCAGCAATAACAACAAGCAAAACAAAAAGAACATTTTTCCATTTGTACACGAGTTCAACAGGAGTAACCGAGACATATATAATAAAGTTATACGTCCTATTTCAAATACATTAAATCTTCAAACTCCATTCCAAAATTGTAATTTCATGAGAGCCTACAAACTACGTAGATCTCTTCAATCTATATTGTCACAGAATAACTGGATGACAATTAGTGGAGTGTCGAAATGTGGCGAGCCAAGATGCAAGTGTTGCAGCATCATAATTGAAGGCAACAAAGTTGATTTCGAAACCCCATCTGGCATAAAGACATTTAACATTCGAAAAAACATGAATTGTAAATCAACAAACGTAATTTATAAAATGATTTGTGGAGGATGTAAAAAATTCTGCATCGGCCAAACGGGGGATGTACTTCGACATCGGCTGACGGTACATCGCCAGCAACTCAAAGACAGTAGATACTGTGTGCTAAGTGTCAGTAAACACATAGCGAGCTGTGGTGGCGGTCATTTTAGTGCTATTCCTTTCTTTCAGTTGTCCCCGGACGTTAATCGCTTGGACCGTGAGTCCAAGGAAGCCCTGTTCATTAATTTATTTCATCCTTGCCTCAACGCTGTTTGATTTCTTTGATTTAGATATGATATCTGAAATTTCTGTACAATTTCGTTGAATAAATAAATCAGTTGATTGCCTTGACAAGCCAGAAACGGCTGAAATCGATCGGCAGCTGATAAAAGTTGTTTTTTCTTTTGTAGTTTTATTTACATATTTTATAGCATTATTAGTGATGATGTGATATTTTTCTGATAGATATAGACTTCAATATCGGCTTCCACATGAGTATGGGTTTGTTTGATGGACTATGCTCCATTTGACATTATATGGAGCATTTTTGTTTTTCAGTGACCATATGTATTGTGACAGTGAAGTTTCATTTTTATATCGTATGTTGTCAAATGACTTTTTGTGATTATTATATCGGCCTTTGAAGTCACCCTTATTAGAGTCTATGTCTATCAGAAAAATATCATCACTGCCAATTCTGAAACAATGATAAACAAGAAAACTGAAATATCATCAAAATGCAGACATCGACGAAAATTTCTGTTGTCCACTCTTATATCATAGATATTCATAGATAAAGATTCGAATTTTGTATAGCCATGATTTTGTAAATTGACTTCCTTTTTATATATTGTTGTCTGATGATCGGAGGCATTCATGTCATCCGTAAAACTTTAAGAAACAACAATAAATGATCTAGCTGAAATTTTGTTATCAAAGCTCTATTCTCCTACAAAATTGAGCACTATTAACACTGAAGTTTGAACACAGAAATCGTCAGTATATGTATATATATATATATTTAAAAGAAATTAATAACATACAAAATGGTAGATAATTGAGAATTAACCCAATAATAATAATAATAAATATAAATATATAATAAATAATAATATAAATATATAATAATATATAATAATAATAATAAATATAATAATAACCCAATAAATTCGCAAAGAATTTGAATTTATATGCTGTCTAATTTTTGTAATAAATTCATTCCTTTTGAGAAGCCTCCACGATGAGGTGAAACCGATAAGGGAATTAAAAATGATTCAGTTTGATTCAGTTTTCTACCGAGTTTTATTTGGAATTGTATATATATATATATATATATATATATATATATATATATATATATATATATATATATATGTACATGATTCATATTAATATCACCATTATGTGATATTAGTATGTCTTTAAATTTGAATATGAATTATCTTATCATTGCATGTTAACCCTATGTGTAATTTTATGATTTCCCTAAAGATGGATGCAGTTGCCACCCAAAGCGACGGAATAAAATGGTTGTCTAAAATTATTTCTAGTTGCTCATCCAATTCAATTAAAACGATTTACGAAGATTTAGAAAACAATTGTTTAAAGATTTGGTACTAAGTCAGACTAAGCAAATTAAACTGACGAAATTCATTAAGAACGCGAATGATGTCAGAGCTAATCTATTGCGCAATTGTGACCAACGATTAAGTGATTAATATTCATTTGCAATGATGAACCATATTTGGCAATAAGGACTTCAGTTAGGGGCTTCTTTCACAACATCCGGAACACGAGGTTTGGAACAATATTATACAATTAATCAACAGTCTCCATTAATTTAATCTCATTACAGGCAAGACATTTTGATCTATTTATTTATCCATTCATTGTGATAAATGCTTCACGTATCTATTTTATGCTTCACGCATGACGACGCATGCATGTGTATTTTTTACTTGATCCAGACCTCTTATATATATATATATATATATATATATATATATATATATATATATATATATATGGTTAGGTGTAGGTTTTAAGAATTTCTAAGCGCATCGTGATTACAAACTTTTAATAAACTTATAGATCATTGAGTAGATTCGTTTATATCAATATTTTTTTATTTGTGCTGTTTTATAAGTTGCAGAATTATCTGATAGGAGTTCTGAAAAATTACAATGATTAAAACATGATTATTCATATTTTCGTCCTCTCCTTCCAGAGAACTAGATATGTTTTCATGATCATTCATTTCATGCCGTCTCTGTAAATACTGTCACTCACTTAAATTCATGAAATACTATCATCATTCATCACTTTTTTACCTGTTGTACTCATTTTCATATTTTGAAAACTATACGTTTCTGATTTATGACTACGTCATTGATTTTTGCAAAAAATCTGTTTGTGTATACACAGCAAATGAACTCCACGATATAACCATGATGCTTATCTATACATGTATACAATATCAGAAGTACAGGTTTTAGACTTCAAGAGTAACATCTAAGCTTTGGTTAATGAAATAGTGATTTCAATAATGACATTGAATGTCATTTGTGACATTGTGACTTCAAAGAAAGAAAAGCGGAATTCAAAAAGGAATGTATGGCATTTGTCCAAGATTTCGCAATGTGATGATTGAAATTATCTGTGTCTGTCATGATTTCACTTTGTCGATAGCTTCTGCGATATGTCTTTCATGAATATGTTCTTACAAGATTATCTGACTGTCCTCATTGAAATCCAAAACCTGTATCAGGAAGTCGAGAAGAAGTTTTTAATGAAGATCACATTGTTACTGTATATGGTGGAGATCCATTTTCAAGATCGTTATATCAGAGTCAACATAAAAAGGTAACATAAGGAACGAACAGACCATCAACACTTAAGACGAATTCAAATAATTTCAGGACATCAGCGTTAAGAATTTCTCAACAGTAGCTGCATATCGGCCATCGCACTTCTGTGTCACAATTCTGGCATACTACCAGGAGCACGATGGCCTAAAAAGTCATTTGTATGCATCTTTGTGGCAGTGATGACTTTTATGACATTTGAAAAAATATTATCCACGAAAAATTGATAATACTATTTTCTCATAGCTCTGGTCAAAATTTGAATTCGATTATTTCCTATATTTATTGAAAGTTACCCTATGTGAGAGGAAAGGAAATGGAGACATTGAAACTGTTCTTGACGTCAATCGCATCCTAGCGGAAAACCATTAACTTTCCGTGACTTTTATATACCTTTTGAATACCTTTGAAACTCGCAATATCTATCCCAACAAAGATTCGGTGCCTGCAGGTCTCATCTCCAATTTAGTTTACAAAGTCAAATGTGAACTATGCGACAATTGATACCCTAGTGAGAGTCGTAAACACCTGATCACTCGTATTGATGAGTATATGAAAGGCAGACCGCAAGATTCTGACAAAAGAATAGACCATAGAAAGGCCTATTACATAAACGGCTTGGAAAAAATTCAAATGTCAGTGGAGTCATAGAAAAATGTTATAGAAATGGAAGTCTACATTTTACATACAGCTAAAAGAAAGAAAGAAGAACTTAAATTCATCAGCCAGCTAATGACCTATCTGTATGTAAAATGTAGACTTCCATTTCTATAACATTTTTCTATGACTCCACTGACATTTGAATCATCAGATACTGTAAGGGTGATAAAGTGGTTCCTTATCATTGCATTCAACATCAGCATTCCCTGGAAGATGTTAAGGTGACAGTTTGAAAAAGCTAAGCAGCAGTGAAATGGTGAAAAAGAAAGAAGAACTTAAATTCATCAGCCAGCTAATGACCGTCTGGTCCTTCGGCCTTAACATACAGCATGTATTCCAACGATCCCCTATCTATGATCCACAATCCCCTAGCTGTATGTACAATGTAGACTTTCATTTCTATAACATTTTTCTTTGACTCCACTGACATTTGAATTTTTTCCAAGCCGTTTATGGAATAGACCGCAATCTTCAGAAATTACAAAGCACATTCATAAAGCGACAAACAAACCAATGATGTTTCTATTGTCTGCCGTGCTAATCACACTCGCATGGTTGAATCTATATTGATCAAAATGCATGAAACTGATTGATAATGTATTGAGCGAATGTGATTCTTCTGTTCCGTTGATTATCTTTCAATTGTACTACAGGGAGGTAATTGTAAATGTGCAATGCCTCTCCATTCTGTTATGCTTATCTATATACACTTAGCACAATTGAAAACGCACCACCTGTCAAATCCAGCTAATTCGAAGTAAATCGCTTCGATTGAATATGGAATGAAGGACGCACGCTAATTGACATAGATATCTGCACGACGGCGGTCTGGTGGTGGGATTGCGTAATTGTTCAGACTGAATTACTGAAGCAAGCATTATTATTACCGAATTACTTAGCAAGCATGTGTTCAAATTGAATTTCGATCATGAAGTATAAAATTAACGACTTATTATGGGAAATGACGGTTTTGTGAAAATTCTTAAGATGGTGCGTCAAATGCCTGATGCCGAAAGATGGCGTGCTATTGGCATGCTTGACGCTGGAATGTCCCTTCGGGCAGTCGGACGACATTTCGGTCGTTCGCATACGACGATTGCCCGACTTCTCAAGAAAGCGAGAGCAAATGGTACCGTGGCACATGCTGGCGTTGGTGCAGTTCGTCACACAACTGCCAGAGCTGACCGGCGATTGCTCAGAATGGTGCGAGGCAATCCCACACTCCCCGCAACTCTGCTACGACTGATGTGGGGCGAAAGAAGTCGCAGAGGCAACATCCTGAGCTCGGGCACCATAAGAAATCGGCTTCGAGAGCAAGGACTTCGCTCAAGGAAGATGCGCAAATGCCCCAGATTAACACCTGCGCATGTGGCACGAAGAGAGCGGTGGGCGATGCAACGAGTTCACTGGAGACTACCACAATGGAGACGTATCATCTTCACTGACGAAAGTCGGTTTCGTCTGTTCCGCAATGATGGCCGCATTCGTGTTTGGCGTGTGCCACGCCAAGAGATGCTGCAGCAACACGTCCAGCCTACTCATCAGCAACAGGGGCCATCCGTTCACGTGTGGGCAGGCATCACCCTGACGGGCAAGACCGAGCTGGTAGTGCTCAACACGAACGTGACTGGTGAGCGTTATGCTGAACTGCTGCAAACGCATCTTCTGCCATTTGCGACTCGAACATTCGGAGACGTGGCCAACTGGATCCTGCAAGATGATAACGCACCTTCGCATCGTGCATACAATGTGACGCAGCTGAAGGAAAACTTAGGGATACGGACTCTTCGCTGGCCATCAAGGTCGCCGGACATGAACCCGATCGAGCACGTGTGGGATTATCTGAAGCGCCAAGTTCAGCAGCGGGACCCGCCTCCGCAAACACTGCGTGAATTACAAGAGACAGTGGTTGCAGTTTGGCAACAAATTCCTCAAAATTTTCTGAGACGGCTCGTCCTCAGAATGCCGCGACGAATCAGTGCCTTATTGACTGCTCGCGGAGGTTATACCCGCTATTAACTTGTACAAGTATAGATGTTATGTTTAATAATTACTTTTCTTAATCACTAAAAGTTTGTCCTTTTCATTTACATTAGCTGTCAATCATGTCATTAGACCCCTGACCGCCGTCGGGCCGTAGCACAGATATCTATGTCGGTTAGAATGCGTCCTCCATTCTTTATCAATCGTGTATAGCGATCAATTTGACGGATTTGACAGGTGGTGCGTTTTCAATTGTGCTAAGTGTATTATCTTCTCATCGTGCTGGTTGGTGCTGGTCGTGTGTGTAATCTGCTCGTGAATATCGTCGAATCTTGTCGCCGTCACTACGTGTGGAATACCTGTATGAGGAAAAAATTTATATCAATTTGATCGTCTACTCATCGTCTGTGCGTCGGTTTTTTTCAATTTCTACGATTTGCCCTCTGAATCCAGTGGGAAGCTATTTTCCAAGATTGTCCCATGCATTTGTGATTATTACTCACCTCGACGAATTTGACACATCGCCGGCTATCTGGGGTTGATTGCATTGAGTTCTTACATCTATTGTCATCACAATCGCTTTTTTCATTACAATATCTATGCTACAATGTCACCATCTCCAGTGACAAGAGGAAGGTCTGCAAATGTCACAAACAATGATCTGAAACGACTGCTTGAAAGCACAAAATCCGAATTGATATCTATGTTTCATAATGACATGGGCATGATAAAGCAGACTTTGGATTCTTTGACTGACCGAGTTTCAAAAATGGAAGAATCTTTTATAAGTGTAAAAGATAAAGTAACATCACTTGAGTCTGAAGTATCAACTATCAAACTTGAGTTAGATTCTGTGCGGTTTTTGAGCAGACACTTTATGAAGTTAATGAGCGAGAAAAGCGCAAAAAGAATGTCATAATTTATGGTCTTAAAGAATCGATTGAAGGTACTTTGAAGGAGCGTGTTGAAAAAGATCTTGAAGTGTTTGAAAAAATTCTAGCTGAGATCGATTTAGACGAGATTCAAATTAAATCAGTTCGTCGCATCGGAAAAATAAGAGAAGACGGTAAAACACCGTTGAAAGTTGAACTACAGAACTATCGCAATAAGTGTGACATTTTGAAAAATGCTAAGGAGATAAAAAATGTTGAGTTTTTGAATGTCTACATAAATCCCGATTACACACCAATTGAACAGGCGAAGCACAAATTACTTCGTCAGGAGTTAAGAACGCGTAGAGCAGCTGGTGAGAACGTTGTTATATTCAAGGGTGCAGTGGTACTGAAGGACTCTTTAAAAAATTTTCATTGAATTTTTTACGCCAAAGCCCAAAACTCTATCCCAAAAGTGTTGTTGCGTCAAATATCAAAGGTATGCGACCAAGTATTCTGTTAACAAATGCTCGTTCACTGCCCTTTAAGTTTGATGAATTGTGTCTTACTGTTTCCAAATTGCGACCGAATTTGATAGCTGTAACAGAAACATGGTTAACTCATGATCATACTAGCAAGTTATTCGTTATTTCAACTACGTTTGCTTTCGTTGCGATCGTGTTGGTCAACGTGGTGGAGGATTTATGTTATGGATATCTCATGACTTTTGCTCAAAATTAGTTGAGGTCCCTGTTCATGCAAAGCCCGAAGACATTGACTGTATTCAAATTGTCATCAATAGTGCTTATATAGTCTGCGTATGTTATGTTCCGCCGAATTTGAAATCAAGTGTCAACCGCGATGTTATTGATTATCTTTGCGAATCCATAGACCGCATCTAAATGACGTATCCTAACTCGTATATTATCTTGTTAGGTGATTTCAATCGCATCGATTTGAACCAATTTGAAGTTTTCCACAATGTTGTAAATTTAGTGAATGTTCCCACCAGATTTTGATTGACGACCATATCATTGATGAGTATGGAGATTGTCAGCTATATCAGCCTCTTTTATCTTCTGACCACAACATAATCTTCCTGCCAAGCAAGCAAATGTTACATTCTTTTGATCAAAAATACATTACGATGTTCGATTATCGAGAACAGAACATTTTGAACTTCCGACTTTCTTTGGAGAACATCAACTGGGAGCAGCTGTATCGATCGACAGACGATATCAATATTAAAACTGATGTATTTTACTCTCTGATTAAGCCAGCTTGTGATGCTTTCCCTTGTACAGTGGTTTCTATGACTAACAGGGATAAGCCCTGGATTACTCCACTGACAAAATATCTCATACAACAGAGATGGGATGCATGGCGATGTGGCGATTACAAGCTATACGATCATTATAAGAAGGACGTTCAAGCAGCAATCTACTCAGCGAAACAGCTATGGTCAAAACGATGTCTCAATAAGAAAGATGGCGGTATTTGGAAAATAGTTGAATCAGTCCAGAAAAAACGGAATAACTCATCCTATACTGCACATACGGCAGAAAGTTTGAATCGCTATTTTGCGAGTATTTTTCGAGAAAATGTATGGTCTTACCACTGTGACAAGAAGGATTTATGGTGTGAGCTGATTGACGTTGAGGAGGTTGAAAGTCTTCTGTTAAAGATGTCTCCAAAAGGTATCTCAAGTGATGGTGTACCAGCTAACTTTTATAAGATATCTGCTCTACAGCTGTGTAAGCCACTAACACATTTATTCAACACATCCTTGTTGCATAATGTATTTCCAGAAAAGTGGAAATTGTCCAAGATAATACCTGTTCCAAAATGCAAAAATCCCTCCATTTCCGATTTCCGACCTATCTCCATTTTGTCCAGCCCTTCAAAGATTTTCGAGAGACTGATATACAAACGGATTATTTGTAAATTGTATGACAATTATTGCATTAACCAATTCGGCTTTAGAGCAAAGAGCAGTCCGATTTGCCATATCATCAGTATGTATGATGAAATTCTCAAGAACCTGGAGAAGAATAGCATTCACGCGGTTTCTGTCGTAGGATTTGATGCCTCAAAGGCGTTCGACACTATTTCGCACGAAAGTTAATAAATCGCTTGCATGATACGAACCTTCCAAAGGGCTTTATCACGTGGTATTGCAGCTATCTTCATGGACGCAAACAGTTCACATACTATAATGGGATTTCCAGCTCCATCTCGGTTATCTCATCAGGTATTCCCCAGGGAGCTATTTTGTCCCCCCCATGTATTGTGTTTTTGTGAGCCTCTTGACGCCTTTATCCGAAAGCAACTCTATCTACAAATATGCGGATGATATTGCCTTATGTGTTGCTCATACTGGGGATGATGTAAATCTTTTGAGATTTGAAAATGAAATCGACCACATTGCATCTTGGACAAGTACGCACAGTCTCAACTTAAATGAAGACAAAACGGTGCTTATGCTAATCAGAAAGAACACGTTGCTTGACACTAGCGCTGTGGCAGCAATTCTACCTTTCCAAGAAAGCATAAAGATTCTCGGTGTGCAGCTCAGTTGCTCCTTGAATTGGTCACTCCATTTAAAAGAGAGACTCAAATCTGCAAATAAGCATCTCTACCTTTTGAGAATTTTAAAGGGGTTCTTAGCGAAGCCACAATTAGTGCAGATCTACAAATCACTAATTCTTACGACGTTGAACTATGGTTGCCAAATATGTATTGGAAGTATTTTGAACAAAGATAAAGACCTGGTGCGCAAATTTTAACGCCGTTGTCACAAAATCATATGCGGAATTCATTGCAAGTCTCGATGCTTGCCTGACTTTTTCGAGGTTCAGGAAAGGATGGCTACAAAGGTATTCCAACACGCTATTGAGGATTCAGAGCATCCTGTATATCCTATCACGCCTGATCTACTCCCTAGTGGTAGAATAAAGATACCTATGTGTTCCACAATGCGGAGATTAAACTCATTTGTGCCTTATATGTCAAGATTATCTAATTCTAAGTGAACACTGCATACATGACTTTTTTCCTTTATGTTGTAAATATTGCTGTTATTATTTTGTAAAACTTGATTCCTATTTCTTATCAAATATACGCTTCATTATCATTATTATTATTATTATTGTAGATTTCATTTTATCTGTTGTTAACTGTGTTTACTTGATCATTTCGTATATAACCGTCATTTTGCTGATTTGCAACTTGATGCCCTGACGATGTATCAATAAACGATGCGAAATCGATAGACAATGATTCAGGTGTTTTGGTAATCATTAATCTTCGTTTGTATGTCATCATTGGTCTCATTATCTTATGTAACGAGAAATACTATATAGTATATACATGCCTGATATGCCTGATTATAAATCTATAATCATTCCACCGCATTTCTTAAAAATTGCATTGAAGTAATCACTGTTGGTAAAAGTAGTGCTAAGTGATAAAAAAACTCAAGACAAGAAACCGCAAAAATCGAAATGCGATGAAACTCAAACAATACAATTCAAACATATTTGCCTACGATTATAGCAGCTAGCCTTTAACGAATTCATCGAAGCGCTTGTTCGACTCTACAATGACAAAACTGTTACCACAACATGATGAACAAATTGATAACAAGAAAATGACTTCGTTTCCAAAATTTTCGCACAAATCACTACGCAGACTGCATAACATATTTCCTTCACAGACAATGGAATTGGCATCGATCGAAACTCAAACGCAGAGATTTCGCAAAGCAATGAAATTAAAGGTGATGAAATCGATTTTGACTTTCGAATCTCTCGCTCTCAGTAGACGATTGTAACGTTTTAATGATTATCTGCAAATGTTTATGCTGGAATGAATCATTACCCAAGGCAGAAGGAAATCTAACGTAATTGAGCTCAAGGAGTGTTCTGGACGTTATAACATAGAATAATGAAGTAGTTGCATCATCAGAGATAACTTGCTTTGCGATATTTGAGCGGCATTGTCGAATTGTAACGATTATTGATTAGTTTCGTAATAAATAACAACTCTAGAGTTTCGGAAATCGTTGATGATAGTTAAAGAAAACAGTTTTATTCTTTGAGCATAAAAACCACTAAAATAAATGCAACTATTGCTGATCCAATCTCAAATACAAGGGATTTCGAGGGTTTGTTTTACGGTTAATGCCTTTTGCTCAATATAAAGATGTATTATAGGCAAATGATGCATGTATATATATATTAAGTCACAAAACTGTCATTTCATTCAATTTTTGATTCATTAATGCTGGCATTCAATCTCAGAACTCAACACAATATTCGTTTTTATTTCAAAATGTCATAAACTTTCTTTTATTAGAAAAAAATTTAAAAAAACAGTTGTACAAACGTTGCTGATACTACCTAAGATATATTTCAAAAAAATGTTCAACTATGAAGGATTTAGTCTGAAATCTAGAAAAAACCTAGTATGAACGCAAATGCGTTTTTCATTTGCCATTATGCACTGCCCAATCCTACCTATCGGTGCAGCTTAATACTTCTATGTCATGAGATATAAAGATATTGATATTTCCTTAATTCAATCATGTAAGCCCGTTAACTGACACAGGTTTTAGTCTTCTTTGAATAAATATTCACGAGAATCAGGATGAAAAAACTAAATTTGTCTCTTTTCTCATACTGTTTAAGCTTTCTACATAACTAAGCAATCACTGTCGTCCTACTTATCACACATACTAATGATTCGAATTTCAAGAAATTTGAAGTTTATTGCTGGTATTTACTCAATCTGCTAGTACACTGCTATTCAATCGTCTATTCAACCGAAACATCTGCAGTAGATATCGGAACTTTTGCAAGCACGTTTTCTCCTTCCATAATTATCTCAATAAGAAGAACAAACGGCTACTGTAACATTTGAAGCAGAAATTAGTGAAAGTCTTTCGAAGGTTTGGAATGCGAAAAACAGGGGAGAGGAGAAGTCTTTGCTAGTAGGCTATGGAGAAAGCCATACACCGTAAAAGGAACTCATTCCATTTTCGATATATTTATCGCACGCTACTGTATCAGATCCAAGACAAAAATAATGCCTAAAATGCTGACTAACGTGATAGGACATGGGAAGAATTTCATACTAGACAGTTGGAATAGTAACTGGTTGATTAATTTTATATAATGATCCTTGATCAATTTTAAGCTAAAATAGAAACAGTTGGGAACTCGCAAGTTTAATGAATCAATAACAAAAACTCTGAGATTTAAAGTTTTATAATGCCAAATTCGCCATTTAAAAACTTGACCTTTCAACTCTGTTTTAGTTTATTTATACAATATTATAACTTAAGACAGCATTATACGGAGATTTCTGCCTTCATTTGAATTCGTTGCATCCAACTTTGTGATCGTTTCTGCAAGGATTTCATTTTGTTAGAAGCTTGATTGTGATTTACTTCGGGGACTTACATCCGATTGATTTAATATTGATGCTGTAATCATTGAGTTCTGCAGTGTGAGTAAGCAGAGGAATGAGAACATCGCTTTGAACGTTTTGCACTTTACTGACATGTGCCACGTAAAAATAATGATTTCATTATCCTAGCTCATAGGATAGTTGGAATATTCAGGTATTATTATCTGAATAATAATAGATAAGAAAAGAAAGCACCATGTATTTCTTACATGCAGTTGCACACGATTGCCAATGTTTGCAATTATCAATTTTTGTTCTATTGACAATGAAGAGAAAGAACTACCGTACTTCGATGGAAAAAATGTACCGTAAAAATGTACCCATGATGCAAGAATTGGAATTTGATAAATTACAACAGAATAAATTGTAAACCTTAATTGTACTTATAATTGCAAACAAATTGTAATTCATAATAGAAAATATACAAAATATCAAGAGATAATAATACCAAGTGTTGGTAATCGAATTATGCTGGCAAATGGAGGTTTATGACTAAATGTGAGATACCTGCATAACCAATGGCGTAAACATCCAAAGATGAAAGCAGTATTATTGCATGCATCAAAACTACCTTAGTCTACTAGCTGCTACTAATTATTAGGATGACATCACATGCAATCGTCCGTCACTCAGTAGTGACGACTCACTTGTCTGAAAATATGCTAGTTAATCTAATTCTGTTTTTGTCCGCAAATAAATGATATTTCAATGCATTTCATATTATGTGAGTAGAAGAGAATTGGTGCTTTGAAGGAAATGACAGTATAAGATTTGTTTCCACTACGTCGGAGCCGCTCACAGTTGCTTACTAATGTGAATTCTAAATCTAATGAATGTGTACACCATTCATTTCCGGGATTTCCGTATTAAATGAGTAGGCTATCGTCACTGCTTTGTTGTTATGTTCAATATACAGTCCAAAAGTTCTCGGACTACTGAAAAAACATTACAAGGAAGATGTAGGAAAACCAGTTTTTCACTTTATTTATTCAAAATATGATCCATTTGATTGAATACACAGCTCAACACACCTTTTCAGATCCAATTTCAGAATAATCCTCCAAAGGAATAGATCACGGTTGGAATCGGTCAGCAGGCTTTAGTGATTCAACCGGCCCAGTCCATGCCATAAATTTCGAAAACCGGCCGTTGTTCAATTTTATTAGGTCTGTCGACCGTTGACTGCATCCAATACAGAGCGAATTGTTTACTCAATCAAAAGAATTACAGAGTAAACATTGATATTATCAAAATGTAACTTGCATGTAGTTTCAAACCCGAATATATCTCAAACAAGGTTTCTAGAATCATATATTCTAGCCTACATTAAGTTGGCAAGAATTGTGTATTTCTTACCCTATCTTTCGCAAGATTATTCCATATCTTGAGTAATTTCATTACATGGGATATCACACCTGAACTTAGGAGATGAAATTATTGATTGGATTTTAATGAAATCACATGCTGCATGATGCCAGGAGGGCTTATTACCTGAACATTTGACAGCGGATTGTGGAGCATTATTTGATAAATTAGCGATGTTTTGATTGTTTTGACATTGCACGGGCACCGCAAAAGTCTTGAATACTTACTGAAATGATAAATTGATGACGCATTTGCCGAATTCGTTGTTTCTGCCTCTTCTTTGTTAACTCGCGGTCATAATTACAAACTTAAAGGACCTGAATTTAAACTTCGGCATTGAGAAATCTCAACTGACGCCGTAAATCTCTGGAATTCCCTAACAAGTGAAGAAATAAATCTTTCTTCATTGAATCATTTCAAATCAAGTCTAACGATACAGTTTAGGAGACGAAACATTTCGAAGCATCAATAATCATATTGTCCATGTTCTTGTATCCCTGTTGTGCCCTTTTAAATGACTAATTATAAAGCAAATATTACTATTGCTATTGTCATGAATTATAATGTAGGCCTATAACTCATTAGATTAGTGAATAAGTAATTACGTGCATTTCCCAACGTACAAACAAAACAAAGTGCGAATAATTGGAAACTCTCACTTACCCGGAGCATCTACAAGTCCACTATTCATGTATCGCATTTCATGTTTGCTGTATGGACGGAAATTAAATGATATCTAACGGTCTAAGTTGACTAAGTAATGTCTGACGATCTAAGCTATCAGTAACCAGTCGATCACATATAGAGACAACAATGAAGCCGTCGTCCCATCGGTTTTATTGCGCCGGTTAAATGCTTCCGAACGCCGACCCGGCCCCGGCCTCCGAAAACTCGTCTAGTTCCAACCTTGGAATAGATATCAGATAGTCGATTACTGCTTTCTGAATGTTCTTGATTGTATTGAATTTCTTGTCCTTCCAATGCAATTTAAGTTCATGAAAATAATAATCCGCGGGAGCAAGTTTGGTGGATAACACTATGTAATGGAGATTGGAGCATGGTGATGGAGATGGTGCATTGCATAGAGGAAGTTGTGAATGACAATGACGAATTATCCCTGATGCGCTATGCGATCGAGTATTGTCATATAGGTAAAAGGAAGCATTTCGGTTAGAATTGAAGACTATGCATAAAGTTGCACTCCGATCCTTTTTGATAAGTTCTTTACAACTTCTTGTATAGACCGACTACTGCGTTCGTCATCTTCTGTTGACTAATCGGTTGTGAAAACGTTTGAATAATTCAAAAATCGTAGCTCCATTGGATGAAGCACAAACCTGAATTAGCTTTGTTGGAGTAAATAACGCAACTGATGGAAACGATTTGCCTAAAGTTGAGCTCAATAATATTACTTTCATGTCCACACTACCTGTGCAACAGTGCATCATGTATTTGACATATGGAATAGAGTGAAATCGGATAATATAGGGAAACTGTCATGAGAATTGAGATACCCAAAAAACATAGTTAAACTTCGCAATTTTCCGAGGCTTTCGTGACTTTAAGAGAGACTATTGAGCCCTTTTGGATACGCCACTGGAGAGTTAAACTGGAGATTTTTTGGCATGACAATATGGTATGGTAGCATGACGGTAATTGCTGTCATGAAAGTGTTTGATTTAAATTAAACCAATGATTTAAATGCGTTTGCTCATTCTACGTAAAAATAAAATTTTCCCAGGTTAGACAATCAGTCTTTTTACCTTGTCGGAAAGGTCTCCATATCTCCTATCGGTGCTGGATAGCTGAGGAAGAACGTAGGATAAAATTTCTCAAAATCAATAGGAGACACGAAATGTGATAAAGATGCCACTTTTGATGGAAGAAATTTAATCTTTAAGGCAAGATTTGTAAATTGGACGAAATCAATTCTTCATCGCTAGCTCATAGAAACTTCTAGAACAGCAATCTTCTTCATCCTCCATTAATGAACGAATCCCGGCTTATTTAATTTGTTGCGGTTTACGAGACTGCGCTCTCCTCCTAGCCTTGATGAAGCCTATTTACTTAAGTAATTTTCTCGCACAAACTCGGCAATTCACTTTTTCAGGTTAAGAGCATGACAAAGAGAATAAAGAAGCAGAATTGTAAGAAATCGGCATCAATCAACTAAATAACTACTGACGGAGATAGGGAGATGCATATCTTTTATAATGCACCCATCGATTCAGCGAAAGAATGATTTATAGTTAATTCATTTTACAGTTGTTAAAAGTACAAAATCAGAAACAGATGGCACCTTGCTTAGGATGTGGTTACATTAAATAACGGCTTTGAGAAATATAGTGTGTTTCTAATTTGTACGTGTAACTGTGTATTTTTGCACCTATGAGAAAATATAATACTGATAATGAAACTTAGCAACGAGAAAAAATAGTTACATTGTGAAAATGATTCGCCTGTTGAATGATGGCTTTTCATAGTTTATAAAGTAGTGCGTGTCTATTTCTATACTTTCGTCAGCACACTTCAATCGTGTTTTATAATGACTGTCTTATTATTTGCCTTTGTTATATTGACTTATGAAGTTGATTGTAATATATTTTTGTACCTTAGGCTCACATTTCCTACTATTGAGGCAGATTTTTCAAATATACGCTTATTATTATTATTATTGGCAGGGTTAGCGATTGCAAAAGAAATTGTTGGATACACTCGACAGATAACGCTTCGCATTTCTGCTTTCTAAATGAAAGACAAGGAAGCTATGATTTCCACTTCCAGCAAAGACTGGCTGTACCAACACATTTTTAGTGTGACCATTTGCAATATTATTGGACACAAGCAACAACTATCGAAAACAGTGCACACCAACACAACACTAGAGACTACAATATCTCTGAATAGATACATTAATAATACGATATCTAAATTTCATTTTTAAGTGTTTTTCTCTTGATATTGATGCAGGTTGAACTTTTTACTCATGACAAAATCCAAAGCAACATATAAGCATATAACTTAAATACACATGAACTTACATTCAAGTTTCATAAATCTGCTCTTCGATTTTGCAACTGAAATAACGACTAAAATTTTGTGTTTTCGATTTAAAAACTTTAAAGGCTTTCTTTGAAGCACACGCTTGATATTGTATCTCCTAACATCTTCAGACAGAAATACAATAGCGTGACTATACTCAATTCTCTGAGGCAATCGAATGACAATTCTTGATTCGCATCATTCATTTCAATCTCAAGAGACGACTTGAACACTTATCCATTATCGTACTAGTTCTCAGTCCAAAATTCTATCGCTCCTCAACCCCAAGCTATTAAAGAGAATTCCCAGTGAACGATTTCATTAATTTTCTCAGTTAGGTTAAATCGCGGTCACAATTTTTCTGACAGATTACTTGCTCATGCCGAGGTACGAGGATCAAACTATCTCCACTTTGTCGCTATCAATATTGTGATCTCGAGAATCAGTGTAATCCACTCTTCTGCTTAATAGAAAGCAGCAAAGAGCTTGTTTTTCCCTCAATGATGAAGCAACCAGTATTAATACACTTCGTTGACTGAAGATTAATAAGGCTAGAAGGATGCACATTCCATAATTTGCCTGAATTTTTAAATTTTAGAATTGGATTTGTTCTCAAACTTGTAAGTGTCAGAGTCTTGACCTGATAATCTTTGGACAGAAATAGGTCTCAAGGATGCTTCAGCCAATATTTTATGGTTTGATTAGGCGCAAGTCACTTAACGTTGAGGCTGCGGTGATGATTGCACATGGATTTATATGCACACACTCTAATCATGCGAATCAAATGTTGTCACTATTGTGATCCAAAGATGATGTGATGAAATAATGCAATCGAACAAGTACATGCATATTTCAATTTTCTGACCAAAAATGTACAAAAATGAAGAGTTCACACAGGATGATTATCAATAACCATAATTAGAACATGCATGGATGCATCGACTGGATGGACGCGTTTGAACCATTGTCAGGATCGGCCATCAACGGCTCTTACCAGGACACTAACGGCAACGCGAATTTATATCAACAATGCCAAGTCAATAGTAGAATTTTTCAGTCCAACAACGGCAATCCGCTCTATTAGCGGCATTTTCAGGCCAATAGTAGTCTTTGTTCAATTCAGAAAAGGCAGTTCCTGCTGATTTGTAGATTTCACTTCATTCAATTGATTGATGAGCTACAAATCTCTTAATCTAATAATTACGAACATCGGTTAAAGGAAAACAGAGAAAAAAATCAGTCAGTTTAGCATTCGCATGCTTTAAAAGTATTCTTCCTTTCGTGTTTTTTTTTCTGGTCAAATTCAAATGCATCCGTTGATAAGGATCGAAAAAGCTTATGACATAACAATTCACCGACAACTTTTAGAGGGCATCTGTGCGTCAGACCATCGTGTCCTGACGTGCTGTGATGAACTAAAGGAGAAATTTACGAAATCGCATGGCTATTTTGGCCACTGACTTGCTTCACACAGTTTATCACGACTAAGGAACTATTCACGAAATTTAGATTATCAGTTTCATGTAATTCAGTGAATTTATTGTCATTTAACAATATTTCCTGAACAGGATGTCTGATTGGGTACTGGGTAGTTGAGCGCAATTACGTATAGGTATTAGCAGAAAAGTAGAAATAAAATATTAGAAAGATGATCTATTCTATGCCCAGGCGAATTGACACTCTACAATTTTTAATGAGTAGTAGAAAAATATATGAACCGTTGTGCTCGTTTAGTTGACCTTTTCAAAATCATGCACAAAATTATCAAAGCTAGATTTTGTCAAAATTAAGGCTATCTGAAAAGTAATTTGGTTCGATTGAAATGAGTTCCAGAATTATCAGGTCATCACATGCACATTGAAATACACAGACATCCAATATTCATCATGTGTGATTTCCAAAATATCTAAAGATGTGCATCATTTGATATGCAAAATGCATGCAGAATTGCAGATATATACAGGTTGTCTCAAAACGAAGGAAAAAAGTTTTTCGTAAAAATGACGCACTTAAAATTACGCTATTTCGAAGACAATTACAGTTTTCGAATCTTCAGAAAATGAGGTCTTTTGTGATATACGATTTATTACTTAACAAAACAAAAATAGCTTGATTTGAATGACTTTTAAAAAAGTAAGGTTTTAAGTCACAAAACGTCCTCAAAATGCCTTCCACCGGCTTGTAGCATCAAATCTTCACAATGGCATCAACATGCTTTGTTCTTCCTTTTGTCAATAACGTTTCAACGTTTCAAGCAACGGTTCATCAACGTTCAAGCATGGTCTTTGTATGAGGCGGGCATGATTTCTGTTCCCTTCGATCATGCATTGTTGCTTGTCCTTGCAGTCGATTACAGCTGTGACGTAGCTTTTGCTCATGTCTCTCTCGATCAATGACTGACGTGACTGATCAATTCTTGTTGTCAGCTTTCATCATTCACAACGAAAAGTTCCGAAAGTCGTTTCGTGTTCCAAGAATTTGTCTTTGCCATGGATCTCAAGATGAAAATTGATCTTATTCGCTGTTGCTATGCCAACGGGAATTCACCGACAAACGCGATTAGACAATTGAAACGCGAAAGGAATTTGATCAGGGATCCTTGCACTTGTTCTGCGGTATCAAAGTTGGTTTCGAAATTCGAAGAAACTGGAAGTGTCTTGAATCAGCGTCATGGGAGGTCGTCTTTAGAGGAAGAACGTCAGGAGACTGTCGAAGGCGCAGTTCGTGGTGCTGATGGTAAGACGTCTGTCAGAAGACTGTCAAATGAGACCGGCATTCCAGCTGCATCACTTCGCCGAATTCTGAAGCACATGAGCATGCGACCTTATTGACTTCAGCTGCTTCATGACTTACAACCAGCTGATTTTGATCAACGAGTTGAATTTGGACAGTGGTTTTTGAGAAAAAGCAGGATCTCCTACCTAACATCTTCTGGAGTGATGAAGCCTACTTCCATCTCGATGGAGCTATCAGTCGGTATTATTGCCGGATCTGGAATGGGGAAAAGCCTAGAGAATTTCTAACCAAGCCCCTTCATCCCAAAAAGTTATGCGTGTGGATCGGATTCAATGCTTCATTCATCATCGAACCTTCTTTCTTTGACCAAACGGTGAATTCAGCAAATTATCTCGAAATGTTGCAGAACCACGTTCGTCCCGAGTTGGGTAAAAGAAGAAGGATAATATCAACAATTTTCAAGACGGGGCTCCGGCTCATTATGCAACTGAAGTCCAGCGATACTTGGAGGCGACATTTGGTGTTGACCACGTAATCTCCAGAGGGTGCGAACGAACTTGGCCATTACGGTCGCCAGACCTCACACCAGTGGATTACTGGTTTTGGGGAACCCTGAAGGCTAGAGTCTTTCACTATCAAAGTCCGAGAAGCCTGGAGCATCTGCGACATCGCATTCAAGAAGAATGTTCACGGATATCCATTGCAGAATTGAGAAGCGCCATTGCTTCTTTTCCACGACGTGTGGATTTGATGCTACAAGCCGGTGGAAGGCATTTTGAGGACGTTTTGTGACTTAAAACCTTACTTTTTTAAAAGTCATTCAAATCAAGCGATTTTTGTTTTGTTAAGTAATAAATCGTATATCACAAAAGACCTCATTTTCTGAAGATTCGAAAACTGTAATTGTCTTCGAAATAGCGTAATTTTAAGTGCGTCATTTTTACGAAAAACTTTTTTCCTTCGTTTTGAGACAACCTGTACAATAATCTAAAAAAATCTAAACTACAATAATCAGAATAGAAGCTGCGATAATAGCAGAAGTTCAATTCACCCATGTTGTATCTCTTTATCAATAGCGAAGTTTAATAGACTTTGTAAAGGTGATGTGAACGAGAAAAAAATAGCCAGATATCTTTATCTTTATAACAAAATCTAATCAAATTGCTGTTGCAGAATTGGAAAATTCCACTATTCTCCTGAATATGCCGATAGCCGAAAAGATTTCTGCTGTTGAATTGAGAATTTCTAGTGTTATCAAGCCGTTCATCGAATTACATATGCCGATAAAAATCTTCGATAAAAACTCTGATGAATGCCGTTGTTGACCAATATAACCTGCATGTGCATCCTCACAATTTGAAACAAGTCGAACTGATATATATATATATATATATATATATATATATATATATATGTATGTATGTATATATAAAGTTGAATATGCCTATCGAATGATCATCGATGATTATGACCGTTGATGCATCATTAGCAAAACTTGCGACAAAAACCAAACTCAAGTTCTTCAACTTCACAGGTTTCAGGCACAAAAAATAAATTTACCTACAATACCAAAAAAGTATGGACTCTTTCCTTAAAATGCCGAAAAATGTGAGTCATGGACAGCTACTAGATTTCATGACCGTATTCTTGATGTCCATGATGTGAGTTGATGCTAATCACGATGAGCTTCAGCAACATTGTACTACAGTGTGAGCTACACCTGCAACATTGCAGCCCGACCTCGCGTTCGCGAACCTCTGCTCAAGATTTGCTCATCGGTAAGTTCTCGATCCGTTTCCCACATCACAACATAGGTCATCGCTCATTTCCACCACGGCAAATATTCAATCGGTAGCAACACGACCTGTCAAGCGCTGGAACTTTCGCAAAGCCGACTGGGCCATGTTCGGAAATTTGCTTGACCTTAAAGTCAAAGATCTACCCTGTCCCTCTGATAACTTCGACGCCGCATGCTCAGCTGGGTGCAACGCCATCCTGTTCGCTGCCAATGTTTCTATTCCACGTGGTTTTCGCGAAAAACCTGATTCCTATGTGACACCAGGAGTGTCAACGCAGCTACGATGCTTTCATCACGGCCGCCCCGGTGTTACGGAATTTAATTTCCTTAGGTTTTAGTTTCCGATCGGAAAATAAAACCATGGTTTTAGCTTCCTAGTAGGAAAATGATACCAGGTTTTATTTTCCTATTAGGAAACTAGAAGCCGCAACACCAGGGGAAAACCAGGGGGAAACTAAAACACAGTTAAAAATGTTGAGTTTAATTTTCCTATCGGAATATTAAACCATGGTTTTAGTTTCCGGTAGGAAACTGAGACAGAGGGAGAGAGAGAACTATAACACCGGGACATGAAGCCAACATCAAGGCTGCTGAACTTACCAAAGTTCTCGACGCCAAAAGACACATGCGCTGGGAACTTCCTCCATTGATTTTACCCACTCCATTTGGCGGATATGGCAAACATTCAATCGTTTAACCTGCCGTGCCAAAGAGTCCAACGCCATAGCAAGCAAACTCATCGCTAATGGTCGTCACCACAATGCAGATAAATTGATCAGGCGTGAAGTCAACGATCAAATTGCTATTCTGAGATCAAGCGTACAGCTCACCGAAGAGAAGAGAAGAGAGAGACAATGAAATTAAAAAACTTAACGATGCTTCAGATATCTTTGCAACTCAAATACTATTACCTTCTAGAAATGACGATGCTCTTAATCGAAATATTACTATAACAGAAGTCGAAAATGCAATCAAATATTCAAAATACTCTAAATCCAGTGGTCCAGATGAAATTGTATATGAAATGATAAAGAATGACACGAATCAAACACAAATTCTGTACACTTTATTTAATCAAGTAATGAATGACCATAATACCCTATGGCATTCGAGTTGGATTAGAGTCTTAATTTATCTTCATGCATTGAAAAATTAATAACCCGAATATTAAACGATAGATTAAATGGCTGGATTGAGAAGTATGAATTATTGCATGAATCACAAATAGGATTTCGAAAAGAGCATTCTACGATTGATAACATCTGGATATTAAAAGAAAGTATACAAATACACAAAAACTGCAAAAGGCCACTATACACATGTTTTGTCGATTTATCTAAAGCCTTTGATTCAATTTCAAAAGACAGACTGATCGATAAACTGAAGGCCATTTTGCCTATTGGCAACTATTTGTCACTAGTTGAAAATATTATAAAAGACAAAACTTATAAGATTTTATTTGATGGAAAAGAAAGTGAAGAATTTCAGATTGGAAATGGTATCCCACAAGGAGACAGCTTATCACCTGCTCTTTTTTGCATATATATCAATGATTTTTTAACAAACTTGTATCAGAATATTGATTGTTTTGATCCAATAAAAATAAGCGACTCAAAATTAGCGGCACTTGTTTATGCAGATGATATTCTACTGTTGAGTGAAACGCAGACTGGAATTATAAAACAAATTAAGCTCCTCCATAAGTTTTGTGAGGTAAATAGGTTAAAAATAAATTACGACAAAACAAAAATAATGACATTTGGTGAGAAGCAAAAATATGACAAGGTAGTTATTTCGGATGATGATATGTCCGTAATTGAAGTAGTAGATGAATACAAGTACTTAGGTTTTTGGATTGCAAAAAGTGACAGGAAGCACATAGAAGAGTTAACCAAAAAAGGAAAGTCATCTTCATATGTAACTGCCAAAACTTTAAAGGAATTCAATACAGTTAATGGTAGGGTCCTTAATGAAACATTTGAAATGCTAACGCTTTCAAAAATGAAATATGGCAGTGAATTATTCTTCGATAAAAATTTGACCGATCTAAATCGCGTCGTTGTACAATTTTATAAAAGGTATTATCATTTGAGGATGACTACTCCTAATTATTGCATCATCGGTGAATTTGGAGTCAAACCGATAGAATATTATTGCTACAAATCTGCTATGAATTATTTTATCAAACTAAATAGGTGTGAGGACAAAAGAATAATTGCACGAATTTTCAAAAAGATAAAATGTGATATAGATAACAGATCTTATCAAAATACATGGTATGCAAGAGTTTCTAAAATGTTTGATAAAGTCCATTTCAAAGAAGCACAGAGCTTGGAAAATAGTAGAAATATTAAGAAATTAGTTGTTTATGTACTAGCTGAATACTTTCGAAAAGATTGGATCGACAGTGCCAAACATAGTAATAGGGTTAAATTATCTAGAACTCTGCAGATTTCAATGTGAATTAAAGCCATACATAATGGTTAATAGAGATAAAACTAAAATTGATAATATTATTAAACTTAGAACTGGAAATCACACACTGACAGCAGAAGTTGGAACCTATCAAAATCGCAATACATATAAAGATTGTGTATGTAAATTATGTGATCGAGAAGAGAATGAAGATATCTATCATTTCATTGCTGTATGTCCAAGATATAGTGAAGAACGAAATGCGCTAATACCATATCTGAAAGATGCTACACGATCAGATTTCTATGCCTTCATGAATTCGTTGACAATCGGAAAGATTAAACCTATAGACGACTATATTGTTAAGGCAATGAATGTCAGAAATCATAGCTAGCGGAATGAAGATATTTGTTGTTAGTATGTTTCTCTTCGTGAAATGCTACATGATTGATTTTACTAAATATTTGGAGAGAACAATGGTTACAGAAACCGTAGATAGCGGACAACAAACCAACTGATTATTATGTTTGGTATTCCATAGCATGAAATGATAGACTTATCTAATCAATACATGAACAAAATGATATTATCTCAAACAATTGGAATTTGACAAAGTATTCGGTCAGATTGCTATGACCACTTTAACGCTTAATGCTAAAAGAGCTGGAAAACAATAGCAGAAATGCATTGCTTTATTATCAAATAATGCTGAGCCTTACTCACTTGCATTCACATCAGAACCATCGAATATCTTTGCTCGCTATCATCACTCGCTAAAAGACTACATCGGAGGTCGGAGACAAAATTAATTTGCTGTTAACTTGTAACTTTTCAACTACTTTCCAGGTATGCGAAATTATTTTGAACTTTAAAACCATAACTATCATTATTTCCGTGCCTCCGATCAAATAATAGGAATAATAATAGGGTTGATAATCTGCTGCTGGGTGTGATGTGCAAATAAAATCGCTAAATAAAAATTAAAATAGAAAATAACAATATAACTCAAATGAATAACGAAAACACATTCGATTGATGCATACTCTGTCTCCTCTCCTATACATTATGAAATGATGGCTCCTTCATTCGATTCCAGTAGTAAGTAAAACTCCACTTCTGGATAGCGCAAGATGGCCGCCGTCACTGACGTCCCCCCCCTCTGGAACGGCATAGTGTCGTGGTCGGCCGCCGTGGTGCTTCGGGTCTGACGTCCCCCCTGGAACGGCAGAGTGTCGTGGTCGGCCGCCGTGGTGCTTCGGGTCTGACGTCCCCCCCTCTGGAACGGCAGACTGTCGTGGTGTGCCGGCCACGTACGTCCGTCAGGTTCGCTGACGTCCCCCCCCTCTGGCCGACCGTCGTATAGCGCGCGGTGATGTGGTGTCTAGGTTGGCGTGGTGTGCCGGCCAGGTTGGGAGGGTGGTCTGTCGTAGCTCACCTGAAAAAATCCTAAGTGTCAGAGTGGCTTTGTATGGGTATAATTTTGAAAATTTTCCAAAGTGTGGAATTTCGACCTGGGACCTTCACCAAAACATTTTTCATCAAATTTCCCTGACCCCCCCCCCCGACAGCAATCTTCTAACTTTGGTTCTAGTGAACGGATTTTGTCTTAAGGCTACTCGTTTGAAAGAGGAGAAAAAACTGCTCGACGACATTTTTTGTTGCGAGTCAATCGAACCAGCCGTTCAAAAGTTAGAGCTGTTACAAGATTTTAGGTCGGAGCTCGCTCACCTGAAAAAATCCTAAGTGTCAGAATGGCTTTGTATGGGTATAATTTTGAAAATTTTCCAAAGTGTGGAATTTCGACCTGGGACCTTCACCAAAACATTTTTCATCAAATTTCACTGACCTCCCCCCCCTCTGGACAGCTCGCTTCGATCTTGGCTTCTAGTGGACGGATTTTGTCGTGCAATAGCTCGTTTGAAAGCTAAGAGTGAGACAAATTCAGTGAAAGAAACGGCTTGTTCATATCTGTCTTCGTTTAGATGTGAGACGCCATTTAAGATTTTGGGAGATTGACGAAAAACGACAGAGTTAGAATTTCCCAAGAAACATCTCCAGCGGGCGAATGAAGGCTCGGATTGGTAAACGGAGGCCAGATTTGGAATCAGCTTGATGTTATTGTCCAATGAGGATCATCATCCAATGAGAATCAAGCATTTCTATATAAATAGCGAGCCTTCCACAGTGAGAATCATTCCATCGTTGAATCACACGAGTGACGGACGCACATTTCCTCTCTCTAGTTCCCTATTCTATTATCCAACTAAAATGGTAAGTCGCTACTTTCCTCCCTCTCCTCCCTTGAACGTAAACTTAATACAATCTTTTCCATTTTCAGGCATCTACTCCATCTGCTGCACTAGTAGGACAAAATGGTGGTCAAACGTTACAAGGTTCGCTACGATCAGATCATCTACAACTGAGGCCAGTGGAAGAAACAACCAAGGTACATAATCCTACACCGCTACAGCGTAAATTTAAACAAGTCTTGCGTTATGACGATCATGGTGTAGTACTCCAAACGGGAATGCTCCCTTCCACGGATGTCAAGATAATGCACAATCAGTATGGGGACTACATACTGATCCCCGTGAGTCCGTACATTCGCCACCAACTTGATATTATTGAGGAGTACGTGACATTAAATATGGACATTCCTACTCCTCTTGCTCAAGAGTGGAAGGCGAGAGATGACAAGGATACTCCCTATAGAAAGATTTGGGATGGTAATCACATTTGCCTACCGGTATCACATTGGTGTACTTACTATAAGAAGGAGGGAGATCATTCAACACCCATCACATGCGACGAGCTCGGAGAAGGTACTTGGGATATCCTTTTCAAAGTGAATGGGCTATATTATGGTCGGCATAAGGATAATAAAATAGCCTCTCTATCCTATATATTCCAAAACCACCCAACGTGGACGACATAATTGATCAAATCCTTAACAGCAGTGGTACGAAGCGCAAGTCGGAGAAGAATGCTGCATCAAAACGCAAATCAAAGAAGGAGAATTACTAGTCCTTTCCTAACTCTACCCTATGACAATTCGCTTATGTGCTTTGAGTGTCGTAGACGTGGTCTTATTAGATACATTTTACTTCTTCGTTGCCATCATACCATTTGTGTATTTTGTCGTGAAAAGCATCGATGTAATTCTTCATTTTGTAATATGTTATAGAACGTTTCCTTAGATGTGTAAATTTCCGTTTTAGGCTTCTATCATCATTTTTATGGATTGTGAGGGTGAACCTGTACAGGAGCTCAGTGCTATTGCTATGAACAATTGGACATATCAGATTGTCAGTGTCTATCATCAACATGCCAACTGCAATCCCAATGTTGATCAATGGGCGAGAAAACACATTCATGGACTTAATCTGAAATATTTGCAAGACTATGGCTTTTATTGTGAGAGTGCTCTTCTTATTGACTTTAAACGATGGTTAGCTGCTTTCAATGTTATACGCATCTTTTGTAATAATCCTGGTAAGGAGAGGAAAGTATTTCCCAATCTAATCATTGATGATATTTTGCTCCCACCTTAGGATAGTAGAGTGAATCAACATTATCATGAAGTCACGAAACGTTTTAAGGATTTGTCTGTTCCTATTTTGTCTGTTCGTTGTAGTAGCTACGTTCATAACCAATGCTTCTTTCCTCCTTACCTCAGCATTGCCAAAGTCCTGTATGGTTATCATTGCTCGCTATATGATAGTTACCAGCTGTATCTATTTTATCTCTTTCAAACCATTGATTTATAATGCATGCTTGTTACTATTATTCAATAAATGTTACTATGAGAAGAGTTGTTGTTTTCATGCAATGGATGGGTTAGATAAAGGGTGATCATGTCTTTCTCAAACGACTGCGGAACATTACATTTTCATAGGCAAAGTTTAAAAGGAGCTGTTCAAGATTATGTGATAAAATTTCATAAAGATGAGACCGACATCGAAGCAGTGGTCGATGATGCTAGCACTCTATTTCTAGAGTTAATGAATACATTCTCTGATAGCATTGTCATGGCGCGATTAGTTGCGAAAATTAAGTTTAGTCATTTTGGAAAGGAAGAGGTGGAAAGTCGCTCTTTCCATTTTGCTTCTTATTCAATGGAAGTGGTAGATCACCCCGAAGAATTTTTTAAAATACATATGATAAAAATTGCTGAACGTCTTAATGCATTTAACCATCATGGTAGCAGTCTAGTGATTGAAGCGATTTCAGATATTCACATTCAACTTTCCATAAAGAAAAATTGAAAATGCAGTGGTACTTGATTGTAGCACAACTGGTTTTCGAGCTATGTCTGCTCACTCTCGAAGTATATTCCTTCTGTACATGCGTCTATTATTTAGAAAAGGCTAGCAAATTCATATCTTCAAAAAGACTTGCTATAGACATCAGTAACGGTGAAACTATGTGTTGTGATGTATGTAAGCGAAAGGATGGAAATGAAAAGCGCATCTTCAAGAGATGTAAGCATGCTTTTTGTCAACGCTGTTTCATACGTAATTGCATTCAACTTTGCAAATGTAACCACTGTGATATTGCTCATTTCGAGTGTCACTTCTGCTGCAATAGTTAGTACCTATGCAAATGTGGTAAAGACAGGTTTTAGCAAAGACTAACACGGAAAATGGCGAAACGTAAAATGACGAAACGTAAAAGTCAAAAGTCTTCAAAGTTTTCTTCAGCCATTCAAGCTCTCCGACGAATGAAAGCAAATCAGCGATACAATGCTATACGACA
Organism: Prostheceraeus crozeri; assembly: GCA_907163375.1. Lineage (NCBI taxonomy): Eukaryota > Metazoa > Platyhelminthes > Polycladida > Euryleptidae > Prostheceraeus > Prostheceraeus crozeri. The sequence goes on from CAJQUW010008366.1 coordinate 98,070, forward strand.
TGCCAACGATAAATTCATTTGTGAAATTATTTCTCATGTCAGAAAGTTGAGGACGAAGACATTAGCGCCAAAACAACGAAAGTTACTTAAGCGATATGCCACAAAATTGCGTTTCATCTCCAATCCTAAAGTCACCCTTCAAAGAAAGAGGAAAACTCTAACACAAAAGGGCGGTTTCCTTTCAGCAATACTTCCAATGATAGCTCCTGCCGTGGGCAACCTATTGGGTAATATCTTTGGCTCTAAGCGTTAATTATGCAAATGTTGAGTCTCAAAGTAATAAAATGGATTTCAGACTTCAATGTGATAAAGTTCTGACTGTATCAGGTCCATCTCATGCAGGTAAAACTGTTTTCACGCTGAATTTATTGGATAAAAGAAGGGAGTTGTTTAAGGAACCTATCAATCGAGTGATTTGGTGTTATGGTATTTATCAACCGTCGTTGTTTCAGGAATTGCAAAGTCGCAACTTTATTCGACATGAAGGAATTATTCCAGTGGATAAACTTCAGTCTAATGATGTTGTTGTATTGGATGATTTATTAAAAGAAAGTAAGAATTCAAAAGATGTTACAGATATGTTCACTCGCGCAGCACATCATAAAAGGTGCTTTATCATCTATATCACACAAAATTTGTTTCCCGATGGAAAAGAAGCTCGTACACGAAACCTGAATACACACTATTATGCTATTTTCAAGAATCCGCGAGATAAAAGTCAATTTGAAATTTTAGCGCGACAAGTTGCACCCAGAGGATCAAAAGCCTTAATTGAAATTTTTCAAGCAGCTACTGAAAAACCATACGGTTACTTATTCATTGACTTTACGCAAGAGTGTCCGGAAGAATTTAGATTTCGAAGTGATATTTTGAAAACTCCCATGATTATCTACAAACTATGAGTTCTTATTCTCGCATGATTGTTATTCCTCAGGATGAATATGTACAATTGACTGCCATGCAGCAAGTAAAGCAACCTCTTGCAAATCAAATGTATAGGAAAGAAATAGATTATCAGCAAAATGTTCACATCAAAGATCCACATCGTGCTGTATTATTACAATCGGAAACTGTTGAGCAATTAAAAAACTTGAAGAATAAGATGCGTGACTCTGTATCGACTGCTACACCTTTAGCATCTCGCGCACATGCCATATCTCTTTTCAATAGTATTGAACCCCATCTCAATGTAAATGATAGAGGAGAAATCATTACAGATGAAAATAAAGTGATTGATGCTTCACGTTATGAAGACTTGATTCAGTATGCGACACGTAGAAAGCGCCGTCAGGGCTATGTTCCACCTGGTTGGTCATACTTTCTTAAACTATTGAAAAAGCATAATGTACCAAAATTTGCTTTGAATAATGAGACATTGAAAGAACTTGATTCAACAGTGGCTACTGCTCCAATGCTTCAGACGATGAAAATACCAACAAATTGGTTTAAGACGTCACCTTCTACATCCCCTCCCACACTCACTAAGCAAACAAGAGGAAGAACTCGACGTAGATCTACATCGCCACTAAAACTAGTAAAAGGAAAACGTAAAACAGCTCCTCCCAGGAAATACATGTTCTCAGACTATTAATATGAAGCAGATGTGTTGCTTGCCATGTAATGAGCCGCCAGAGGTGAATGTCGTTGTCACTTGCACTTGCTGCGCCAGCTCTCATAATGAAACCCCTAAGCAATGTGAACACGATCGCAAAACCGCTAAAGCTAAATGCTGTAGTTGTTGTAAATGTAGAAAGGTAAGAAAACAAAAAGATGAGAAGGAGGAAAAAGAGTCAGTCGTCATCGACTGAACGTTTGAAGTCAATCTATTATGATGTAAAACATCCGGCAGGATTTGCATCTATAAAGAAATTATCAAAAGCGAGTGGTCTTCCACAATCACAAGTGAAACGATGGTTAAAGGGTCAGGCTACCTATACACTCCACAAACAAGCGAAAAGGAAGTACCGCACCCGCTATTATATTGTTCATGACATCGATGAACAGTGGCAAGCAGATTTGTGCGATGTTGCCTCCATTTCAAAACATAACTCGGGTAATAATTTTATTTTAACCGTCATTGATATTTTCTCGCGTTATGCGTGGGCTCAACCTTTAAAAACTAAAGAAGGGAAAGGAGTAGCAAAAGCATTCCAAACTTTTTTTTTTGGAAACACAAAATTTTTTCGAGAAGGTCGGATTCCAAAAAGGATTCAGAGTGATCAAGGAAAAGAGTTTGAAAATCAGCATGTGAGAAGATTATTTGAGAGGCATGACATTGAGTTGTTTAGTGTAAAGAGTGCTTATAAAGCTGCACTCGTTGAACGTTTTAATCGCACATTAAAAAATCGCTTGTGGCGACATTTTACTGCCAACTTGACACAAAATTGGACAAAGGTTCTACAAGATACACTCCATGCCTACAATCACTCTATCCATCGTTCTATTGGACTCAGACCAGTAGATGTAAATGCTGACAATGTAGATAAAGTGCGCGAATCATTCCAACGTAAACGCACTCATGTGAAAAGTGATGTGAAAATTGGTGATAAAGTTCGTATCTAAAAAGTGAAAAGTGTTTTTGCTAAAGGGTACCTTCCGAATTGGACAGAGGAGGTATTTACAGTATCAAGGATTAATGAAAAAGACTCTCCAACCACCTACAAGTTGAAAGATTACGATAATGAAGAAACTGAGGGTAGCTTTTACCGCGATGAGATTGAGGTAGTCACTGAAAGTGAAACATATTTGGTAGAGAAAATCATCCGATGTAAAAAACGGCAAGGTGAAGAATGGTGTCTTGTTAAATGGACTGGTTATCCTTCAAGTATGAACTCTTGGATGCGTCGTGCCGACACCTTTCATCTAAGTGATCGACAGTGATTCATGCAAAGTTGTAACTAACAATGTTTAGGGTTTGAGCTATGAATCCAACTGCCTCATTTTATTCACGACCCTCCTATGTAAGTGGTGGAGGACAAATTTACATCGGCGCTCGCCGCCAACGTGGAGGTAGCATACTTGGTGCACTGAAATCTGTTGTAGCACCTCTCATATCCAATGTCGGTAGATCTTTAAAACGAAATGTTTTAAGTAATGCCGTTGGCTTTGCTGGTGATGTTGCTAGTGATCTTTCCAGAGGTAGAAGTTTTAAGAGCAGTTTGTTGAAGCGTGGGAAAGAACGCGGTTTAAAAACATTGAAGCAGACCTTTTCTGGTGTTACTCAAGGAAAGAAATCACCTAAACAAATGAATAAAGGAAGGAGGAAACATCGCGGAGCTGGGAAGGTGCGATCTTCAGTCAAAAGGCATTCATGCAAACGTCGCAGAGGCTCTAATCATTCATCAGGCGCTAAACGACGACGCTGCTATAACTTCTAATCATGGAGTGTAAAACTTCCGGTTTTTGTTTGTTTGATCAACAAGCCATACAGACAGATATTCTTAGTTCAAGTATTGTAGATTATCATCCTCGAACAGCTGAGAATGCTGGCCCCATTGAATTTGTTATTCCTGGTGGTAGTGATGACTACATAGATTTGAGTTATGCGATGCTTGATTTGAGGTTTAGAATTCAGAAAGCAGATGGAACTGCTATTGACGATGCACATAAAGTTGGACTGAACAATTTACCATTGACTACATTACTTCGCGATGTTTCTCTAACGATTGGAGAGCAGCAGGTGGAAGGTGGTCAAAGCGATTATCCCTATAAATCATATTTCAATCATGTATCACAGTTTCATCCAGCAGCACAAAAAAGTCATATGGAAGCCATGGGATGGTACAGAGATGAAGCAGGAAAATTTGATGTTGAAACAAACAGTGGCTTTGTAAAGCGATCTGCTATGATTAAAGATAATAAAGTATGTCAGCTATATGGTCCGCTGAATTTAGACTTCTTTAGACAGTCAAAGTTTTTACTCTGTAATACCAGCATGCGACTCAAGCTGACATTGAATAAGCCTGAATTTGCGCTGAATGCATTTGCTAAAGTTGACAATTTTAGAATTCATGTGGAAGATATTGCACTTTACATTCGTCGAGTAGTACCGAATCCAAGTGTCATTAGAGGACATGCTGAAGGTCTTAACCGCCAAAATGCCATTTACCCCGTTCAGCATACAAAGCTTCTCACCTTTACAATTCCGAAAGATCAAAAGAGTTTCATAAAGATGGCCTCTTTCCATCGGAAGCACCGAAGCTCCTCATGGTGGCAATGGTTGAAAATGATGCATTTAATGGTAATATAAAGAAGAATCCTTTCAATTTTAAACACAATCAGTTAAGTGAATTGCTTTACGTGTAAATGGTGTGAGTCATCCTGGTCCACCCTACAAACCAGATTTTGCTGCGGATCAATTTATGCGCAGTTATGTTGATTTTATGGATGTCTTTGACTTTTACAATACGGATGATACCAACGGACTGACTATGAAAGAGTTTAAGAGTGGATATACTATTTATGCATTTGATTTGACTGCTGACAGCGATATTAGTGCACCCTATCGTCAAGCGAACGTGCCTCATAATATTCGTTTGGATTTGACGTTCAAAAGAACACTACCTGAGACGATCAATGTATTAATTTATGCAGTCTTCGATTCAAATATTGAAATTACAAAGTATCGTGACGTGATTCTTCAGTATAATCGTTAATGAGTTGGTTGACTGCTGACGATATTAAGACTAAAGTGCAGCGTAATGCAGACGAAGCGACGTTGAAAGCTTTCGATAATGTCTATTCACTCGATACCTTACCACCTGCAGTAAATCACTATCCCATCTTTATTGTGCTAAACACTCATTCGCAGAATTTAGGCGGTGAGCATTGGAAAGCGATCTTTATTGGAGAAGACCGACGTGGTGAACTATTTGACTCTCTTGCTCAACCTCCAAATATACCAACACAGCAGTGGTTGAGAAAACATACGCGTCAATATCAGCGAAATGAACGCATACTACAACATCCACTTTCATCAACGTGTGGTGCTTTTATACTGTACTTCATCTTAAAACGTTTACATGTATCTCGATTTGCATCTATTATTCAAAACTTTTCATGTAATCCATCCTCTAATGAAAAATGATTTGTAAGTTCTATCATGATTTGAAATAAAAACATCATGTTGGAAAAATTGTTTTTTATTTTACAATCCGCTGGGTACGTACATACTCAATGAGATAGTCTAGGATCACATTTGCTTGTACATGAGATTTTAGTCCAGTAATGATCACTTTACTATTATGAAAGATTGCCACATGCACAGGTAACCAACAACTAATGAGAGCTGCAGGAAAAAGTTCGGGTTCATAACACAAATTGTAACTGCTGGTACGAATCTTCAAAAATGATACACTTTCACTCAATTGAGTAGAGATCACCATATTGTCCACAGTCAGATTCGACATCACACACCTCTCCCTCTTCCATATCCGACGTAGTAGTCTCTGTAGCTCTAAGCGCATTGACTGCGCCGATGAATGAGAAAGGGCGCCGAGAATCTGAACAGTTCCATTTGGGAAGAGTTGAAGATTCCGTGAATTGTTCATCTTCACCACTAACATTTGAGGACGGCCCGGGTAATACTTGCTGTTTGGAAGCTGTTGGTGTAATGTTGTGAGATCGATTTTGGTGTAGAGTCTGAAGCGACGGAGAATGTTGACGATGGTGTAGCGATGGCGCTTCATGATGAAAGAATGAGTAAATTGAGCGATGTACCTTCCTTTTATACTTTTCCCAACTACCTTGATGAAATGTGAAGTTAGTATGAAGTTGGGAATGATAGAGTTGAATTCGCCGATCGTTGACGCGCAGCCAGATGCGATTTCCAATACGTGAATGTCTTTTCATATAGAAGTATTTCAAATCCTTCATGATATGATGTAGAGATTGAAAATGACGATAAGATAAAGCAAACTCTCTTCTCACATTTCCAGTTGAATCTTTGAAATAGACGTTTCGATCATGATCCGTTTCAATACGTTGTAGGGAATCTAATTTCCAACTCATGGTGCGTGATAGTCATGTCTGATTAAGATTTGCATAGTAGGGCGATGAACTCACGACGAATAAATGTCATGATGGAGCGATGTATGTATCTTCTATACTTCTCCCAATTGTATTTGCGAAATGAGAAACAGTTTGCGGAATGAGAATGGCAGATTTGAATTTCATTTCTGTAATGTTGAAGCCAAACTTGATCACCCAAGGAGATGAATCTTAATGTTTCAAAATATTCCAAATCCCTCATGATATCATTGAGGTTGACAAATTGTCGCCATGTTAATGTAATACTTCTTGATGTATGACCATGAGAATTTTTGAAGTGTACGTTTCCATCACGATCAACTCTGATATATTGTAGAGAGTCCAAAATCCAAGTCTTCATGATGTTATGCAAAGTCGCAGATCAGCAATATAAAAATGTCGTTTTATCATATTTTGCTTAGCAATGCGGCCGGAAATAGATTTGCTAGTAATCGAGCCGCACTCTTTTCTACTCCCATTGATCATGCACAACAGCTAAATGGAAATTGGGAAGTGGGTGTCACTCAACTTGTTTATAGCAACTGTGTCTATACCTTTGATCATGAGGTGATGACTATTAATATGAGACGTACAGCTGCTTACCAATGTGAAAAGGGGTGTCGAGTATACATTCCACAGTGGGCAAAGAAAGATCTCTTATCATGTAAAAAGTTTATATATGATTTCTTGAATAAAGCGTGTAAACATATTGTCCAATTTACTCCGCACAATGATGATTATAATTATGTACATCATGTAGTTGAGAAAGATTGGATTGTTGGTTTAAGTCCAAGTTTAAGAAATGATTTAGGTTACCTCGCTAGCGCCTTAACAAGCTATGATAATTTTAACGTTAATTACCACATAAGTGGTCATAAACAGTTAATATATCGAGAGGAAGCTTATTATGTAGATCTTATTCCAAAAAATGAGAAGACGTTGGTAAAGAAGATTGTGATTAAGCCAAGAAAGACAAACATGACTCCTGAAACATTATTGAAGAAATTTAATTATCTCCTTCGAGTTGATGGCAAACAAGTGGCAACATTGACTTATATCAAAACATCTAATCATATTGCAATAAGTAAATTAAATGATGATGATCTAGTATTAGTTTGTTCAAAAGATTTTCATCAGTTCTTACGACATTGTTCTGCAGCTGTTCATGGAAAATCTGATATGCAACATTTACCATGTGAAAGTTCAAATCAATTTGATACAGAATGGACCGTATCTTTATACAGAAAGTGTGTAGAGCCTTTAGGTGGTATCTTACATGAAACAAGAGTGTTGATACCTCGCATTATTGCTTCGGTTAAATTGGTTGTAGATTATTTAAATGAAGTGATTAATGAGCAACATATTTCATTTTCTGAAAAAGAAGGTACTTTGTCTCTCACTATAAGTGGAAAAGGTATTGAACTAATTATGGATAAAACTCTAATGGATATTTTGGGTTTTGACCAAAATATCTTTAAAAGTGGTACTGTAACCAAAGCTAGCGCAGACATGTCGCTATCGCGTCGTATTAACTATTTTCAGATATATTCCAATATTGGTGAAGATGTACGTGTTGGAGATGTTGAAGCTCCATTGCTAGCAATGATACCATACCAGCCAAAAAGCTGCAGTATTTTATCTGAGCATACTTTCAAGAAAGTGCATTATACAAAGCTGAAATCAAACTACATCCCACAAATTGATATTGCCATTTATGACGATGCTGGTGCGTTGATTCCTTTTCATAAAGATGCTGTGACAAGTATCACACTCCATTTCCGAATGAAGAGTTAATGCAAAGGTATGCTAATATATTTTTCCAATGTGAATAATATGGAAAGTGAAAATAAGGACTCGTTTCTAATCTACTTACCCAGTAATGCTTCTATGAATAAATTTCCCAAAACTAAACCATCAGACTATCGAGTAGAATTAAATCGCCCACTACATTTAGAAGGTGAATGGGAGGTTGGCGTTTCTAGTATTTGCTATGATAGCAATATTCAGAATGTGAATGATTTGGAAGAAATGATATTGACTCCTCGCACCCATGATGGAATAACGATGAATAATGCATTCCAGTTCCCATACAATTTAACATCAGATGGAAAGTGGAACTATGAATGGATTCAGATAAAATCAGATTCTTATGAACCATTTGGGAAGAGTTGAAGATTCCGTGAATTGTTCATCTTCACCACTAACATTTGAGGACGGCCCGGGTAATACTTGCTGTTTGGAAGCTGTTGGTGTAATGTTGTGAGATCGATTTTGGTGTAGAGTCTGAAGCGACGGAGAATGTTGACGATGGTGTAGCGATGGCGCTTCATGATGAAAGAATGAGTAAATTGAGCGATGTACCTTCCTTTTATACTTTTCCCAACTACCTTGATGAAATGTGAAGTTAGTATGAAGTTGGGAATGATAGAGTTGAATTCGCCGATCGTTGACGCGCAGCCAGATGCGATTTCCAATACGTGAATGTCTTTTCATATAGAAGTATTTCAAATCCTTCATGATATGATGTAGAGATTGAAAATGACGATAAGATAAAGCAAACTCTCTTCTCACATTTCCAGTTGAATCTTTGAAATAGACGTTTCGATCATGATCCGTTTCAATACGTTGTAGGGAATCTAATTTCCAACTCATGGTGCGTGATAGTCATGTCTGATTAAGATTTGCATAGTAGGGCGATGAACTCACGACGAATAAATGTCATGATGGAGCGATGTATGTATCTTCTATACTTCTCCCAATTGTATTTGCGAAATGAGAAACAGTTTGCGGAATGAGAATGGCAGATTTGAATTTCATTTCTGTAATGTTGAAGCCAAACTTGATCACCCAAGGAGATGAATCTTAATGTTTCAAAATATTCCAAATCCCTCATGATATCATTGAGGTTGACAAATTGTCGCCATGTTAATGTAATACTTCTTGATGTATGACCATGAGAATTTTTGAAGTGTACGTTTCCATCACGATCAACTCTGATATATTGTAGAGAGTCCAAAATCCAAGTCTTCATGATGTTATGCAAAGTCGCAGATCAGCAATATAAAAATGTCGTTTTATCATATTTTGCTTAGCAATGCGGCCGGAAATAGATTTGCTAGTAATCGAGCCGCACTCTTTTCTACTCCCATTGATCATGCACAACAGCTAAATGGAAATTGGGAAGTGGGTGTCACTCAACTTGTTTATAGCAACTGTGTCTATACCTTTGATCATGAGGTGATGACTATTAATATGAGACGTACAGCTGCTTACCAATGTGAAAAGGGGTGTCGAGTATACATTCCACAGTGGGCAAAGAAAGATCTCTTATCATGTAAAAAGTTTATATATGATTTCTTGAATAAAGCGTGTAAACATATTGTCCAATTTACTCCGCACAATGATGATTATAATTATGTACATCATGTAGTTGAGAAAGATTGGATTGTTGGTTTAAGTCCACGTTTAAGAAATGATTTAGGTTACCTCGCTAGCGCCTTAACAAGCTATGATAATTTTAACGTTAATTACCACATAAGTGGTCATAAACAGTTAATATATCGAGAGGAAGCTTATTATGTAGATCTTATTCCAAAAAATGAGAAGACGTTGGTAAAGAAGATTGTGATTAAGCCAAGAAAGACAAACATGACTCCTGAAACATTATTGAAGAAATTTAATTATCTCCTTCGAGTTGATGGTAAACAAGTGGCAACATTGACTTATATCAAAACATCTAATCATATTGCAATAAGTAAATTAAATGATGATGATCTAGTATTAGTTTGTTCAAAAGATTTTCATCAGTTCTTACGACATTGTTCTGCAGCTGTTCATGGAAAATCTGATATGCAACATTTACCATGTGAAAGTTCAAATCAATTTGATACAGAATGGACCGTATCTTTATACAGAAAGTGTGTAGAGCCTTTAGGTGGTATCTTACATGAAACAAGAGTGTTGATACCTCGCATTATTGCTTCGGTTAAATTGGTTGTAGATTATTTAAATGAAGTGATTAATGAGCAACATATTTCATTTTCTGAAAAAGAAGGTACTTTGTCTCTCACTATAAGTGGAAAAGGTATTGAACTAATTATGGATAAAACTCTAATGGATATTTTGGGTTTTGACCAAAATATCTTTAAAAGTGGTACTGTAACCAAAGCTAGCGCAGACATGTCGCTATCGCGTCGTATTAACTATTTTCAGATATATTCCAATATTGGTGAAGATGTACGTGTTGGAGATGTTGAAGCTCCATTGCTAGCAATGATACCATACCAGCCAAAAAGCTGCAGTATTTTATCTGAGCATACTTTCAAGAAAGTGCATTATACAAAGCTGAAATCAAACTACATCCCACAAATTGATATTGCCATTTATGACGATGCTGGTGCGTTGATTCCTTTTCATAAAGATGCTGTGACAAGTATCACACTCCATTTCCGAATGAAGAGTTAATGCAAAGGTATGCTAATATATTTTTCCAATGTGAATAATATGGAAAGTGAAAATAAGGACTCGTTTCTAATCTACTTACCCAGTAATGCTTCTATGAATAAATTTCCCAAAACTAAACCATCAGACTATCGAGTAGAATTAAATCGCCCACTACATTTAGAAGGTGAATGGGAGGTTGGCGTTTCTAGTATTTGCTATGATAGCAATATTCAGAATGTGAATGATTTGGAAGAAATGATATTGACTCCTCGCACCCATGATGGAATAACGATGAATAATGCATTCCAGTTCCCATACAATTTAACATCAGATGGAAAGTGGAACTATGAATGGATTCAGATAAAATCAGATTCTTATGAACCATTTGGGAATGAGAAAATTATTAAGGCATTCAACAGTGGTAATACTTCCATCATGAAGAATAAGGATCAGAAAGTTTATCAGTTTACTATCTATCATTGGAGTGGGAGACAGTTCCTTCGCTTTCATTCTTTTACTAAAGGTCTTACACTGAGGTTGGATAATGAATTCTATCCGCATCTCGGTTTTGGCCATGGACTACATCTAACATCAATTGCTACTGCAAATGTTAAAAAAGTTTATTCAAATCGAATCAACAAATTTCATTATAGATTTAAAATATTTGATGAAGATGTTGTAGAATGCGAAGAACGCATCATTTTGAAAAAGCGTGGTGTTCAACCTTTATCACTTATTGAGTTAGTAAAACGATGGAATGAGACTGTGGGTAAGAAGTATGGAGAGAAAATTATGGCGGACAAAAATAAGTTGATCATTCAAAAATATAATGACAAACTTACAGTTTATTTCTCTCCAACCTTGCGTCATTTTGTAAGACATTATACACATATTATTGGAAGCGGTGTGGTGTATGCTTCTCATGAATATCACACTAAAGCTGATTCAGTTAATGATGAATGGTGGGTGGACATCTATGGCGATCGCATCAAGAAAATTTACCAGTCTTATGAAGAATCTAAAGTTGCTATCAATATAATGCCGCGTCTATATCATACAGTTGAAAGCTTCATTCATGTAGTAAATCCTTATATACAACAGAAGTTGAAGCATGTGATGAAAAGTAAATATGATGTAAAGACACACCACATTTCGTTTTCAATTGAAAATCAACGCGTTGTTCTGAAACTGGGTGATGACATTCAATGTCAATTGAGTAAAAATTTGAAGAAACTCTTTGGTTTTTCAATGCTACAAACAGTGTTTACTGCTGCGCATACGATTGGTATAGAAACACCAATGACACTTGATAAACATGAACAGCACCTTTACATTCAAAGTGATTTGATTCTACCTATTTCTGTTGGCGAGAAAAAAGAATACATTTTACGTGATTTCATTCATGATAAAGACGCTTCATATGGAATAGTCGAGAAGATGTTTGAATCTATTTTCTATCATCCCGTCATCAAACAAATGATACCCTCTATTGCTATCAAAATTACCAATGGTTTACAAGAGTGCATCCACGTGAAAGATACTAAATCCCTCATAACGTTAGTGTTTCGGAAAACAAAGTGAAGTCATTGTGATATGTTTATTGAAATAAAAATATGTATATGAAAAAGTCTTTTCACAGATATAGGGGGAATGGGCTGACTGTAGGCATATATTCACAAGGAAGAAACGATCTCATGCGATACATAAAACAACCATGTATATCTACAAAAAGCAACATCAAAATACTGAGTTAAAGTTGATTATGTCAATACATCTCCTGAATGTGGTAGCGTGAGTTTTATTCTTTTGGGTGGAGGTATGTTTGTGTCAGGATGTCCATGTGGAAGAGATGTATTATGTCCTATCCAACACCTCTTATCCTCCCATTCTGAAAGTGCTCGTTTCTTGAACGTGTACGTTTTCACAGTATGAACTTGAGATTTTAAGATTGTCATATTGACAAACGTTATAGTTTTATTTTCATAGGCCTTCTTATAGGACCGATGTTTCATTTTATGAACAATGGATTTTGATATACCTTTAGCACGCTTAATACTATCTGCACATTCTTTTAATTTCATGGAATACATTTTAGGACGGAGGAAAATCATTTCATCTATTTCCTTTCCTGCTGTTTCATCCTTAAAACAACCAAGTTTGGTTTTATTCTGTATGGAATAGAGTGGATGAGTGGGATTGTAGTTAGATGTATCGAAATATTTTTCTAATGACTTGCCTACTTCATTAAAATTTAAATCTTTTTGAGTGGTAATTCCTAAAAAGAAACTATCTGTATCACCATCCAGCAAGCGAACCTCTTTTACGAGAGGGCATGGTTTTAATATTTTGTAGAAGAGTTGATACATTTCAAGCTTGGAATAATCTAAAACGGCTTGCCCAATATAGATCGGTTTGCACAACTCAACTTCTGATTTAATCATTTTAACACCTACAAGATCCTCATCGATGATGTCTCTATCAATGAAAAGAGGTGATGAGGTCAATTTGTGATATTTTTGTTCATCAACGACTAGTTTGTAATTCATACGTTTTCTAACATCCTCCATGGTCTTTCCGAATAGACTGTTATTCTTATATTTATAAAATCCTTTTCAAAATTATTTTGGGCGAGTGCACGTTTTTGACTGTTACTATCTATGTAGGGTTTGAGGAAGGCTTTCTGTCTAAATTTGATAATGCGGTGAACTGACTTTAGAAGCATGCCCATTTCTAAATAGAATTTTAATATGCAGAAGTGTACGAGATAATTTTTCTTATCATATTGGGTGAGTAAAAGTTTGCGGCATGGTTTGTACCTTGGCTGTCCACACTCTATTAAGTTATTATGAAATTGTGACATGAATGGTGAAAACATATCTTCAGTCACTTCACCAGATTCAGGTGCGAGTGGGAAATCAGCAGTTTTATTTTTAATGCTATTTGGATAAATCAAATCCACTTCAAAATAATATCCCCAATCACCTTCATCTGGAATCTTCAGTATGTTTGAAGGGTTGGAGTAATACTCAAGCTCATCTTGATTTAACCAACTAAACTCGGAATGAGGTAGTGGTTTAGACAGTGAACTGCCATATAAATTATTTTGGTCATAGTACTTTAGGTGGATATGATCATCACCTACTGTTTCAGATTTTATATGATGTTTATTTACAAATGTGAGACCACCGAGTATTCCGCGCTCAAATATATTATACATCTCGGGGTCTTGTAAGAGATGAATGGTCTCACCAGTCATTTTAAAGGCTGATTTAAAGGACATGGCTGGTAGACTGACAAAGTGGACAGGATCTAATTTGTCTTCTTCTAATGCCACTCGTCGAAATTCCTGAAAGACATCAGCCAGCAAAATGACGTCTAATTCTAAGTAAGCGATCATATAATCGCCAAACGTTTTACAATTAAATTTTAACCATGCCTCTTGAGCATGTTCATAGTCCTCTACTGGACAATCTTCACCCGTCAAATCGTTTTTGAATTTGTCAATGGAAGGAAGGGTTGTTTCATTTAGTTTAGACATTGAGCTAAAATACGCATAAGGAAAGACTCCTTTGCGAGTGATTATTTCATCCGTTAAGTTTGGATAGTGTTTCTTCAAAGTTTGACTATGGGGAAGAAACTTGAGATTACGAACGAGAGAAGCTAGTGACGCTGACATGAATTGAAATGAATCTAAAAATTTTATTTCGAAGAAGACTGTCTTATTTTCTTTAGTTTTATCTACTGGTACTTTTGCTGTCATTGCCATGAATTTTTCTCTCGTTTGTGCTATAACATTGAACTGGCACGATTTCATCTGGCTCAACCCTCCTTTTATGAGCATATGACTGTCATAGCCCTTAAAGTTATGAAAAATGACGGGTAGTACACGACGTCTCAACCTAAGTGAAAAGTTACATTTGGAGCAGAGTGCGTTTCTAAATTTACCAGTGATGTGATCATGATCACGCACTTTCTTAATTTTATCGTCATCAAACGTTTTATGACATTTAGGGCACGATGTGCAACTTTCAAATTTCTGTTTGTCTTCATCTGACATATGTAGTGACTTACGCTGCAATTGGGAATCATATGATTGTTGAAATTTAGCAGCTTTATCGAGAAATTCTAGAAATTTTGAAATACAATCTTCACCTTGCCAAGTATGCATTTTGTTTTGTCTATTCCTAAAGTGATCATGCCATACTTCATAGCAGGAAATTGGCTGCTGGCTTGTGGATGATATCATCAATGTAGCATTCTATGTCTGCGTAAATGATACGCAGGGGACTTAATTCGTCACCATTATCCCTATGTGAAAATATTTTATCTTTGGGCATGCGTTCCATTTGTAATTTACCTCGCTTGCACCATTCATAGTGAGTTTCAAATTTATCTTTACTCCAAAAGGAGCGGATGCAGCGGTCGCATACAAAATGTTCACCTCTTTTAGAGTGCCCCAAGTGAGTGTACAAGCGAGAGATTTTGGGAATACCACAGTAGTGCCATTCCTCGCTATCATCTTGTTTTACTAATATGAGGTTGACTACACGTTCGTAACAAGTTGAACGTGAATTATAGCGGGCACCCTTCAACCCCTTCTCCCACACGTGAACGACAACTTTAATCTGATTATGTTTTTCGAACGTTTCTACATCTTTGATTTTCATGTTGTTACTATCACAACCTTCAAAGTCTAGTTCATCCTCCCACTGTCTATAGCTATAGGTATGATTTCGATTCGCGTTGATATCATTATAGTGAAGGATGGATAGGACTGCATATTTGAAACACTGTGATTTACAATCGACATTGATGACAGCTTTCTTATTATACAACGTTTTTGGTAGTTTAAATGTACCTCGAGCTGCATGACTTTCTAATAGTGAAATTTTGAATATGGCTGAGTCCACACCATCAAAAATGAGAGCGCTGTCGCGTTGATTGAATTTATCTACATTTGATTTTAAACATTGAATGTGAAAATTTAGCCAAGACTCGCAGTCTACAACTTCGGTTGTGGTAGAGGAAGGAACATGAAACTGTATTCTCTCCGTCACTTGACCCGTTTGAAAATCTATCTTAATATATTTTAGTTTAAGGTAGATGAGCGCCTTCATTCTAAAATTGTCTAAATTGTTGAAGAGAGCTTCGATAATGTTAGAATTTTGAAGGAGCCACTCAGGAAAATCTACTATTTGAGTATTGGACTCCATGCAGTAGTCGCGTACTAAATTATTATGTGAAACATTAATGAGGGAGATGGTAGAGGTACCGTTGGTGTAGTGATCATTTGCATGCGTGTGTTGAAGTCTGTGCGAAGATCGCTGAAAGTGACTATCAAAAGAAAGAGGGCACATATCGCAAGGAAAGGAGATGTCATCGTCAGAATCAACTTCACCTCCGGAGATTGACGCCGCTTTGCGTTGACACACACGTTGTTTGATGTGTCGAAGGAGACTGTGCTTCCTTGTAAACATATGTCCGCAGTCGGCACATTCCCACTCGTTGCCTTGTCGCGAGAGTCCTGAGCTGGAACTCACATCACCTGAAAGAGAAATCATTCTATCATCTCTGTTCAAGTCTCAGTGTATTGTTACAACCTACCTTGACTCGACGACTCTAAACTTTCCTCGAGAAGGGAGGGCGTTGGTGATGAAGTTGATGGCTGAAATTGAGGAAGATGCTATTAACCACACGTTTGACCGAGATGAGTGAAGAAATTTTCAACTTACCATTTCAACGAAATCGAGTTTAAGGTTGATACTTCAACAAGATAGAGACCTCACGAGAGAGCAGTTTACTTGTACGCCTCAAATATAGAATTCGTCAGAGAACACTTCACTTATATGTCACAAAGACAGAGTGAAATGACACGAATGTCACTTTACATATATACTTTCATATTCATCATTCATTAGCTGTTCATTCTGATTGGTTGCTTGTTGATACTTAAGAATTAGAAAACATTTCAAAGTTATTATTCACAGTCAACATGACAAGCCCTCCGACAACACCAAACACAAAATTCTCTTCTCCATCCTCAACACCAAACGCTCCAACGAAGGTAGAGAAGGTGTTATTACCAGGGGACAACGAAGAGAGTGTATGTGAGAAGGAGTGTCCCGACTTAACAGGCGTGAGGTGGAAGTATCTCCAGTACGATACTGACGATGTGATGGAGATCACCAGCACCAAGTTCCTCCACCAATTATGGGAGTGGTACACCCCTAACTCCCAGCCACTAACTATGGCGGAGTGGGAGTATATTGACAAAGTGAGGCTGGCAGTGGAAGAACGATTAAAGCAACTGAACTGTTTTTGTTATCTATGTGAAGCCAGACTCTGGGACGATATTGACGATGAAGACCTTTTGAAATACATGCCATAATAAATTTTTATTTCGTATTATCTTTGCTTTCATACTGACTTACTTGAACGGGGCTTCAGTTGATGATTTAACCATGTATACTTTTTCATTTGGAAATAGTAGCACGCTTAGTCTAACTTGTAAATCTTAAAACATTTCATATGGGCGATGATGATAGTTGAAATAGTGTCAAATAAAATTAAGATAGCTTACACTTCTGATACAGGGATAGCAATCGACTGCGATCCATATGTAAAGAGCTTGTTAGACTACGGATGGGCTTAAGTGGATGATTTAACCATGTATACTTTTTCATTTGGAAATAGTAGCACGCTTAGTCTAACTTGTAAATCTTAAAACATTTCATATGGACGATGATGATAGATGAAATAGTGTCAAATAAAATTAAGATAGCTTACATGATTCTGGGATAGCAATCGACTGCGATCCATGTGTAAAGAGCTTGTTAGACTACGGAAGAGAGAAGTGTGTTATGTTGCGTGTGGCGCGTGAGTGTCCTCCCATTTCATTCCATTCATCAATTCGTCTCATTGATAGAGACAGGTAGAACTCATGGTTCTCATAACGTATGCAATGGAAAGTTTTAGGCAACCTTCGACAGTTGGCTAAATGTCGCCCTGGCGCGAATGCATACTACGTTGAGACAGAGGCAATCACTTGCAAACATGACGCAGAGAGGTTAAACAAGATTGACCATTGCCGAATGTCCCTTGCGGTATACATAGCTACGGGTTTCACCGCCGCCCTTTTACAGGAACGCCCGTCGAAAGGAAGTATTACACCGAACTTCATTTGCAACGTTCAAGTTGACTGATAGCAGATTCAACTTAATGATAGTATTCGCCAGTCCGAAGACTGCCCAGGGCAAACCGCGAGGAGGTTCTATCATGTCTTGCCCCATGGTGGCCCTTAAGAGAGCCGATGGTTCGTTCTCGGGGTGTGAATTTGACTATTGGCTGGAATAGTCAATGGGTATGACGGTTAGGTTGTCATAGACCCTATACCGCCGAGGTCGTACTGGAGCATCTGGCACCTTTCGGATGCGAGTGGTATTTGGAGTCCACACCCCATCCGTCCAAACAATCTTCTCGATCTTCCCCTTCTTATCATCCTCTTCATCCCACTCGTCGAGGATGACGAACTCGGGAATAGCGTTGTCTTCATCGGTGAAGACGGGAATGTTGTCGGCAGATGTCGCTTCCATCGTGACTTCAAATTGAATGAGAAGTGCTACAATCTTCTGGCTTATATAGGGTTTTCAACAATGAATTGCTCAACAGCGAATCAGAATGCTTCAGGGATAGCAATCGACTGCATAGCGTTCAAGTTGACTGATAGCAGATTCAACTTAATGATAGTATTCGCCAGTCCGAAGACTGCCCAGGGCAAACCGCGAGGAGGTTCTATCATGTCTTGCCCCATGGTGGCCCTTAAGAGAGCCGGTGGTTCGTTCTCGGGAGTAACGTCATCTTACACCCTACCAATTCTACTGAGAGAGTCTTTGACTCTCTCTTTGGTAGCACTGTCGACTTCCACACTAACTGGTACATGGCTAAAAAGTGGAATGTAGCGCCATTCCGTTGGATTGACAGCAGTTGCTGTCATCGGATTGCCAATCCGAGCAAGATTATTAAAAACTCTGTCTTGCTCCTCTAGCCTGACAAACTCCTCAAATAAATTTCGCGGCCTTAACTGCGGTCCGCGAGGAGAGCTGACTTGACTGTTCGGCGTCTGCATGATTGAAATGAAATGAAATGAGAGGCAGTGGTTTATATACCCCTCTAACGCGACGCAACGTTCAAGTTGACTGATAGCAGATTCAACTTAATGATAGTATTCGCCAGTCCGAAGACTGCCCAGGGCAAACCGCGTGGAGGTTCTATCATGTCTTGCCCCTAGGTGGCCCTTAATAGAGCCGATGGTTCGTTCTCCGGAGTGAATTGATGGGGTGGTGAAGGCGGGCAAAGATCTGCAATGAAAATGATATGTATTAGAATAGGATATACTATCTTATTTACTTTTCACTTACCAAGTTAGCCATCCTTTGGCAGTCTCGCGCGCTTCCGAATAGAAAATTTGTGTAAGTGACCGCGCATTCGTAGGCTGGCGTGCAAACATTTTTTCGTCGGATGGCCATTATAGCAAATTATTGATTCGTCGAGGCTTTGATTTACCAATACTTCGCCGGCCAAATGATTATCCCGAATAGGGATGTGAAACTCAAACAAACGATCCTCATTCACACGTTCCCACTCATCCCTCATGCGCTCCAACTTCTCATACGCCTGCCTCTCATCACCCCGCCGAGCCACAGTCCTCTCCAACTCAACATTCCTCGCTCTCAACACACTCATCTCCTTCATCATCTCCTCAAACTTCGCTTCTGCATCTCTCATTCTTCTCTCCGCAGCACTCGCCCTCTTCTCACACTCATCATTCTTCTCTTCCAACTCTCGCGTCTTTTTCTTCAAATCAGTCACACTACGCCTCATTCTAATATTTTCATCCGCTACCTCCTTCGACTTCAGTTCCTTCTTTTTCAACTCATCCAACTCCTTCACAACTTCATCCTTCACTTTCTTCAAACTCTCATACTTATTCACCAACAAATCATGCGCCATCTGCTGCGAAACATGCCTCTTCTCTTCATCCTTCAACCACCTCGCCGACTGCACACGAATCCCACCACTCTTCACTTTTGGGGAAGATGAGCTCTTCGGGGGGTCGGTGATGACAATGTTTGACACCTCCGACGACGAAGAGCTCAACTTCCTCACACGCTTCCTCACATGCTCCCTATCTAAATCCACATCATCCTCATCATCACTCTCAAGCACTCTCTTTCGCTCAATCTCACCCTCCAACGACGCAACCGCTCTCGCCAACTCATCATTCTCAACAACATTCTCAACAACATTCTCAACCTTACCCTCTCGCTCGATCGCCAACATTCGCTCCCTCTCTTCCACAATCAACTGCGTAAATCTTAAGTCAGTCACTAAACCACCACTACAGTCAGCATGCACTCGGTAGAAACGCGCCTCATCCTCATCACCCTTCAGCACTCTACACTTCACACACGCAACCCTATTCAAGATAATCATGTGGCCGGTGCCCGCCTTCTTGACATGCGCCTTGGCGTCCGCACTGCGATTTATTCGACCGCACACACACATTTTTACATGATATTTGCGATTCTTATCGTTTGCCGCGCCTGATTTTATCGTTAGCTGTAAGATAATGAAATTTGTATAAGTTTGGAATCATGTAGTACAGTCATATTCCTAAAGAGTGTAGTGAGTGGCACTCGATCCCGTCGACAGCCCGAAGGCCTTATACTGATCACTAGGGAAGTGAGAGATCTTCCCGATACCCGCTCTTTACAGCTGAAGACATCATTGTCACTGCCCCGAAGTGGTAACAGGAACGCCGAGTCAAAGGTAGTGATCAGTAGCTGGGATCTAACCCCTCAAAGCTGCCTTAGACTTAGTTAAATTTCAAATCTAATAGCAGATTTGAACTCAGGATACTTGAAAACCTTAGTCTATATGTTAAAACTTTGAAAAAACTGAAAATTAAGAATTTTTAAAAAATTCCGCATTTTACTACTCATACTACTTTTAAAAAATTTTATCAGTAGTAAAGACACTATCAAACTCTATCATACAAACTTTGAAGTAAGAAGATAGCTTGCCTACTTCAAAAGATAGAGTCCTTTGAAACACCCGATATCGGGAGCTCAGAGCGACGACCGTCGCTTACCTCGTCTTTCGATGAAGTGATCAGACTTACGTTGTCGGGGGTTTATATATGCTCGGAAGAAAACTTAAAATGGCTCTATCTCCGAAAGTATTCATCGTAGCGACATGCGGTTTGTTGCAAACGATTCGTCTCATCATGCTCTATCACACCTATATGACACCTGAACCATTCTCATGTGACCACGGGAAGTGGGTGGCTCAGCACATGTCCATGTAACATGCCACAAGTGAAAAAATTCCTAAGTGTGAGAGTTCCAGTGTGGTGAAAATTTTGAAAAATTTAAAACTTCCGAATTTGGACCTGGGACCTTTACCAAAACATTTTTCATCAAATTTCACGGACCCCACCTCCCCCCCTCGTTCAGAGAAATTTGATGAAAAATGTTTTGGTGAAGGTCCCAGGTCGAAATTCCACACTTTGGAAAATTTTCAAAATTTTACCCATACACTCTGACACTTAGGATTTTTTCAGGTGAGCGAGCTCCGACTTAAAATCTTGTAACAGCTCTAACTTTTGAACGAAGACAGATATGAACAAGCCGTTTCTTTCACTGAATTTGTCTCACTCTTAGCTTTCAAACGAGCTATTGCACGACAAAATCCGTCCACTAGAAGCCAAGATCGAAGCGAGCTGTCCAGAGGGGGGGAGGTCAGTGAAATTTGATGAAAAATGTTTTGGTGAAGGTCCCAGGTCGAAATTCCACACTTTGGAAAATTTTCAAAATTTTACCCATACAAAGCCACTCTGACACTTAGGATTTTTTCAGGTGAGCGAGCTCCGACCTAAAATCTTGTAACAGCTCTAACTTTTGAACGGCTGGTCCGATTGACTCGCAACAAAAAATGTCGTCGAGCAGTTTTTTCTCCTCTTTCAAACGAGTAGCCTTAAGACAAAATCCGTTCACTAGAACCAAAGTTAGAAGATTGCTGTCGGGGGGGGGAGGTCAGTGAAATTTGATGAAAAATGTTTTGGTGAAGGTCCCAGGTCGAAATTCCACACTTTGGAAAATTTTCAAAATTATACCCATACAAAGCCACTCTGACACTTAGGATTTTTTCAGGTGAGCTACGACAGACCACCCTCCCAACCTGGCCGGCACACCACGCCAACCTAGACACCACATCACCGCGCGCTATACGACGGTCGGCCAGAGGGGGGGACGTCAGCGAACCTGACGGACGCACGTGGCCGGCACACCACGACAGTCTGCCGTTCCAGAGGGGGGACGTCAGACCCGAAGCACCACGGCGGCCGACCACGACACTCTGCCGTTCCAGAGGGGGGGGGACGTCAGCGACGGCGGCCATCTTGCGCTATCCGGAAGTGGAGTTTTACTTACTACTGATTCCTACATCATCATCGATCATGTTCTGTTACTCATGCATCTCAAGATTTTTTCAGACTTTCATCTAACTCAAAACTTCACCTATGAATACAACGGCGATGGTGCAAAGTGTGATTTTATCTTTCATCTCATCCATTTCAACCATTATTGTCATCTTACTTTCTCTGCCATTCATATTAACAGTATATGTAATACTTGTGCATCTTGTTTGTTCCCATCATCGGCAATAAACTTTTTGAGTTTTGAGTTTTTGAGAGAGAGAGAGAGATACGTTTATTCAGACTGCGAATATGAATCAAAATTAGAGACAGATTAAAAAATCAAGTCGTTACGATAAATTAAAACACGAAGTTAAGATCTTGAGTCTAGGATCTTAGTCACAGAAGGTATCAGACTGCATTATGCAAACAAATGGCAGAAATGAGTTCCGACGTAGAGTAGTCCTGGAGTAAGGCACCATAAAAAGACCGGAAGGTAGTAGTGGGGGAACCATCCTTGAAATAAAAGTCTCTTGAATATTTAAGCTCCGGAAGAGGTTAAAAGCCAATTCTTGACGTCTGCAAACGATATCAGTTGTTGAGAGAGAATGGCTTTTTATTCTAAGACATCGGTCCTGAATTCTCTGAAGGCGCTTGGAATCTTCAGAAGACATACCAATAAAGGCCGGGCAGGCGTATTCAATTAAACCGTGAATAAGGGCGATGTAAATGCACAGAAATTGATCTTCACTTGTTACGGTCTTCATCCTTCTCAATATATAAATCCTCTGAGCACACTTCGTCTCAATGTAATCTACATGACATCTCCATCCAAAAGAACTATCGAGCACAACCCCCAGAAATTTGATATTGTCCTGGAATTTCACGGTTGGTAAATGGTTCTCAACGTCGAAAGATTCCCTGAACAGACCTCGGTAATTTACTAAACCTTTTGTTTTTTGCAAATTTAAGGATAACCAATTCTGAGCAGATCATCTAGATACGTTTTCAACTTCGATAATGAGAGCGTCAATGTCATCACTGGCTTCATTTTTCCTGATTCCAAACGATAGACAAACATCATCAACGTACTTTATAAGACACGTTCTTTGAAATTAGGGTTGCAGAGATGATATATACAATCCAAACATGTAAGGACCGAGTATTGACCCTTGTGGGACACCGCTGGTAACATCCCTGGTCTGACTTTTAGATCCCTGATAACGAACTCTTTGTTGGCGATCAAGCAAATAATTCATTAGAAATCGAACAAAACCGGAAGGTAGTCCAGATGACCTTGCTTTCGCCAGTAAATCGCGGTGTAATATCTTGTCGAATGCTTTCGAGAAGTCGAAGCTTATGAAAACAGTCGCTCCAATTTCAGGGTCATCAAAATCAGTGGTAAGCGAATCATGAGCTGCGATGATGGCATGCGTAGTCGATGACCTCTTCCTTATTCCGAATTGAGAATCACCCAACAAATGCGAAAGTTTAGGCCGAAGGTCATTCAGAATTACTTTTTCAAGGATCTTTGCAGGAATCGGTAGGAGACTGATAGGTCGTGCCTCTGTAACTGGCGCATTACTCACTTTTGGTATGGGGATGACGTCAGCAATTTTCCATATTGACGGGAACTTTCGTTGAAGAATGCACTCGGTTATCAGATGGTGTATAGGTTCTGCCAGAACTAGTGCAGATCTCTTGTACAGCAAAGTAGGGACATCATCACTGCCAGTCGCCTTTGGACGAAGCTGAGAAAGCATCCTCCAGATATCTTCAATTCCAAAAGCTGGAAACCAGCTGTCGTCTTCCATATTTTGAAGGTCAAGAGTGGTGGAATGATTCATTGCACTACAAAAATAGTCATTGAACTCATTGGCAATCTCAGCAGCTGAAGAAGAAGGCGAAGAAACAAAAACATTTCCTGAGGATCCACGTTCCATCTTAATGTAGGACCATAAACCTTTTACGGGCTTAGATTTCTCCGTAAAATACCTCGCTTTTGCTTTGAAAATTTCCCTTCGAGCCTTCTCCTTGAGAACGTTGAACAACTCCCAGTCTCGTCTACGGAAAGCAACCCAGCGTCGATCTATTAACAACTTAACCAAAGGTGTCATCCAAACGGCATCAGAATTCGTCAAAAATACTCGAGATCGAGGGATCATGCTCAAAGCGTCCTCCAGGTAATTATAAAAGATGCTACACTTTTCATCAATGTCACGACAAGAGAAGAACATGCAAAAGTCATTGGACAAGAATTTTTGCTCAAAGTCCAACACGTGTGATTCCCGCAAGTCATACACTATATGCTCTCTTACTTCACGTTGTCTTTCAGGTTTCTTTGATTTAGCAAAAACGACATTATGATCTGAGCTCCCAATTGGTGGACCTATCACAACCATATTTTTGTTGTAATGTCCTTGTAAATTTTTTTCCACAAATATCAAGTCAAAGTTGGCTTCATTTCGGGTTGGCCCATGTACAATATTAAACAAGGAGAATTTTGAGGTCAGGAAACACCTATTGTATCTGTTAAAATCCCCAGCAATAATGAGACGATGGAATGGTAATTCATTCTGATGATAGTCGATAATAGACGAGAGATTTTCACAGATGTCTCTAAACTTGGGACTTTCTATGCCAGGCGGCAAGTACAGGCATACAAGTTTAGGAGAATTCGTTCGAATGCAACAAACCTCAGCTTCATGAAACGACGGGGAAGACAATTTAATAGGCTGAAGGTTTTTCTTTGCCCACATAATCACTCCGCCTCGTCCTGAGTCACATTCTCTGTCAGTTCGATAACATGAAAATCCCGGTAACCCAAAGGCCTCTATAGGATGTTTGGAATTCAACCACGACTCGGTACCAATTATTACATCAGGACTTTTCGATATAGTTTGCACTTTTAACTCATCAAACTTATTACATATCGAGCGCAAATTGGTAAGGAAAATATTCGGCATTTCTTCACTTTTCAAATTATTAGACGTAAAATCATTTACTGAAAATTTTGAGCTATTTCATCAACAACGTGACCGTTAATGATCAGTTTTATATTTCGGACGAACGCCACATCATCAGGGTTGCATTGTCTATGCTAATAGGCCCGTTTACGTAGTTCAATCAGTAATGGGTAAAAGACCGTTCCAGGCCACCATAAAATTCAAAAAAATAGTATCTTTAAAAACGACATAAATTCATGAATTTGAACCCTTTTTCAGGTTTTTAAGACCTAAATACATGAATTTGAACCCTTTTTCAGGTTTTTAAGACCTAAATTCATGAATTTGGTTCATTCAAAAAGTACCATTTTTTTCAAAAATGGTACTTTTTAAAAACGACATAAAATCATGAATTTGAACCCTTTTTCAGGTTATGAAGACCTAAATTCATAAATCGGCTAAAGCCAGAGGAGCTTCGCTCCGATTTGGGCGTTTTTAAAAATACCCAATTTTCAAATTTTTCAAAATCTCAAATTTGAGAATTACAATCGGGCGAAGCCCTAGAACCTTCGGTTCGATTTTCACCCCCAAAATCATGACCGTTCAAGGACACCGAAAATCATAAAAGTTGAGAATTTCAAATTCATGAATTTTATCCATTTTCAGGTTTTTAAAATATATCATGTGACTAAAAATATTTCTTTAAAAATGGAAGAAACAAAAGTGGAAGGAACTTCAGAAATGGAAGGAACCTCAAGAATATATCCTTCGTTATCTCAATTAAAAATAAGTGAATTAAATATTGAAAAACACAAAGATAGAGTACGTTATATGAAAGATAAGGAATCTCAATTATTATTAAGATTAGAGCATTATAAAAAATTAAGAAAGAGATGGACTAAAGTTAAGAATGTAACACAAGGAATTGGCATATTCTTAACAATAAGTTTAGGTGCTTTAACAATTGTTATATCTTCAGGTGTTTTAGTAATTCCAGTAGTTGCTACAGCTTTAACAGGTACGGGTGTTTTTGCAACTTCACTTGTTACAATGTTAGATAAATCTTTAATAACTAAGAAACGAAAATCATTAAAAACTAAGCATTTACATATTAAAGAAGTTTATGACAAATTACACTACTACTTTCAAAGAGTATGTGATGATAATGTTATTACGTTAGATGAGATTGAAAAATTTGATCAAATAGCTAATGAAGTAAATCAAATATCATTTCAATTACAGTCAGAAAAAGTTGATGATAAAAATAAAAAGGATGGTAAAACTTTTACTGATGGTAAAATTTCTAATGAAGAAAATGACAAATTTTTTTTAGAAGAGCTAAAAACTTTAAGCGAAAATTTAAGCAAAACTTTATTAAACAAAACTTTATTAAACAAAACTTAAAACGAGAAAACTTTAAACGAAAAGATGTCAAACAACAAAGCAATAAAAAAATAATTTGTTCAGTAAAATGTTTTTGTTGTATTCCAATGTTACCACAAAATTCAAATATTATATTTTAAAAATGGATAAAATTAGAGCTGATAATTTTAAAAGAATAAAACAATTAGAAGAGTTAATAAAACAAAGAAATATTATGAAAGAAAATCATCTTCAACATAGAATGATAAAAGCTGGTATTCAATCTGATATGTTTGAAAAAATGCAGCAAACCGAGCAAGTAAAAACTGATTTTGAAAAAACTATGAAACCATTTAAAACTCTTGAAAAAGAAAGTACAAATAATGATAAACAAATTGATATAACAGATCCAGAGCACAAAACTATATTAGATGACTATGGATTACTAGAATCAAACATTAATAAGAAATTACCAAAATCTATGCAATTTGAACATTCTATTTCATTTATAGATGGAAAAACAATACCTAGATTTTATCTCGGACAAAAAGAAATATTTCCACAACCTTTTCGAGGTATAATTTTTTCACCAGATAAATCTCCTTTTAATTTAGATAGAAATTTTGTTAATCTTTTAAGAGGAGCAGATTTAAATAATTATGCTGTAGAAGATCTCATAAAATATAAAGCTATGTTAGACAGAGTTGGTGCAGTAAAATCTCTTAGACGTTATAAACAATTAGAAAATTTATTATCAACGGGAGTTAAAGTAGGAAAAGGTTTATCTGAAAAACAGAAAACTGAAACAACTGTATTTTTACCAGATGATCCACAAGAATTACTAAATAGATTAAATATTTTAATATCTGCAATAAAAGAAGGACATAATTCTAGTTTCAATGAAATTCATGCTATATTGAAAAGACTGTTAGAAAAGAAGATTCTAAATGAAGAGGATTATAAAAGTATAGCCGGACATCTCTGATGTCCTCCAGGGCTTCGCCCGTAGCTGAAATATGTTGTTGTTTTACTTTTTTCATAAAAAATATTTATTTAAAATTTTAACTAAAAAATGTGTTCAGCAGATTTAGACAAAATTAATAATCATTTAGAAAATTTGACAGAGATTTTGGGTTCATCAAAATTTAGTACGACGTTAAAAATTATAACAACTACTTCATCACACACTTGTAATTTAGAACCCATTCTACATTTGGAACAAAATAAAAATTATCAAATTGCATTGACTAGTTTCTCTACATTTAACACTATTCAAAACGTTATCAAAGATGTGAATGATCAATTTAGATATTCTACTGATAAAGGCAAAACATGGAAAATACTAACTTTTCTTCCTGGTTCTTACGAAGTTGAAACAATATCAAATGAAATTAAGAGACATTTAGGTATATCATTTAAAGATAAGAAACAATTACATTTTGCAGTTGAACCGGCAGTTAATAAATTTTCTCTTACTTTAGACGAAAATCATCAAGTTGATTTTAATCATGATAGATCATTGTCAAAGCTATTAGGATTTAATAAACAAACCTATAGTCAAGGTTATCATTTAGGTGAGAAGATTCCAAAAATAACTGAAATAAATTCAATTGTTGTACATTGTGACATTATTGAAGGTGGATATATAAATGGTAAATTGTCAAATTTAATATTCAGTTTTCCAGCTTTTACTGTACCCATTGGTTATAGATTAAATGTATTTCCGCAAACATTAATATATTTTCCTATTACAAGAAAAACTATTAACAACATTGGCATTAGAATCACTGATGAGAAAGGACAAGAAATAAATTTTGGAGGTGAAGAGATTATGATAGATCTTTTGGTTCGAGAGGTATAAACTCCCACGCGAAGCTAGAGAAGTTTAATTTTCTTCTTCTTTAGAAACAAAAAATAAAAAAAATAAAAATAAATTTTTTTATTAAAAAATGAGTGAACTACCTCCATTAAATAAAAAAAACTTAAATTTAATCATCATCCAAATTTATCTAATAAAGTTTTGTCAGTTATTTGTGGAAGATCAGGATGAGGAAAAACATATCTATTATTTAAAATTTTAACGACTCCAAATTTTTTGGATTATAACAATCTTATAATTTATACAACAACGGCAGAACAACCCGTCTATCAATTTTTAAAATATGGATTTGAAAATAATCTTAAAAAAACAGCAATTGCTTCATTATTCAAAGAATATGAAAAATCTGAAGATGAAGAAGAAATAAGTTCGTGGTGTGAAGAAGCAGCAAAAAATAATCAGTTAGTAGAATCTAATAAAAATAACCATATAAAGATACAATTAATAGATGATAGTGGTAATATGCAAGATCCTAGTAAACTAGATAAAACAATGAAACATTGTGTAATTTTTGATGATTGTGTTAATGATAGAAATCAGTCAGTTCAGAGAAATTATTTCACAAGAGGTAGACATAATAATTGTAGTGTATTTTATTTAACACAAAGTATGTATTCATTAGACGGAAGTGTTATTAGAAAGAATGCAAATATATTTATACTATTTGAAATAAATGCAAGAAACTTAAGTGATTTGTTAAGAGATTTATGCGTAAGAAATAAAGATGAATTTAAACAATCGTGTAACAATGCTTGGTCAAAAGATTATGGCTTCATTACAATTAATATTGATAAAAAAATTCATGATAGAGTTATAGAAGATTTGTTTGCCGAGTGATAAGAGATATACAAATATAGTGTTATAATATTTTTTTATTTTATATATATCAAATTTGTCTATCTTAGAAATTAGAAAATTAAAAAGGTGAAGTAGTTATTCCATCAGGTAAAATTTTTCTTTTATCATCAAATGGATCTAATGCTAATTTATGTTCTTCTTTTAAATACATGTTATGTTTTTTTGAATTAAGTCTATAATTACATGCTGTTTTTATTTCATTATTAAATAATGCATTTTTATAATCTTGAAATGTTATTTGATTAGCCACTGATGCCTTTGAAATTCCTTTTAATGTTTTATGTGTTTTAACGGGCGAAGCCCTGGAAGACATCTCCGATGTCCTAATATTATTAGTTGTATCATAACAGTAACATTTAGATTTTAAAAATATAGCTTCTGTTATGAAATCTTCATTTCCTTCTGATTTATCTCCGCTCAACTCATCTTTTACTTTACATAAATCAGAAGGATGAATGATATCTTTTATTTTATTAATTTCTTCATCAAGTGTAGAATTATACGGTATTGTTAATTCTAAGAAAACAGAATCGGTATCTGTAAAGTGTAATTTATAGTTTTTGCCATAAGCAGGTGCTAAATAATCATATATAAATCTATACATAAATAGTTTAGCTAATTCTAATATAGTGAAACCTATAAAATTAAACTTATCATGTTTTACGCTAATTCGACGTAAATGTACAGCACATAGTTCATCACTAAATCTAGTAGTTCTTTTATATGTAGGTTTCCTTGTTAAATTTTGAAACCTATCTTTATCATAAACTATTTCAATATTTTGTCTATTACGCACATTTTCTAAAGTCTTACCATAAAATGCATTATTCATTAATTTGAAGAACACGTTTCCAAAATCATCTTTATTTCTTTTAGCTATTTTACGTTTTTCAATATTGAACTCTATATAATTTTTTAACCACCTAGATTTTTGATAAAATAGTTTTCGATGTATTTTGGTGAGAATCATTCCATGATCTAAATACCAATCTAGCATTCTTCCTTCAACAACATACTTTCCTTTATTGCTTTGTGTTAACATAAGTTTTTTTGTTGGTCTGTATTTTTTAGGAATTAAAGATTTTTGATAATCTGAAAAATCTTCTATATTAGGAATTTTGTTTTCGGGACAGAAAGGAAAATATTTTGTTTTATCTTTTATATAATCAGGATATACTAAATCAACTTCATATATATAACCATGATTATAATTTCCATCATATGTTTTTTGATAATCTAGAATATTACACCATGACATTTCACCTGTTGGTAATTCTTGTATCATGCAAGAAGAATATAAGCTATTAAAATCATAATATAACAAATAGTTTTCTCTCATGAATTCATCAATTGCTTTTTCACGTCCTACTCCTTCTCGTTTCGTTCGAAAAATTTTTAATATTTTTTCTTTTTCTTCTGGAGATAAAGGTTTCATTATTCCATATTCTTGTGGATTTACTTTCTTATTATAACATTTAACATATCTATTACCTAAAACTGATGAAACTCCACCTCTAATTCCAGATTCAAAAAATAATAATTTATCATATGTATTTTCTTTATAATGTTTAAGTTTAACATTTGTATGTTTTAATCCTGCTAACCATGTTAAACCTGGTGTAGAATAACAATAACATGGATCTATTCCGTAATATTCTAAACACATATCACGAAAGTTTTCGAAAAGATCAGCTAGTATTAATACATCTATCTGTAGATATTTCATTGTATAATCATACATTGTTTTACAATTTAACTCTCTCCAATTTTTTTCAGCTTCTGCATAGTCTTCGTCAGATAATTTTGATTGTTTTAATGTTGATTTAAATTTATTTATTGGAGGAAGTTGTTCTTCTTCCATAATTTTATTCACAGAATTAAAATCAGTCTTCGACTGTGAACCACAGGTTTTATCTCCAGTTATATACTCATACGGAAATATGCCTTTTAAAGGTTTTAAATTATATTTATTTAATATTTTACATTGTTCAGATTTCAAAGTTTTTCCCATAAAATCTAATGAATAAGGAGTAAAAAATCTAAATGCATCTAAAATTCTAATGCAACCTAATTGCATTGAAAAATATTCTTCCTCTGTTTTACATAGTACATTTATTTGTTGTTGTTGTAATTTTTCAGATGAAAATAAATCTTTCATTACTAGATGGAAATCATATTTAGAACCATTATAGAAATATAAAGGAACAAAGTTGTATTTAAATTTATTAGCATTAAGATTACAAGAATTATGTGCTGCACCTCTATATAATCCATTTAGATGATCATGATCTTTTACTTTATCAGTATATTTGCCATTTTTATAATTTTTTGCAAATTCTTTTGCACAGTAATAACAATTTGTTTCATTAATAAAATTTAATTTTTCTTTTTCTGTTAATGGCATCATCGGTATATTTGTTTCAAGCAATTGTGAAAAATAATTTTGTAATTCTTCTACTTTCTTTGTAAACATTTCTGAACTATCTTCACCATAGTATTGAAAATATTCTGATTTAAATAATTCAGGATAATTTGAATGAATGTACATTCCCCAACATAATGGTTTTTGTTCAAATAAATATTTTTCTTTACTTTGTTCAGATGCACTTTTTTCATAATTAAAAACCGAAGGTTCTAGGGCTTGGCCCGTACCATTTTCAGAATTATAATTCTCAGAATCGGGTGAAGCCCTGGAACTTTCCGTTCGATTTCGTGTCATATTAACATTATAAGCTTCAAAATCACAATAAATAGTAAAGGGTACTTTATTTTTAAAATACCATTTATTATATTCTAAATAATCATCTTTAGGAAAAGTATTTTGAACTGCTTCGTTTTGTTGACAATTCTCCAAATGTCTATTCATTTCTTCTAAAGTTCTAAAACTTGTCATACATTGAAGACAAGGAAAATTTTTATTATCTGAAGTTTTTGTAAATATAGAAACATCTTTACACAATATAAAATGACCCTGATAATATAATATATTCGCTTGTGCTGGTTGTTTTGACTGTTCTAGTTTTTCAAATTTATCTTGATATATTTCATGTGTTTCATTAATTTCTTTTGTAATATTAAATGTATTTTGATGATAATTTTGATTTAATATTTGTAGCTGATAAATATATTCTTTATCATATTGTTCTTTATATTGTTGTAGACATTTTTTTAAAGATTCATTTATTTTTTGATTGGTTTCATTTTCTTCATTATTTAATCGGAGCGAAGCTCCTCTGGCTTTAGCCGATTCTTTATTGTCTTCATTTAATTTTTGAATCGTTTCTATCTTATTTTCATATTTATGGCCATATTCTTGTACTAATATTTTTGTTTGTTGTTGATAATCTGTTTTACATTTTTGTAAAATTTCATTTAAATTTTGTAATTTTTGTTGATATTCTAAAGATAAAGATGAATATTTGTAATTATAATCATCAGTACGTCCTTTATAATTATTATGATTAATCATTATTGGTGATAGTGTTTTAACAAGTTCAAATTTTTCAGTACATATTATATTTCCTTGGTAAAAAATATTATGATGCATGTAATTTCCTCTATCATTATATACTATTTCTGATTGACATAAATTTTTATTATTCAAATAAAATTTTTTTGAATCTGAGTAAAGTGGAGTAATTTTACCAATAGAAACATAATTCACATTTAATTCAAAAACATTTACTTCTATTAAATTTTTATTCTTTTTATGAAACTTTTTTAACCTATTATAATCATATGGAAATTCATCTAAGCCATCAGAAAGATCAAATTCATTTATGTATTCTTCTTTATTATAATGACTTAGTCTTTCTTTATGATATTCTGCAGGATGTAAATGTGCTATAATACTCCACAGAAAACAATAATCATCTTCATTTTTTATGTTGATTATTTGTGGTGAACTGAAAGGTAAAGGAACATAACTACCACCAGTATTATTTTTATATTTATCAATTACTATTTTCTTAGATAGTATTTTAACAAATCTCCAACCAGATTCACGTAACTGGGCTTCAATTATACAATTTTCTAATTTAAGTATCATCGATTCAAATATGGGTTGTATATCATTTACATTATGAATTTCTTGTGAATTTGTAAAATGTCCTTGTATTATTTCTTCAGGAATTCCATCAGGTCCATTTTTTGTATAAAGTACTTCTACATTCATATAACATTTGAAAGATTTCTCAAATATATTATAAAAGTTGGTTAGAATATCAGAAAAAGTTTTATCGGTTTCATTATATTCAACGGGCGAAGCCCTGGAAGACATCTCCGATGTCCCGCGAAAAGACTGATTAAATAAATATTTTATATCTGTTACGGGCGAAGCCCTAGAACCTTCTGTTTGTAAGGCTTCATCGGTTCGTTCAGCTTCATCAAATTCATCAGTATCGCTAAATAAATATCTTCCATCTGGTACGGGCGAAGCCCTGGAAGACATCTCCGATGTCACATGTATGGTCTCATCTTCACTATTAAAAACTTTTTTATATTCCGAATGTGAATAATCATCAAACATTTTTTTAACTTTTATATCAGTAGGCAATGTTTCTAGATAGTTTTTATAACTATTTAATTTTAATATATTTCCTTCATCAACTCGTTCTACATTTTGTAAATGCAATTTACTATTTAAATGAGATTGAAAACTTCTTTTTGTTTGCAACTTTTTTTTACATAAGACACAATAAAACTTGGTATTTTCCATTTTTTTATTTTTTTAGAGAAAATTTAAGAAAAAAAATTTGTGTTTTAATTTTAGATATAAACATTCTAATATCAAGGACTTGAGTGTTATTTTATATTATTATATATTTCACGTTCTTTAGTTATTTTTTTCTTTATCATATTAAGTTTTATCATATTAAGTTTTATCATATTAAGTTTCATCATATAATGTTTTATCAAAAGATAATTTAAATTTTTTTTCACTAACTATTGATTCTTCATCATCATCATAAATTGTTTCTTCATCATCATCATAAATTGTTTCTTCATCATCATAAATTACACTTTTTGGTATAGGATGCCCTTCCATGATAGGATACCATTCTCTTATTGGAATATCTAATTCTAAATTACATTTCTTATCTGTTAATAATATAATAGAGAAAAATATTGGTCTTTGATCTCTTTTGGAAAATTTAATAACACCACCATAATCTGAATCACTTTTAGTTTTTGTTAAAGATGATAAAATTTTAAATTGATTAGATGTAAATCCTAATTTAAATTTTGTAGACCCGACACATAGTTGTCTAACAGTATCTTCAACTATACCATCATTATTATTTTCAATTGTAAGAAAATGAAATTTAGATAAATTTTTATAATTACTAATACTTTTATAATCTTTTTTACCATTTACACCTTTTTCAGATGTTACAGAATCATCATATATTATCAGATTCTTCAATATTCAGAGGATTATTATGATTATGATTATGGTCATTGTTAATAGTATAAGGTGTTGTCCACATATAAATTTTCTCTTGTTGAGCTAAACCATTTATATAAGATTTTAACAAATTAATATTTAAGTTTGAATATAATCCTATATACGTATCATCATCATATCTTTGCGGCATTTCTAATGTTTCTTGTTTATAAATTGTGTCTCTATAATAAACTTGACATAATAATTCTTCATTATGTTTTTTACTCTCTATGTGAATGTTATATTGATTTTGATCGTCAACAAATAATCTAATTTTTTCTTTCGAAAAAGATTTTAATTTTTTAACTAATTCTTTAATATTGATATAATTAATAATTTTAGTTTCTATCCAATCAGTATTACTAATTGGTAACACTGCTCTAATAAATCCATAAACATTATTATGACCTATTATAACCATATTTTCTTTATTTAATTCCACATAAGCTACATCATTATATTTACTTACAATCTCCATAAATTTAATAAATGGATCCCCCGGAAATAAACAATAATTAGTTTCTATAGAAGGTAAACCTTTAGTCTGTTCTCTAAATATTTCGGCTTGTAATTGAAATAAAATATTAACATCTATACATGGATTATTATTATTATTATTATCAAAACATTTATTTTCAAATCCCATTGATCTCGTCGAATAAGAAGAACAGGATGATGCGGGCGAATATAATTTTTTTAAATTTGGATTTTCCATTTTTTTATTTTTATTAGAAAAAATTTTATTTTTTTATTTTTATTAGAAAAAATTTTATTTTTTTATTTTTATTAGAAAAAATTTTATTTTTTTATTGTTTTAAAAATGATGTTACCAAATGTTGGTGGAGGTGCATATATCCCGAATAATCGTGAATTAGAAATAGAGATAGAAAATTATATCATGAAAACTGGAGACGTTTTATCTGGTCCATTGCATCTTTCTATTCTTCCGCAACAAAATACAGAGTTAACAAATAAACAATATGTTGATACACAAATCAATGACTTAAAAGAAAAATATATAAACGATGTTTTGGTTCCACTGATGAATGAATTGAAGTTGCTAAAACTTAATGACAAATCATTAAACGAAAAATTATTAAAACTTGATAAAAAGGATAGAGAGCTAGAAGCAGATATAGCAAAACTTTTTAAAAAGATTTCAGAACAATCAAAAATTTTAATATTACTTTCTATAAATTTAAAATCTGCAGTCATTAAGAATAAACATCAGATAAAAATGTTAAAAGAACAATTAGAAGATGAAATAGAAAAACTACCTGAAAGAATTAAAAAAAAATTAAAGCAGTTACAAACTACATTCCAAAAAAGTGTTGATGAATTAAGTTCTAAAATTACTCAACAAATGAAAAAGATGAATAGAATAATAAATGAAGTAAACTCACTTAATGAAAAAGTTGATAAAATGAAAAATCTTAAAATCAATTTAGAAAATGAATTAAAGAAAAATTTACAAGAAAACTCTAAAGAAAATAAAGAACAGTTAGATTCTGTTAAAAGACAATTAGATGTTCTTAAAATTAAGTTAAATGCACTCAAAACGGCATTGAAGATTAATCAGCAGAAAATGCAAGTTAATAGAAAAGAAATTAAAGTACATCACACGCTGCTTGACGCAATAGATAAAGTTCAACAGTCAATTAATAAAGTTATCTCGAAGTTGTTGACCATTCACAAACGTAAATCTTAACACGTAGATATTTTTCCCAAAAGTCAAATTTAATCCTAAAAAATGCCTATAATTTATAAACACAATCTTAAACATTTTGCATCAAATAATAAAATTGCTCATGA
Organism: Prostheceraeus crozeri; assembly: GCA_907163375.1. Classification (NCBI taxonomy): domain Eukaryota; kingdom Metazoa; phylum Platyhelminthes; order Polycladida; family Euryleptidae; genus Prostheceraeus; species Prostheceraeus crozeri. The sequence continues at coordinate 134,315 of CAJQUW010008366.1, forward strand.
ACCATCTCAGAAACCTGTGTACCATTATGATAGTGTAGAAACTGTCGGAACACAAAAGTTCCTAGGCACCGCAGGTGCCGTCCAAAAAGAAGGGGCTGGTATCTTTTCTGGTATTGGAAGTATCGTTAACTTAATTAAAAATAATAAAGATTTGATTACATCTGCTGCAAAAGGAGCAGCTGCTATAGGTAGTACAGCTAGTGCAATATCAAATGCTGTTAAGTCTCAAAACGAATTAAAACAACTAGAAGCTATTCGTAAACTTAGGAATGATTCTGAAGAACTAAAAAATTTAAAAAAACTTTCAGAGGAAACAAAAAATAAAATTGCTAACATAGCTGTGGGGGGTGATAGTAAACATAATAAAAAAACAGGCGTAGCCATAGAACCTACGGTTCGTTCAATTGAAGAAATAAGAGGAAATGGCGTGAGTAGCAACCTTCGGTTTAACCAGCAAAGCTGTAGCGGAGCTGGTCTAGCAAAATTCTAAAATATATTTTTAGCAAAATTATTTTAGCAAAAATTTTTTAGCAAAATTATTTTAGTAAAATTTTTTGGTGAAATGCTAAAATTATATTTTGGTAAAATTTTTTAGTAAAATTTTTTTCTGTCTGTGAGAAAAAACAAAAAGTCAAATTATTTTTTATAAAAATGTCTTCGCTTATCGAAAATAAATTTAGATTAGACGATCCTCCGTTCGTCAGTTACAATCAAAAAAAGAATGACTATATAAGAATTGCTATGAATCCCGGATCTTCCAGTAGAGTAAATACTGGAGGTGATTTAATTTTTGAAGTTGATAATCAGCAGAGTTATTTATATCTACCTGATTCATTTTTACACTGTGAATATTCTTTGTATAGTGATGCCAATTTTACAACACCATTACCAGAAACCGATAATATTGCACTAGAGAATAATTTCTTTCCAAGATTATTTACACAAATGCGTTTAGATGTTGCAACTCAAAATATAGAAACAATAAGTGATTCTCCAGGTGTAATTGATACAATGCTTAGATTTATAACAATTGGTGAAAATAATAAAAAGTATGAAATCGAAGGTTGGTTTCCTGATACTAATGATGGTATAATTGTTGATGATTTAACTCACGCTGGAACAGATGCCGCAGGAATTGCGAAAGATGTAGAAAATATTGCAAAACATTTAAATAAAACAAATAATGATGCATATAAAGAAAGACGTGAATTTAACAAGAAAAGTAAACAGACAGTAAATTGGTCATTGTCTCCATTATTCGGATATTTAGATTATGATAAAATATCATATCAATTAAAATTTAAATTAATAATTCATCGTACAGCAAATAATGAATTAATCTTTTTTGGTAAGACTGGAAAAAAAGCATATTTAAAAATTGATAGACTTGAATGGTGGATTAAGCATATTACTCCTAGTTTAGAGGTTGAAACAGCTATTGCAAAAAGATTAAATACTAACAAACCAATTCCAGTTAATTTTCTAAAGCGTACTGCTAGTTCAGTAACTTTTTCCGAACAAAGATTTAACTGGCATTTTACTAGAACTGCGAATACTCCAAGATATTTATTACTAACTTTTCAAAGAAATAATTCTCCAAGTTTTGATAAGAACAATAATCTCTTCCATATTAATACAATTCGAAGTTTACAAGTTTCATTAAATCAAACCCGATATCCAATTGATCCATTAAGATTCGATGATACCAATAATCAATTTATGGAAGGATATGATTGTTATCGAAATCTTTGTACAGAATTTGGAGTTGAACCACAATTAACTCCTGGAGATTGGAGACATTTATATCCTGTTTTCTGTTTCGATTTAAGTGCACAATCTGAAGATATTATTAAAAATGGTTGTGATGTAACAATTAATATTGAAAAGAAAGATTCCACAACTTCATTGATGGCTTATGGTTTATTGCTAGAAGATGTAAAATATTCTATTGAAATTCTTAATGGAAAGATGACTAGGATAGGCTAAAGCCAGAGGAGCTTCGCTCCGATTAATTAATTTTTTTCATAACTAGAATAGATTAAAATTTTTGTTAACTTAAAAATTCTTAACTTAAAAATTTTTTCATAACTAGAATAGATTAAAAAAAATTCTTAATTTAAAATTTTTTCATAACTAGAATAGATTTGAATTTTTGGTAACTTAAAATTTTTTTATTAAAAATGTCGCAAGCGAAAGGTAATAATAATAAAACTGTTGAATTGAAATTACGTAATATTGTTGACAAAAATACCCCTAAAACTATTACTACTAATAAAAAAAAGTATTACATAAGTAAACCAATGATAGAGAATATTCAAGTACAAGAAGAAAAGAATGGTGGGATTCTTCCATTAATTCCACTAATAATAGGTGGCATAGCAGCTGCAGGAAGTGTTGCAGGCGGGACAGCTGGTATTGTTCAAGCAGTAAATAAAAATAAATCAGAGAAGGCAGCATTAGAAGAACAAAAACGTCATAACAGAGAGTTAGAGAAAGTTGCTAGGGGTGAAGGAATAGTAGATAATTTTATTAGTAAATTAAAATTAGTTGATGAAGGAAAACGAGTTCTTAAAAATATTCTCCACAATGTTGATGATTTAATTGAAATTAAAGAAACTAAAGATGGTTCTGGAATATATCTAAGTCCTAGTATGATAAGGTAAAACTTTTATTTTATCTTTAAAAATTTTTTATCTTTTAATTTTTTTTATCTTTTAAAATGAATTCTACAAATTCCGAAAATTTAATTAAATTAAAAATTTCTAATTTAGATTTATTGAATTATCTATTAAACAAAATAAAAACTCAAATTGTAAAATTTATGAAGGTAACGACGACAAACAAAGTTTGGCTACTACCTACGGTGGTGATATACAAAAAACATTAGAAAACTTTCCTGGATTTATTTGGAGTAAATATTCGAAAGAAAAACATCTTCCTGGTCATTCATATACCGGTCCAGGAACTCGATTAGATATAAGACTAGATGAGAATAATAATCCGAAACCAGGTGAAGAACCAATAAATAGAGTAGATGCCGCCGCTTACAGGCATGATTTAGCTTATCGAAATCATGATCTAAGTTCTCGACATGCAGCTGATAAGAAGATGATTCAAGAATTAGATAATATTCAAAATCCTACATTTAGAGAAAAAATTGAAAGAATGTTTGTTAAGAAAGCTTTACAAGCTAAAATATTATTCGGTCAGGGTTTAAATGAAACGACAGCTAAGCTGTCTGAGAGCAACGCTCGAACTAATAACTCTGAGAGCAACGCTCGAACCTACGCGTCTGAAATTCATAAAGAATACAGAAGGCCTAAATATTTATTGAAAGTAAAAGTATTTAATAAAGATGATATTTGGAGTGCTGATCTTATTCATATGCCGAATGAAAGGGACTACAAATACGCATTGACCGTTATAGATTTATATACACGATACGCTTGGGTAAAGCCTTTAAAAAATAAAAGTGGTCTATCAGTTAAATATGCGTTTGAAGAAATCTTTAAAGAAAGTAATAGAAAGCCAAAAAAATTGTTTGTTGATAAAGGATCGGAATTTTATAACCGAAACGTTCAGCCACTATTTGAAACTGTTTATTCAACTGAAAATGCAGGGAAGGCCGTAGTGATAGAAAGATTCAATCGGACGTTGAAAAATAAAATTTTCAAGAAATTTACTCAGCAAGGAAATCAGAAATGGTTAAAAATATTACCAGGAATTGTGCAAGAGTACAATAATAAAGTTCATTCTGGTATTGAAGAAACTCCAAAGAATGCTTCTGACGACCCTGATCTAGTACGAAAGAAAATATTCGAGAATAATTATTCGAATGAGAGTAATCCGAATTTGCAGAAACTTAAGCCGAAATTTAAAATTGGAGATAGAGTTAGAATATTTAAATATAAGAACAAATTTGAAAAGGGCTTCGTCGGATACTGGACGAAAGAGATATTTGAAATTTGTAAAATAAATCAAAGTTATCCGATTACTTATGAAATTAAAGATTTAGATGATGAAGATATCAGAGGTCGTTTTTATCAAAATGAATTACAGAAAACAGAGCTTTAACCTTTAGGTGGCGCTTTAGCTAGCTTCGCTTGAGTTATAGATTGTTTAACTCTAACATAATATCTAGAAATGATACTCCTTTTTGTAATTTAAATAAAACATAAAGACATAATTGACCGCAATATGTAGTTCCTGGTTTTTGAATTTGAAACGTATTGTATGTTCCCGTTCCAAGTATTTCTCTTACTTCATTTGTAGGGGGCAAACCGTATGAATCGAACCAATAGTTCTCAGCCTCCGGGCGATCAAAATAATAGTTCTGCTGATGATTTTTAACGCCTGCTGACCAATGTACACCTTTTTCATTTGACGTGTGAAGATTTGTTATGAAATTTACAGTTATTGATGGAACTTTGTTCCGGGAACTGAAGGTTCCTGTTGGCTTATTTTTTAGGAATTGTAATTCGGCTCTCATTAGAACATGAAAATTCTTTATTCCTAATTCATTTGCGATTTTCTTTAGGTCGAAATTTGTCGTAGTTTGTGTTCCATATAATTTCAAAAACTCATTTATGTTGCTCATTTTATAATAAAAAAATTTCTTAAGGGACCCCTAGAAGTCAGAGGGGGGGGGGTATTGATTTAAAACTGTTCTCTAATGATGACTTTCCTTACTACTTGGGGTTATTGATTTAAAAAATTTTTATAATGATGACTTTCCTTACTACTTGGGGGGGGGGTATTGATTTAAAACTGGTCTCTAATGATGTCTTTCTTTACTACTTATTCAATTTTGAAATTATTTAATTTAATCTAAATTTAAACGTTACATTGTTGCATTGTGTTAGTGTTTCGCACATCTTTTATCAATAGTAATTCATTACTCATCAATATGTGGAAATTCTTTATTCCCAATTGCTTAGCAATCTCATTTAAATCGAAATTTAATGTGGTTTTGTTTGCCGTATATTTTTAGAATGTCTCTAATGTTTCTCATTTTAAATGGAATGAAATCTATTTCAGACATTTCTCAAAAGAATTAGCGTGTAGCAGCTGCTAAAATTGTTTCAGCTGATAGGGGTGAAGGAAATCACAAACAATAGCGCATAATGCGAGTTGTGAAATCTCATTCACACTATGAGAACAAAAGAACAAGTACAATCTAAAGACAATAGACATATGAGAGAGAGAGGATGAATTAATGAATGAGAATTTCTCTTCGTTTTGGGTTTCCATAACAATCATTCATGCGACATTGCTTGAATGGAAAAATACACCAACTGTCGCGCCGATGTCAGAAAGTTTGTCGATAAAGCTGTCTACATGGCGCGATAGTTGGTGTATTTTTCCATTAGCGTTCAAGGTCATTCTATTAAAAGCATATGGGAATTATTCTCATTGAAGACAAGCAATTGTTTTAAAGAATGCATGTCATTGTGAATACAATATTCCTGTAACAGACAGGATCGAGAGAGAGAGAGAGAAAGAAAGAAAGAAGTCACGCTGCTCCGTAAAAGTTTAATTGAGATAACGAAGGATATATTCTTGAGGTTTCTTCCATTTCTGAAGTTCCTTCCACTTTTGTTTCTTCCATTTTTAAAGAAATATTATTAGTCACATGATATATTTTAAAAACCTGAAAGATGGAAAAAATTCATGAATTTGAAATTCTCAACTTTTACGATTTTCGGTGTCCTGGAACGGTCATGATTTGAGCAATGAAAATTGTAATTCTCAAATTTTGAGATACTCAACTTTTATAATTTTTAGTGTCCTAGAACGGTCATGATTTTGGCGGGGGGTGAAAATCGAACCGAAGGTTCTAGGGCTTCGCCCGATTGTAATTCTCAAATTTGAGATTTTGAAAAATTTGAAAATTGGGTTTTTTTAAAAACGCCCAAATCGGAGCGAAGCTCCTCTGGCTTTAGCTGATTTGTGAATTTAGGTCTTCATAACCTGAAAAAGGGTTCAAATTCATGAATTTATGTCGTTTTTAAAAGTACCATTTTTGAAAAAATGGTACTTTTTGAATGAACCAAATTCATGAATTTAGGTCTTAAAAACCTGAAAAAGGGTTCAAATTCATGTATTTAGGTCTTAAAAACCTGAAAAAGGGTTCAAATTCATGAATTTATGTCGTTTTTAAAGATACTATTTTTTTGAATTTTATGGTGGCCTGGAACGGTCTTTTGCCCATTACTTTTATCAGCTACAAATATTAAATCAAAATTATCAACAGTCTGAAAAAGATTTACAAAGATGTATCGACTTAACACACGAAATATATCAAGATAAGTTTAAAAAATTAGAACAAACAAAACAACCAGCACAAGCGAATATATTATATTATCAGGGTCATTTTATATTGTGTAAAGATGTTTCTATATTTACAAAAACTTCAGATAATGCTAATTTTCCCTGTCTCCAATGTATGACGAGCTTTAGAACTAAAGAAGAAATGAATAGACATTTGGAGAATTGTCAAGAAAATGAAGCAGTCAGAAACACATTTCCAAAAGATGATTATTTAGAATATAATAAATGGTATTTTAAAATAAAAGTACCCTTTACTATTTACTGTGATTTTGAAGCATATAATGTTAATATGACACAAAAGCACGGGACATCGGAGATGTCTTCCAGGGCTTCGCCCGATTCTGAAAATGATAATTCTGACAATGGTACGGGCCAAGCCCTAGAACCTTCGGTTTATAAATATGAAAAAAGTGCAGCTGAGCAAAGTAAAGAAACATATTTATTTGAACAAAAACCATTATGTTGGGGAATGTACATTCATTCAAATTATCCTGAATTATTTAAATCAGAATATTATCAATACTATGGTGAAGATAGTTCAGAAATGTTGACAAAGAAAGTAGAAGAATTACAAGGTCGTTTTTCACAATTCTTGAAACAAATATACCAATGCTTCCATTAACGGATGAAGAAAAAATTAATTTTGTTAATGAAACAAATTGTTATTACTGTGGAAAAGAATTTACAAAAAATTATAAAAATGGCAAATATATTGATAAAGTAAAAGATCATGATCATCTAAATGGATTATATAGAGGTGCAGCACATAATTCTTGTAATCTTAATGCTAATAAATTTAAATATAACTTTGTTCCTCTATATTTCTACAATGGTTCTAAACATGATTTCCATCTAGTAATGAAAGATTTATTTTCATCTGAAAATTTACAACAACAACAAACAAATGAACTATGTAAAACAGAAGAAGAATATCTTTCAATGCAATTAGGTTGTATTAGAATTTTAGATTAATTTAGATTTTTTACTCCTTATTCATTAGATGTTATGGGAAAAACTTTGAAACCTGAACAATGTAAAATATTAAATAAATATAATTTAAGACCTTTAAAAGGAATATTTCCGTATGAATATACAACTGGAGATATAAATAGAATAAATGAAATAATGAAAGAACAAAAACTTCCTCCAATAAATAAATTTAAATCAACATTAAAACAATCACAATTATCTGAAGAAGACTATGTAGAAGCTGAAAAAAATTGGAGAGAGTTAAATTGTAAAACAATGTATGATTATACAATGAAATATCTTCAGATAGATGTATTAATCCTTGCTGATCTTTTTGAAAACTTTCGTGACATGTGTTTAGAATATTACGGAATAGATCCATGTTATTGTTATTCTACACCAGGTTTAACATGGTTAGCAGGATTAAAACATACTGGTGTTCAAGCCGATGGCTCTAGGACAAAGTCCGTTAAACTTAAACATTATAAAGAGAATACATATGATAAATTATTATTTTTTGAATCTGGAATTAGAGGTGGAGTTTCATCAGTTTTAGGTAATCGTTATGTACAGTGTTACAATAAAAAAGTAAATCCTTATGATTATGGAATAATGAAACCTTTATCTCCAGAAGAAAGTGATCAGTTTATAAAATTGTTTAATCAAAATATAGAAGGACTTATATCAAATGAAGATAGTCAAGCAGCAGTTGATGAAATCATGAGAGAAAACTATTTGTTATATTATGATTTTAATAGCTTATATTCTTCTTGCATGATACAAGAATTACCAGCAGGTGAAATGTCATGGTGTAATATTCTAGATTATCAAAAAACATATGATGGAAATTATAATCATGGTTATATATATGAAGTTGATTTAGTATACCCTGATGAAATAAAAGATAAAACAAAATATTTTCCTTTCTGTCCCGAAAACAAAATTCCCAATATAGAAGATTTTTCAGATTATCAAAAATCTATAATTCCTAAGAAATACAGACCAACAAAAAAACTTATGTTAACACAAAGTAATAAAGGAAAGTATGTTGTTGAAGGAAGAATGCTAGATTGGTATTTAGAACATGGAATGATTCTCACCAAAATACATCGAAAACTATTCTATCAAAAATCTAAATGGTTAAAAAATTATATAGAGTTCAATATTGAAAAACGTAAAATAGCTAAAAGAAATAAAGATGATTTTGGAAACGTGTTCTTCAAATTAATGAATAATGCATTTTATGGTAAGACTTTAGAAAATGTGCGTAATAGACAAAATATTGAAATAGTTTATGATAAAGATAGGTTTCAAAATTTAACAAGGAAACCTACATATAAAAGAACTACTAGATTTAGTGATGAACTATGTGCTGTACATTTACGTCGAATTAGCGTAAAACATGATAAGTTTAATTTTATTGGATTCACTATATTAGAATTAGCTAAACTATTTATGTATAGATTTATATATGATTATTTAGCACCTGCTTATGGCAAAAACTATAAATTACACTTTACAGATACCGATTCTGTTTTCTTAGAATTAACAATACCGTATAATTCTTCACTTGATGAAGAAATAGATAAAATAAAAGATTTATTCATCCTTCAGAATTATGTAAAGTAAAAGATGAGTTAGGAAATGAAGATTTCATAACAGAAGCCATATTTTTAAAATCTAAATGTTATTGCTATGATACAACTAATAATATTAAAACACATAAAACATTAAAAGGAATTTCAAAGGCATCAGTGGCTAATCAAATAACATTTCAAGATTATAAAAATGCATTATTTAATAATGAAATAAAAACAGCATGTAATTATAGACTTAATTCAAAGAAACATAAAATGTATTTAAAAGAAGAACATAAATTAGCATTAGATCCATTTGATGATAAAAGAAAGATTTTACCTGATGGAATAACTACTTCACCTTTTTAAAGTTTATTTATTATTATTTAAATCCGTCTAGAAAAATTTTTTTATTATTTAAATCAGTCTAGAAAAAAATTTTTTATTATTTAAATCAGTCTAGAATAAAAATTTTATTATTTATTACTCAGTATAAAAATTTTTTATTACTCTGTGAACAAATGTTCTATAACTCTATCATAAATTTTTTTATCAATATTAATTGTGATAAATCCATAATCTTTTTACCAAGCATTGTTACACGATTGTTTAAATTCATCTATATTTCTTACACATAAGTCTCTTAACAAATCACTTAAGTTTCTTGCATTTATTTCAAATAGTATAAATATATTTGCATTCTTTCTAATAACACTTCCGTCTAATGAATACACACTTTGTGTTAAATAAAAAACACTACAGTTAGTATGTCTACCTCTTGTGAAATAATTTCTCTGAACTGACTGATTTCTATCATTAACACAATCATCAAAAATTACACAATGTTTCATTGTTTTATCTAGTTTACTAGGATCTTGCATATTACCACTATCATCTATTAATTGTATCTTTATATGCTTATTTTTATTGGATTCTACTAACTGACTATTTTTTGCTGCTTCTTCACACCACGAACTTATTTCTTCTTCATCTTCAAATTTTTCATATTCTTTGAATAATGAAGCAATTGCTGTTTTTTTAAGATTATTTTCAAATCCATATTTTAAAAATTGATAGACGGGTTGTTCTGCTGTTGTTGTATAAATTATAAGATTGTTATAATCCAAAAAATTTGGAGTCGTTAAAATTTTAAATAATAGATATGTTTTTCCACATCCTGATCTTCCACAAATAACTGACAAAACTTTATTAGATAAATTTGGATGATGAGTAAATTTAAGTTTTTTTTATTTAATGATAGTACTTCACTCATTTTTTAATAAAAAAATTTTATTTTTAATTTTTTAATTTTTTGTTTCTAAAGAAGAAGAATAAGAAGAATAATAATAATAAGAAGAAAATTAAACTTCTCTAGCTTCGCGTGGGAGTTTATACCTCTCGAACGGGAGTTTATACCTCTCGAACGGGAGTTTATACCTCTCGAAGGGAGTTTATACCTCCCGAACCAAAAGATCTATCATAATCTCTTCACCTCCAAAATTTATTTCTTGTCCTTTCTCAAGAGTGATTCTCATGTTAATGTTGTTAATAGGGAAATATACTAATGTTTGTGGAATTACATTTAATCTATAACCAATGGGTACAGTAAAAGCTGGAAAACTGAATATTAAATTTGACAATTTACCATTTATATATCCTCCTTCAATAATGTCACAATGTACAACAATTGAATTTATTTCAGTTATTTTTGGTATCTTCTCACCTAAATGATAACCTTGACTATAGGTTTGTTTATTAAATCCTAATAGCTTTGACAATGATCTATCATGATTAAAATCAACTTGATGATTTTCGTCTAAAGTAAGAGAAAATTTATTAACTGCCGGTTCAACTGCAAAATGTAATTGTTTCTTATCTTTAAATGGTATACCTAAATGTCTCTAAAATTTATTTGATATTGATTCAACTTCGTAAGAACAAGGAAGAAAAGCTAGTATTTTCCACGTTTTGCCTTTATCAGTAGAATATCTAAATTGATCATTCACATCTTTGATAACGTTTTGAATAGTGTTAAATGTGGAGAAACTAGTCAATGCAATTTGATAATTTTTATTTTGTTCCAAATGTAGAATGGGTTCTAAATGACAAGTGTGTGATGAAGTAGTTGTATAATTTTTAACGTCGTACTAAATTTTGATGAACCCAAAATCTGTCAAATTTTCTAAATGATTATTAATTTTGTCTAAATCTGCTGAACACATTTTTTAGTTAAAATTTTGAATAAATGTCTTTTATAAAAAAAATTAAAAACAAGAACATATTTCAGCTACGGGCGAAGCCCTGGAAGACATCTACGATGTCCCGTTATACTTTTATAATCCTTTTCATTTAGAATCTTCTTTTCTAACAGTCTTTTCAATATAGCATGAATTTCATTGAAACTAGAATTATGTCCTTCTTTTATTGCAGATATTAAAATATTTAATCTATTTAGTAATTCTTGTGGATCATCTGGTAAAAATACAGTTGTTTCTGTTTTAAAACCTTTTCCTACTTTAACTCCCGTTGATAATAAATTTTCTAATTGTTTATAACGTCTAAGAGATTTTACTGCACCAACTCTATCTAACATAGCTTTATATTTTATGAGATCTTCTACAGCATAATTATTTAAATCTGCTCCTCTTAAAAGATCAACAAAATTTCTATCTAAATTAAAAGGATATTTATCTGGTGAAAAAATTAAACCTCGAAAAGGTTGTGGAAATATTTCTTTTTGTCCGAGATAAAATCTAGGTATTGTTTTTCCATCTATAAATGAAATAGAATGTTCAAATTGCATAGATTTTGGTAATTTCTTATTAATGTTTGATTCTAGTAATCCATAGTCATCTAATATAGTTTTGTGCTCTGGATCTGTTATATCAATTTGTTTATCATTATTTGTACTTTCTTTTTCAAGAGTTTTAAATGGTTTCATAGTTTTTTCAAAATCAGTTTTTACTTGCTCGGTTTGCTGCATTTTTTCAAACATATCAGATTGAATACCAGCTTTTATCACTCTATGTTGAAGATGATTTTCTTTCATAATATTTCTTTGTTTTATTAACTCTTCTAATTGTTTTATTCTTTTAAAATTATCAGCTCTAATTTTATCCATTTTTAAAATATAATATTTGAATTTTGTGGTAACATTGGAATACAACAAAACCATTTTACTGAACAAATTATTTTTTTATTGCTTTGTTGTATGTCATCTTTTCGCTTTAAGTTTTGTTTAATAAAGTTTTGTTTAATAAAGTTTTGCTTAAATTTTCGCTTAAAGTTTTGCTTAAATTTTCGCTTAAAGTTTTTAGCTCTTCTAAAAAAATTTTGTCATTTTCTTCATTAGAAATTTTACCACCACTCGAAATTTTTTCATCCTGTTTATTCTTATCATCAACTTTCTTGGTCTTTAAATGAAATGATATTTGATTTACTTCATTAGCTATTTGATCAAATTTTTCAATCTCATCTAACGTAATAACATTATGATCACATACTCTTTGAAAGTAGTAATGCAATTTGTCATACACTTCTTTAATATGTAAATGTTTAGTTTTTAATGATTTTCGTTTCTTAGTTATTAAAGATTTATCTAACATTATAACAAGTGAAGTTGCAAAAACACCCGTACCTGTTAAAGCTGTAGCAACTACTGGAATTACTAAAACACCTGAAGATATAACAATTGTTAAAGCACCTAAACTTATTGTTATGAATATGCCAATTCCTTGTGTTACATTCCTAACTTTAGTCCATCTCTTTCTTAATTTTTTATAATGCTCTAATCTTAATAATAATTGAGATTCCTTGTCTTTCATATACCTAACTCCATCTTTGTGTTTTTCTTTGTTCATTTTTTCAATGTTAATCTTTTCAATGTCCATTAAAGTAGAACTACGTTCATATGATAACGAAGGATATATTTTTGCGGTTTCTTCCACTTTTGTTTCTTCCATTTTTAAAGAAATATTTTTAGCCACATAATTTTAGTTATCTCATATTTTAAAAACCTGAAAAATGGATTTAAAAGACATTTTTAAAATTACCATTTTTTTGATGTTGTGGCTTGGAACGGTCATGATTTTAAGGGGGGTGAAAATTGTAATTCTCAAATTTTGAGATTCTTAACTTTTATGATTTTCGGTGTCTTTGAACGGTCATGATTTGAGCAATGAAAAATGTCATAATTACACACTTGAGATTTTGAAAAATTTGAAAAATTGGGTATTTTTAAAAACGCCTAAATTTATGAATTTAGGTCTCCATAACCTGAAAAAGGGTTCAAATTCATGAATTTATATCGTTTTTAAAAATACCATTTTTTCAAAAAATGGTACTTTTTAAATGGTCTAAATTCATGTATTTAGGTCTTAATAACCTGAAAAAGGGTTCAAATTCATGAATTTATGTCGTTTTTAAAAATACCATTTTTTCAAAAAATGGTACTTTTTAAATGGTCTAAATTCATGTATTTAGGTCTTAAAAACCTGAAAAAGGGTTCAAATTCATGAATTTATGTCGTTTTTAAAAATACCATTTTTTTGAATTTGTCTTGTCCTCAAACGGTCTTTTGACCATTACTTGAGTCATCGATGCACAGATAAGACGAGTTTGCATAGCCTCAGCAATCAACACCTGTAAAAAGAAGACAACTTTTGTGCTGATGTGCACAGCAGAATTATCAAACTTAACTATCCTCAATTAACATTCCATGGGTAGGCCTACTCAAAGTTTAAAAGAGAAATCATTTATCACAGTAATATTAGGTGTTATAGTAAAGATTATTAAGAAAATTGCTTTTGGATCATTTAATCTTCGACAATGCGGCATGCAATATTCACAGGAACTTTGATAGCAAATGAAAAAATTCAGGAGTGGCCAAATTGTGATAATTATCAATTTATTAATAATTTTCTAATCAATACTCGTAGTAGGTATTTATCAATTTCATTCTGATATTCAAGTAATTTTTTTTAGAAAAATGTGATCTGCAAACAAAAGCGGAGTATGTAGCCTATTGCCGACCGCTTTTTCAACAATTCATCCGATGAAAATATTCAGGAGCGCTTGAATTTTTATTATAAAATTGATACATGTAAATTTATTTTGATATCCAAGCAGTTTGTTTAAAAACACAATCTACAAACACATACTCACATAATATCCTCTTGTCTCTACTATTTATATGACATATCTCTTCAAGTATATCATGATGACATATGGGCATACAGCAAACATGTGACCATAATACCTAGGCCTACAATAATATTGAAAAGTGCGAAGCATAATGTATAATAAATCAACACAAATTCAGATGAAAGAGTAGCAATGAGTTTGCATTTTGATTGTTTTATACTTGTCGTAAAGCATGAAGAATTACGGTATTGATTAAATTGCACAACTAGACCCATTGTAGGGCTTTAACACAAAACTAGTCTTGTGCGCATAATTATACGATGTGCATGTAGCCGTATACAACGTGTAGTTCGTGGTGTAGCATTTATAACTTTCGTGTGCTTGATTATTTTTCTTAAACGACTCGAAATATCAAATTGATGGCATTTTTTTAAATGTGGCAATTCTGAAATAAACAATTACCACAGGCGATAGCTACAGGTTTCAATTCAATGGAAATTAAAATAGAAATAATTACCTATTTAAACATGTTTCCTTGATGGATGCATCTTTAAGAAACAATAGAAGAATTATACAACTTAAGCAGAAATCGAATGGCAATAATAATTGTCGAAATTGATAAAAACATTATCCACCTAAACTTTTTGCGGTGCTGAAATAGAATTTTTAGGTATTGCCGCATGTTAAACTGTTTCAAAAACTTTTTTAATTATTTGTCATCCAAATATCAATGCCATAGCATAAGTAGGCCTAGGCCTATAGCCTGATGCACATCTAATTGTTGAAATGCTAAATTACAATGGGCTTTATTGCGCTAATCAAATTCTTTCATGCTCATAGTTTCTCAAATTTTTAGCATGCATGCAAATACTCTGTCTCAACATGCCCAGATGTTTGTGCTATTTTAAATACAAGCAATCAGAAATTATGGATTTAAAAATAATATAGTATCATTTCAACATATTTCCATTTAATTATAATTCTTTTCACGACACAATCAACTTTTTATCGATTTTTCAGCGAGAAACGTCGACTTGAAAACTGATAAACATGCACAACTCAATTTCTCATATTAAATTCGAAGTAAATAAGCCTTGAGCATCTGACATCATTTTTTTCATCGCACAAATGAATTCAAAGTATTGGTAGGACTCCTTGTGTTAAGTCTGCTACACAGCTAAGAGTAATTGAGATATTTTGTTGTTTCCAGTAAACTATATTTAGTATGACGCTTATAAATATTTAGCATTTGTAAAAGTAATAGCAGATATAACAGTAATCACTAATAGAAAGGTCTATACGTTCATGATCAATGAACCCAAATCCATGCCCAAATCTCTCCATCGATTTTGTTTTTGGGATTTCCAAATACATGTACCTAGACTTGCAGTTAAATGCTGAAACAAAATTGACAAGCTAAATCTGAAAATATTTAGAAACTTACCCTTTTTCTGTAGTCTGATCCAATAGATGCATTTTAATTCAATATTTCTGATACATGAATCAAAGGAACTTGATGGTTTCATTGAGTAGAAGAACTCACTGACTACATACGAGTGCTCTTCATTTTCGATTTGTTGATAATTGAAAGAGAATTGATGGTAAGTCCATATAACTGGACACATTGCAGGTCAGTGAGGTAAGTCCATATAACTGGACACATTGCAGGTCAGTGAGGTAGTCGTAAGTAGATTGTGATCCATGTATTGTGCATGATAACGAAGTAAGATGATGAAAAACGTAGACGATCACAAAACCGACGATGAATAAATAACGGTGTGTAAGTAGAAATATCCTCTTGATGCGCTGACTTTTGTGATAGCAAGCAGCACACGCAAACACGGGTTCGATAGACCACGAGAGCGAAGAGTGCACAAGCTACTGCGCCTGACTCTCGCAGCTTTCTGTTTCACGTCATGGGCGGACAATAATTATAAGCAGGGACTATGAGTCACAGGCATCAACAATTCGCAGCGGGAGAATTTTATCGACCACTACTTCTCAGTCTGCACGCAGATGCGGCCACGGCCATCACAGGCTGCCAACAATGTGACTGAACTTCCTCAGCTGCTTGCGCGTGGCGATCGAATTTCCTTAAGTGACGGAAGTTATAGAAGCGAGATACGATTACGCAGATGGAGCTAAATACTTATGCAATTGTCTAGTCCAGCTACACACTGATTTAATATCAAAAGTTTTGCAAATTGGCATCCAAGCAATTTGGCGAAAACACGAGCAAATCGATCAAAATCTACATGCTGATGGGTACGGAACGTGGAGCTTTTAGATTTCAATTGACAGATATTTCGATTTGAGAAGCAAAATGTGTGCCAGTAGAATTGCTTAGGCTCCCTTTGAGAATATATGTCATGTGTGATTGTTGACCTGATTCCTTCGTCAGTGTTGATTGATGTTGTTGCTATAGTAGCTATACAGTATACATGTAGTGAGTGTGAACGATGATGAAAAATGAGAGGAAGAAGAAAAGGGGACAGAGTGAGTGAGAAAGAGAGAGGGAGATGATGAAGTCACCCGAATATCTACTTTATACAGGCACAAAGTGGATATTCGGGTGACTTCATCATTTTTTCTGTAGGTCTTCAAAATTTCATCAAACAAAAAGAGCACATGTATATAAAATACTCGAAATAATAGTATTATACGCATGTTTCATATGTCAATGTTGTATCCATGAGCGATTCTTTGAGTTATTTAAATGCATTTATGTCACTTCTTAATGCATCAATATTATTAGTTAAAGTCAGTATCTAATTCAAATGGAATCAAATTCTTCTTTAAATGAAACGTTCTTTTAGTTATATTTTATCCAAGTACATGGATGATCGATGTTTTAACCATGTACAATTTCAAATCATTATTTAGAGCAAATTTTATGGCCACTCTTCACAGTGTTAAATATTATTAGTAGCGTATAGCTATTCTTATTACAAAGAAAGACCATTTTACTTAGTATGTAACGATACTTCCTGATAGGGTTTATCCATGGTGCATGCATTATCCATGTTTTATCTAAAAACGGTCATCTAGGGCTTACATCCGCAGAAACAATTAAAATGTTTAATCAACGTTTATTCAACGTTTTTCACACCAAGTTGATCTTTGGTTAGTTCTCAACGATGATTTCAACCGTTGAAAAAACGTCATTTTTTACTTGGGTGTGATGACGGAGTCTTGGCTGGATTCTAATACCCCGGATTCATCTATTTCTGTGGATAATTATTCTATCTTTCGCAGGGACAGAACGAGTGGTTCTGGTGGTGGTATTTTGTGTTATGTGAGGAACTCTTTAACCACATCTGTGGTTAATCATGATTCCATTATTTCGCAAGATGAGTTTGCCACTGAATTTCTTGTATTATTCATTAAGGTTATTATTACCTGTCACTAGTAATGAAAACTTTCCGTGGAAAATTATGGAAAAAATTGGAAAATTTTTGAAAATATTGGAAAATTATGGAAAATTTTGGAAAATTTTGAAAGTTTTGATTTTTTTGATTTTTTGATAGGCCTTCTTCTTTGAGCGCTTCAACTGCCGAGGCAGCTGCGTACCAATAAATTGGGTCTAAAACTCTTAATTTCATCATTATTTCGATTAAAGCGATCGTAGCAATACGAGTTCCGTCCGCGGATTTTTTTGAACATTCCTTTGCCACCAGTGGCTTAAGTCCCATTTTGTTAGCATTCTTAATTAACACACAGACACAGTTTGGGATAACGTGAATCTTGCTTTACAATAGGAGTGTATTTTCATGCAATGTGGAAGATCTGGAGCAAAAATAATGTACTTCATTTTGGAGTTTGCTTATCAGCTTGAAAGTTAAGCTTTATATTATGCAGCGTTGATCAGTGATTCAAATTCTTCATGTGTTGATGAACAAGTGAAGTATAAGCACACAGTCCATGCAGCATTCATGAGAGACCATATTGGAAGACATAAAGACTGTAAACTCGTGAGATTTGGTCACTAAAGATATCTGTTATGAGTAAAAGAATATCTATGAAAGCCTCTAACTTCTGGCCTATTGTCTGACATCTTCGTTGAGGATACACACCCTCCATTTCTATATAGTTCAGATGGTTCAGATAGTTCCAATTCGATTTCAGATCTGCCCAAATGAATTTCAGATATGATCCACATGAATCTCCTGTTGAATTTAAGATCTTTTCAAAGTTGAGCTTGTGACAGATATCTGAAATTCAGCTAGAGATTTCTGAAATCCATCCAATTTCTGAAATTCATTTGGAAAGATTTGAAATAGACATGGAAGGGGTGCAGTTGCTGGTTACATAAGTTAACATACAGGGATGATAGAGAAGTTCTTGGTCTTTGAATATTACATGTTCTTTTCAAGCGACTATGATAAGTCTCCAAAACAAAGGAAAAACGTCAATCACCAAAAAATAAATTTCAAAATTTTCCAATGGAAAATTTTCCGGAAAATTTTCCATTTGAATCACTACCTGTCACTTATAATGGTTTATCACCCTTATTGGAACAATCGCCCGGCTCATGAGAATGCTTTGACTTGTTTGATTGATATATTGGATTATATGTTTGTTAAGTATGGATCAAAATTTTCGCGTCTGTCTGTTGGGAGATTTCAACGACTTACGCGAATACTATGGCACCACCTGTGATGTGACTACGCTGAAATCATTGGT
Organism: Prostheceraeus crozeri; assembly: GCA_907163375.1. NCBI lineage: Eukaryota > Metazoa > Platyhelminthes > Polycladida > Euryleptidae > Prostheceraeus > Prostheceraeus crozeri. Next base: position 153,016 of record CAJQUW010008366.1, read on the forward strand.
TGCATTTCCGACTAGAGGAGAAAATATCCTTGACCAGATGTCTGTTAATTTTTCCATCGATATCAAACCTACATGTCTTCCACCCATTGATAAATCCGACTATTGTGTTGTACATTGGAAACCTGATGATGTCGTGGCGGCTACAGTTATGAAGAAAAAGGTTTATTACATGCATTGAAGCATTTATTACAAGCATGTGACTTTATTACATGCATTGACTGGATGTCTGTTATTGAAACATGCAATAACTTAGAGGATGCGATGTGCAATCTCTTAAAGTATCTTTATTCATTATATGATGATTGCTTTCCCATGAGAACTATTCGGGTTAGATCTGGAGACCCGGTATAGTTGAAGGATTCGCTGCCAATTCTGATAAATGAAAGAGATCATGCGTATTCTACTGGACAATGGTCAAAATACAATCGCTTGAAATTTGAAGTAAGCAAGCACATTAAAGAACTTAAGAGTTCTTTTATTTCAAATGCTGTGTCTTCTAATAACATAAAGAAAGTGTGCAGCTCTTTGCGTCAGGCTGCGAGATGTACTCGCCCATCTGCTTCCACAAAGTTCTCTGCAGACGAATTTTGTGACTTTTTCTCGTCGAATTTTCAAATTGTTGATCAAGATAGTGCTTCTTCAGATCAAGATAATCTCTTGTGTAATCAGTCTATCGCTATGATAGACTGTGATGATGTGTGCCGGGTTCTTCTCAATTTGAAGAATACTGGATGTGGTCCGGACAACTTACCAGCTTGGATTTTTAGACGTTTCGCAGATTTTTTGTCTCCTGTCATCACTTACCTGGTGAATTGGAGTTTGCAAATTGGAATTATGCCTGAATGTCTTAAGCTGTCAAATGTTATTCCTATACCGAAATGTGATAGGCCTAAAATTATTTCTGAATTTAGGCCAATTTCAGTAGTAAGTAAAACTCCACTTCTGGATAGCGCAAGATGGCCGCCGTCGCTGACGTCCCCCCCCTGGACCGTCAGACTGTCGTGGTCGGCCGCCGTGGTGTTTCGGGTCTGACGTCCCCCCCCTCTGGTCGACCGTCGTGTAGCGCGCGGTGATGTGGTGTCTAGGTTGGCGTGGTGTGCCGGCCAGGTTGGCGTGGTGTGCCGGCCAGGTTGGGAGGGGTGGACTGTCGTAGCTCACCTGAAAAATCCTAAGTGTCAGAGTGGCTTTGTATGGGTAAAATTTTGAAAATTTTCCAAAGTGTGGAATTTCGACCTGGGACCGTCACCAAAACATTTTTCATCAAATTTCACTGACCTCCCCCCCCCTCTGGACAGCTAGCTTCGATCTTGGCTTCTAGTGAACGGATTTTGTTCGTTCGAGTTGCATTGGAAAGACGAGAAAAAACTGCTCGACAACATTTTTTGTTGCGAGTCAATCGGACCAGTCGTTCAAAAGTTAGAGCGGTTACAAGATTTTAGGTCGGAGCTCGCTCACCTGAAAAAATCCTGTGTCAGAGTGGCTTTGTATGGGTAAAATTTTGAAAATTTTCCAAAGTGTGGAATTTCGACCTGGGACCCTCACCAAAACATTTTTCATCAAATTTCACTGACCTCCCCCCCCCTCTGGACAGCTAGCTTCGATCTTGGCTTCTAGTGGACGGATTTTGTCGTGCCATAGCTCGTTTGAAAGCTAAGAGTGAGACAAATTCAGTGAAAGAAACGGCTTGTTCATATCTGTCTTCGTTTAGATGTGAGGCGCCATTTAAGATTTTGGGAGACTGTCGAAAAACGACAGAGTTAGAATTTTGGACGTTTTGGGCTGTAGCGTCAAAACGAGGCATCGGATGGGAAAACGGAGGCCAGATTCGGATTCAGCGTGAAATTCTGCATCGCTATGGTGAGTTTCAAGTCAATCGGAGAGAAAAAGTTTTGCTGACGTCCCCCCCCCGGCACCGATCTTCCAACTTTGGTTCTAGAGATCGTAGAAAGTCGTGCAATAGCTCGTTTGAAAGCTAAGAGTAAGACAAATTCACTGAAAGAGTCGCCTTGTTCCTATCTGTCTTCGTTTAGATGTGGGACGCCATTTAAGATTTTGAGAGATTGACGAAAAACGATAGAGTTAGAATTTCCCAAGAAACAGCTCCAGCGGGCGAATGAAGGCTCGGATTGGTAAACGGAGGCCAAATTTGGAATCAGCTTGATGCTATTGTCCAATGAGGATCATCATCCAATGAGAATCAAGCATTTCTATATAAATAGCGAGCCTTCCACAGTGAGAATCATTCCATCGTTGAATCACACGAGTGACGGACGCACATTTCCTCTCTCTAGTTCCCTATTCTATTATCCAACTAAAATGGTAAGTCGCTACTTTCCTCCCTCTCCTCCCTTGAACGTAAACTTAATACAATCTTTTTCATTTTCAGGCATCTACTCCATCTGCTGCACTAGTAGGACAAAATGGCGGCCAAACGTTACAAGGTTCGCTACGATCAGATCATCTACAACTGAGGCCAGTGGAAGAAACAACCAAGGTACATAATCCTACACCGCTACAGCGTAAATTTAAACAAGTCTTGCGTTATGACGATCATGGCGTAGTACTCCAAACGGGAATGCTCCCTTCCACGGATGTCAAGATAATGCACAATCAGTATGGGGACTACATACTGATCCCCGTGAGTCCGTACATTCGCCACCAACTTGATATTATTGAGGAGTACGTGACATTAAATATGGACATTCCTACTCCTCTTGCTCAAGAGTGGAAGGCGAGAGATGACAAGGATACTCCCTATAGAAAGATTTGGGATGGTAATCAAATTTGCCTACCGGTATCACATTGGTGCACTTACTATAAGAAGGAGGGAGATCATTCAACACCCATCACATGCGACGAGCTCGGAGAAGGTACTTGGGATATCCTTTTCAAAGTGAATGGGCTATATTATGGTCGGCATAAGGATAATAAAATAGCCTCTCTCTCCATGCATATGGAATCCATCCTATATATTCCAAAACCACCCAACGTGGACGACATAATTGATCAAATCCTTAACAGCAGTGGTACGAAGCGCAAGTCGGACAAGAATGCTGCATCAAAACGCAAATCAAAGAAGGAGAATTACTAGTCCTTTCCTAACTCTACCCTATGACAATTCGCTTATGTGCTTTGAGTGTCGTAGACGTGGTCTTATTAGATACATTTTACTTCTTCGTTGCCATCATATCATTTGTGTATTTTGTCGTGAAAAGCATCGATGTAATTCTTCATTTTGTAATATGTTATAGAACGTTTCCTTAGATGTGTAAATTTCCGTTTTAGGCTTCTATCATCATTTTTATGGATTGTGAGGGTGAACCTGTACAGGAGCTCAGTGCTATTGCTATGAACAATTGGACATATCAGATTGTCAGTGTCTATCATCAACATGCCAACTGCAATCCCAATGTTGATCAATGGGCGAGAAAACACATTCATGGACTTAATCTGAAATATTTGCAAGACTATGGCTTTTCTTGTGAGAGTGCTCTTCTTATTGACTTCAAACGATGGTTAGCTGCTTTCAATGTTATACGCATCTTTTGTAATAATCCTGGTAAGGAGAGGAAAGTATTTCCTATTTTAATCATTGATGATATTTTGCTCCCACCTTGGGATAGTAGAGTGAATCAACATTATCATGAAGTCACGAAACGTTTTAAGGATTTGTGTGTTCCTATTTTGTCTGTTCGTTGTAGTAGCTACGTTCATAACCAATGCTTCTTTCCTCCTTACCTCAGCACTGCCAAAGTCCTGTATGGTTATCATTGCTCGCTGTATGATAGTTACCAGCTGTATCTATTTTATCTCTTTCAAACCATTGATTTATAATGCATGCTTGTTACCGTTATTCAATAAATGTTACTATGAGAAGAGTTGTTTTCATGCAATGGATGGGTTAGTTAAAGGACGATCATGTCTTTCTCAAACGACTGCGGAACATTACATTTTCATAGGCAAAGTTTAAAAGGAGCTGTTCAAGATTATGTGATAAATTTTCATAAAGATGAGACCGACATCGAAGCAGTGGTCGATGATGCTAGCACTCTATTTCTAGAGTTAATGAATACATTCTCTGATAGCATTGTCATGGCGCGATTAGTTGCGAAAATTAAGTTTAGTCATTTTGGAAAGGAAGAGGTGGAAAATCGCTCTTTCCATTTTGCTTCTTATTCAATGGAAGTGGTAGATCACCCCGAAGAATTTTTTAAAAGACATATGATAAAAATTGCTGAACGTCTTAACGCATTTAACCATCATGGTGGCAGTCTAGTGATTGAAGCGATTTCAGATATTCACATTCAACTTTCCATAAAGAAAAATTGAAAATGCAGTGGTACCTGATTGTAGCACAACTGGTTTTCGAGCTATGTCTGCTCACTCTCGAAGTATATTCCTTCTGTACATGTGTCTATTATTTAGAAAAGGCTAGCAAATTCATATCTTCAAAAAGACTTGCTATAGACATCAGTAACGGTGAAACTATGTGTTGTGATGTATGTAAGCGAAAGGATGGAAATGAAAAGCGCATCTTCAAGAGATGTAAGCATGCTTTTTGTCAACGCTGTTTCATACGTAATTGCATTCAACTTTGCAAATGTAACCACTGTGACATTGCTCATTTCGAATGTCACTTATGTCGCAATAGTTAGTACCTATGCAAATGTGGTAAAGATAGGTTTTAGCAAAGACTAACACGGAAAATGGCGAAACATAAAATGGCGAAACGTAAAAGTCAAAAGTTTTCTTCAGCCATTCAAGCTCTCCGACGAATGAAAGCAAATCAGCGATACAATGCTATACGACATGCCAACGATAAATTCATTCATGAAATTATTTCTCATGTGAGAAAGTTGAGGACGAAGACATTAGCGCCAAAACAACGAAAATTACTTAAGCGATATGCTACGAAATTGCGTTTCATCTCCAATCCTAAAGTCACCCTTCAAAGAAAGAGGAAAACTCTAACACAAAAGGGCGGTTTCCTTTCAGTAATACTTCTAATGATAGCTCCTGCCGTGGGCAACCTATTGGGTAATATCTTTGGCTCTAAGCGTTAATTATGCAAATGTTGAATCTCAAAGTAATAAAATGGATTTCAGACTTCAATGTGATAAAGTTCTGACTGTATCAGGTCCATCTCATGCAGGTAAAACTGTTTTCACGCTGAATTTATTGGATAAAAGAAGGGAGTTGTTTAAGGAACCTATCAATCGAGTGATTTGGTGTTATGGTATTTATCAACCGTCGCTGTTTCAGGAATTGCAAAGTCGCAACTTTATTCGACATGAAGGAATTATTCCAGTGGATAAACTTCAGTCTAATGATGTTGTTGTATTGGATGATTTATTAAAAGAAAGTAAGAATTCAAAAGATGTTACAGATATGTTCACTCGCGCAGCACACCATAAAAGGTGTTTTATCATCTATATTACACAAAATTTGTTTCCTGATGGAAAAGAAGCTCGTACACGAAACCTGAATACACACTATTATGCTATTTTCAAGAATCCGCGAGATAAAAGTCAATTTGAAATTTTAGCGCGACAAGTTGCACCCAGAGGATCAAGAGCCTTAATTGAAATTTTTCAAGCAGCTACTGAAAAACCATACGGTTACTTATTCATTGACTTTACGCAAGAGTGTCCGGAAGAATTTAGATTTCGAAGTGATATTTTGAAAACTCCCATGATTATCTACAAACTATGAGTTCTTTTTCTCGCATGATTGTTATTCCTCAGGATGAATATGTACAATTGACTGCCATGCAGCAAGTAAAGCAACCTCTTGCAAATCAAATGTATAGGAAAGAAATAGATTATCAGCAAAATGTTCACATCAAAGATCCACATCGTGCTCTATTATTACAATCGGAAACTGTTGAGCAATTGAAAAACTTGAAGAATAAGATGCGTGACTCTGTATCGACTGCTACACCTTTAGCATCTGGGGCACATGCCATATCTCTTTTCAACAGTATTGAACCCCATCTCAATGTAAATGATAGAGGAGAAATCATTACAGATGAAAATAAAGTGATTGATGCCTCACGTTATGAAGACTTGATTCAGTATGCGACACGTAGAAAGCGCCGTCAGGGCTATGTTCCACCTGGTTGGTCATACTTTCTTAAACTATTGAAAAAGCATAATGTGCCAAAATTTGCTTTAAATAATGAGACATTGAAAGAACTTGATTCAACAGTGGCTACTACTCCAATGCTCCAGGCGATGAAAATGCCAACAAATTGGTTTAAGACGTTACCTGCTACATCCCCTCCCACACTCACTAAGCAAACAAGAGGAAGAACTCGACGTAGATCTACATCACCACTAAAACTAGTAAAAGGAAAACGTAAAACAGCTCCTCCTAGGAAATACATGTTCTCAGACTATTAATATGAAGCAGATGTGTTGCTTGCCATGTAATGAGCCGCCAGAGGTGAATGTCGTTGTCACTTGCAATTGCTGCGCCAGCTCTCATAATGAAACCCCTAAGCAATGTGAACACGATCGCAAAACCGCTAAAGCTAAATGCTGCAGTTGTTGTAAATGTAGAAAGGCAAGAAAACAAAAAGATGAGAAGGAGGAAAAAGAGTCAGTCGTCATCGACTGAACGTTTGAAGTCAATCTATTATGATGTAAAACATCCGGCAGGATTTGCATCTATCAAGAAATTATCAAAAGCGAGTGGTCTTCCACAATCACAAGTGAAACGATGATTAAAGGGTCAGGCTACCTATACACTCCACAAACAAGCGAAAAAGAAGTACCGCACCCGCCATTATATTGTTCATGACATCGATGAACAGTGGCAAGCAGATTTGTGTGATGTTGCCTCCATTTCAAAACATAACTCGGGCAATAATTTTATTTTAACCGTCATTGATACTTTCTCGCGTTATGCGTGGGCTCAACCTTTAAAAACTAAAGAAGGGAAAGGAGTAGCAAAAGCATTCCAAACAATTTTTCGAGAAGGTCGCATTCCAAAAAGAATTCAGAGTGATCAAGGAAAAGAGTTTGAAAATCAGCATGTGACAAGATTATGTGAGAGGCATGGCATTGAGTTGTTTAGTGTAAAGAGTGCTTATAAAGCTACACTCGTTGAACGTTTTAATCGCACATTAAAAAATCGCTTGTGGCGACATTTTACTGCCAACTTGACACAAAATTGGACAAAGGTTCTACAAGATACACTCCATGCCTACAATCACTCTATCCATCGTTCTATTGGACTCAGACCAGTAGATGTAAATGCTGACAATGTAGATAAAGTGCGCGAATCATTCCAACGTAAACGCACTCATGTGAAAAGTGATGTGAAAATTGGTGATAAAGTTCGCATCTCAAAAGTGAAAAGTGTTTTTGCTAAAGGGTACCTTCCGAATTGGACAGAGGAGGTATTTACAGTATCAAGGATTAATCAAAAAGACTCTCCGACCACCTACAAGTTGAAAGATTACGATAATGAAGAAATTGAGGGTAGCTTTTACCGCGATGAGATTGAGGTAGTCACTGAAAGTGAAACATATTTGGTAGAGAAAATCACTCGATGTAAAAAACGGCAAGGTGAAGAATGGTGTCTTGTTAAATGGACTGGTTATCCTTCAAGTATGAACTCTTGGATGCGTCGTGCCGACATCTTTCATCTAAGTGATCGACAGTGATTCATGCAAAGTTGTCACTAACAATGTTTAGGGTTTGAGCTATGAATCCAACTGCCTCATTTTATTCACGACCCTCCCATGTAAGTGGTAGAGGACAAATTTACATCGGCGCACGCCGCCAACGTGGAGGTAGCATACTTGGTGCACTGAAATCTGTTGTAGCACCTCTCATATCCAATGTCGGTAGATCTTTAAAACGAAATGTTTTAAGTAATGCCGTTGGCTTTGCTGGTGATGTTGCTAGTGATCTTTCCAGAGGTAGAAGTTTTAAGAGCAGTTTGTTGAATCGTGGGAAGGAACGCGGTTCAAAAACATTGAAGCAGACCTTTGCTGGTGTTACTCAAGGAAAGAAATCACCTAAACGAATGAATAAAGGAAGGAGGAAACATCGCGGAGCTGGTAAGGTGCGATCTTCAGTCAAAAGGCATTCACGCAAACGTCGCAGAGGCTCTAATCATTCATCAGGCGCTAAACGACGACGCTGCTATAACTTCTAATCATGGAGTGTAAAACTTCCGGTTTTTGTTTGTTTGATCAACAAGCCATACAGACAGATATTCTTAGTTCAAGTATTGTAGATTATCATCCTCGAACAGCTGAGAATGCTGGCCCCATTGAATTTGTTATTCCTGGTGGTAGTGATGACTACATAGATTTGAGTTATGCGATGCTTGATTTGAGGTTTAGAATTCAGCAAGCAGATGGAACTGCTATTGACGATGCACATAAAGTTGGACTGAACAATTTACCATTGACTACATTACTTCGCGATGTTTCTCTAACGATTGGAGAGCAGCAGGTGGAAGGTGGTCAAAGCGATTATCCCTATAAATCATATTTCAATCATGTATCACAGTTTCATCCAGCAGCACAAAAAAGTCATATGGAAGCCATGGGATGGTATAGAGATGAAGCAGGAAAATTTGATGTTGAAACAAACAGTGGCTTTGTAAAGCGATCTGCTATGATTAAAGATAGTAGAGTATGTCAGCTATATGGTCCGCTGAATTTAGACTTCTTTAGACAGTCAAAGTTTTTACTCTGTAATACCAGCATGCGACTCAAGCTGACATTGAATAAGCCTGAATTTGCGCTGAATGCATTTGCTAAAGTTGACAATTTTAGAATTCATGTGGAAGATATTGCACTTTACATTCGTCGAGTAGTACCGAATCCAAGTGTCATTAGAGGGCATGCTGAAGGCCTTAACCGCCAAAATGCCATTTACCCCGTTCAGCATACAAAGCTTCTCACCTTTACAATTCCGAAAGATCAAAAGAGTTTCATGAAAGATGGCCTCTTTCCATCGGAAGCACCGAAGCTCCTCATGGTGGCAATGGTTGAAAATGATGCATTTAATGGTAATATAAAGAAGAATCCTTTCAATTTTAAACACAATCAGTTAAGTGAAATTGCTTTACGTGTAAATGGTGTGAGTCATCCTGGTCCACCCTACAAACCAGATTTTGCTTCGGATCAATTTATGCGCAGTTATGTTGATTTTATGGATGTCTTTGGCTTTTACAATACGGATGACACCAACGGACTGACTATGAAAGAGTTTAAGAGTGGATATACTATTTATGCATTTGATTTGACTGCTGACAGCGATATTAGTGCACCCTATCGTCAAGCGAACGTGCCTCATAATATTCGTTTGGATTTGACGTTCAAAAGAACACTACCTGAGACGATCAATGTATTAATTTATGCAGTCTTCGATTCAAACATTGAAATTACAAAGTATCGTGACGTGATTCTTCAGTATAATCGTTAATGAGTTGGTTGACTGCTGACGATATTAAGACTAAAGTGCAGCGTAATGTAGATGAGGCTACGTTGAAAGCTTTCGATAATGTCTATTCACTCGATACCTTACCACCTGCAGTAAATCACTATCCCATCTTTATTGTGCTAAACACTCATTCGCAGAATTTAGGTGGTGAGCATTGGAAAGCGATCTTTATTGGAGAAGACCGACGTGGTGAACTATTTGACTCTCTTGCTCAACCTCCAAATATACCAACACAGCAGTGGTTGAGAAAACATACGCGTCAATATCAGCGAAATGAACGCATACTACAACATCCACTTTCATCAACGTGTGGTGCTTTTGTACTGTACTTCATCTTAAAACGTTTACATGTATCTCGATTTGCATCTATTATTCAAAACTTTTCATGTAATCCATCCTCTAATGAAAAAATGATTTGTAAGTTCTATCATGATTTGAAATAAAAACATCATGTTGGAAAAATTGTTTTTTATTTTACAATCCGCTGGGTACGTACATACTCAATGAGATAGTCTAGGATCACATTTGCTTGTACATGAGATTTTAGTCCAGTAATGATCACTTTACTATTATGAAAGATTGCCACATGCACAGGTAACCAACAACTAATGAGAGCTGCAGGAAAAAGTTCGGGTTCATAACACAAATTGTAACTGCTGGTACGAATCTTCAAAAATGATAGACTGTCACTCAATTGAGTAGAGATCACCATATTGTCCACAGTCAGATTCGACATCACACACCTCTCCCTCTTCCATATCCGACGTAGTAGTCTTTGTAGCTCTAAGCGCATTGACTGCGCTGATGAATGAGAAAGGGCGCCGAGAATCTGTACAGTATCGAAAATCTTTAAAAAATGATTCCCCTTTACTCAGTTTATAAATAAATAAGGCCACTAAATTCATTTGATAAAATTAAAAACTAATTCTTGCACAATGCATTTCGTCCACTCTTATTCAAGTGCAAACATGGACTAACTATAAAATACAAAATCTGAAATCATATACTTCTACAGTAATAAATCTATGAATGAAATTGAGAGCATGCAAACCTATAATCTAGTAGACTTAATAGATATGAACTAATAACAATTGAGTAAATAACCTAGATATTAGAAGAAGCAAAACAGAGACTAAAGCTACCAAGGTAAGTAAAGGGTGGAAATAAAATCTTTTTGCGAACACAAGTCGGGATTCTCGCGCAAAATGACGAGAGACTCTGTGATTCCTAATGTGTGTTTGTTGTTGATGTGGTACTTAATGCTAAAATTATTCAAAGCAGTTTGTCTCTCGTTGTTACAGACTTGCAAATGTCTTGTGATGCTGCTAGCTGGAATTGCAGTGGACCTTGGTGGACATTTTAAAGGGTTGGCTAACCACTTTGGAAGGTGTTCCGAAACTCTCTCATTCAGACATCTTACCGTCTTCCCAACGTACTTGCTTCCACAGGTACAATGAAATTGATAAATTACATTTGATGTGGAGAAGAGCGGCAATCTATCCTTCAGAGAGCGTATCGGAATCCTTCGTGTAGTGAAAATCACTTGCAAACGAGCACTAGGAAATACACTGAATGCTTTGTTGAAGCTATTTCTAAAAATCAACGCACTTTTGTCTCCAATGAATGGAAGTCTTAAGAATATTTTCTTCTTTTCAGGTCCATACACATCTTCTCTCACTGACAACTTTTTTATTGAATGCTTATCGAAAAATGACTCAGGATACCCATTTAATCGAAGTGATCTTTTAATGAAATCCAATTCTTCTTTCAAGGCATCAGAGGAACAAATTCTATGCGCCCGATATGTTAGCGTCTTAACCAAGACAATTTTGTATTGCTTTGGTACAAAACTGTGAAAGTTTGTGTACAAACCACTCCATGTTGGTTTTCTATAAATTGAAAGTTTGGGTGTGTTATCAAGTCGTTTGGATATTAAGACATCTAAAAAGGAAAATCTACCATTGGACTCCTGTTCGAAAGTGAACTGAATATTGGGATGAATGTCGTTGAAAATCTTGATGATGTCTGCAATATTTTCTTCTTTGTCTACCACAAGAAAGCAATCATCAACATATCTACAATACAGTTTGCATTTACTTTCTATAATCGATTGGAGCTTCTGTTCAACAAATCCCATAAATATGTTAGCAAAAATGGGTCCAAAAAACTCAAAAAGAGAGAGTTTCGGAACACCTTCCAAAGTGGTTAGCCAACCCTTTAAAATGTCCACCAAGGTCCACTGCAATTCCAGCTAGCAGCATCACAAGACATTTGCAAGTCTGTAACAACGAGAGACAAACTGCTTTGAATAATTTTAGCATTAAGTACCACATCAACAACAAACACACATTAGGAATCACAGAGTCTCTCGTCATTTTGCGCGAGAATCCCGACTTGTGTTCGCAAAAAGATTTTATTTCCACCCTTTACTTACCTTGGTAGCTTTAGTCTCTGTTTTGCTTCTTCTAATATCTAGGTTATTTACTCAATTGTTATTAGTTCATATCTATTAAGTCTACTAGATTATAGGTTTGCATGCTCTCAATTTCATTCATAGATATATTACTGTAGAAGTATATGATTTCAGATTTTGTATTTTATAGTTAGTCCATGTTTGCACTTGAATAAGAGTGGACGAAATGCATTGTGCAAGAATTAGTTTTTAATTTTATCAAATGAATTTAGTGGCCTTATTTATTTATAATCTGTACAGTCCCATTTGGGAAGAGTTGAAGATTCCGTGAATTGTTCATCTTCACCACTAACATTTGAGGACGGCCCGGGTAATACTTGCCGTTTGGAAGCTGTTGGTGTAATGTTGTGAGATCGATTTTGGTGTAGAGTCTGAAGCGGCGGAGAATGTTGACGATGGTGTAGCGATGGCGCTTCATGATGAAAGAATGAGTAAATTGAGCGATGTACCTTCCTTTTATACTTTTCCCAACTACCTTGATGAAATGTGAAGTTAGTATGAAGTTGGGAATGATAGAGTTGAATTCGCCGATTGTTGACGCGCAGCCAGATGCGATTTCCAATACGTGAATGTCTTTTCATATAGAAGTATTTCAAGTCCTTCATGATATGATGTAGAGATTGAAAATGGCGATAAGATAAAGCAAACTCTCTTCTCACATTTCCAGTTGAATCTTTGAAATAGACGTTTCGATCATGATCCGTTTCAATACGTTGTAGGGAATCTAATTTCCAACTCATGATGTGTGGTAGTCATGTCTGATTAAGATTTGCATAGTAGGGCGATGAACTCACGACGAATAAATGTCATGATGGAGCTATGTATATATCTTCTATACTTCTCCCAATTGTATTTGCGAACTGAGAAACAGTTTGCGGAATGAGAATGGTAGATTTGAATTTCATTTCTGTAATGTTGAAGCCAAACTTGATCACCCAAGGAGATGAATCTTAATGTTTCAAAATATTCCAAATCCCTCATGATATCATTGAGGTTGACAAATTGTCGCCATGTTAATGTAATTCCTCTTAATGTATGACCATGAGAATTTTTGAAATGTACGTTTCCATCACGATCAACTCTGATATATTGTAGAGAGTCCAAAATCCAAGTCTTCATGATGTTATGCAAAGTTGCAGATCAGCAATATAAAAATGTCGTTTTATCATATTTTGCTTAGCAATGCGGCTACAAAGAGATTTACTAGTAATCGAGCCGCACTCTTTTCTACTCCCATTGATCATGCACAACAGCTAAATGGAAATTGGGAAGTGGGTGTCACTCAACTTGTTTATAGCAACTGTGTCTATACTTTTGATCATGAGGTGATGACTATTAATATGAGGCGTACAGCTGCTTATCAATGTGAAAAGGGGTGCCGAGTATACATTCCACAGTGGTCAAAGAAAGATCTCTTATCATGTAAAAAGTTTATATATGATTTCTTGAATAAAGCGAGTAAACATATTGTCCAATTTACTCCGCACAATGATGATTATAATTATGTACATCATATAGTTGAGAAAGATTGGATTGTTGGTTTAAGTCCAAGTTTAAGAAATGATTTAGGTTACCTCGCTAGCGCCTTAACAAGCTATGATAATTTTAACGTTAATTACCACATAAGTGGTCATAAACAGTTAGTATATCGAGAGGAAGCTTATCATGTAGATTTTATTCCAAGAAATGAGAAGACGTTGGTGAACAAGATTGTGATTAAGCCAAGAAAGACAAACATGACTCCTGAAACATTATTGAAGAAATTTAATTATCTCCTTCGAGTTGATGGCAAACAAGTGGCAACATTGACTTATATTAAATCATCTAATCATATTGCAATAAGCAAATTAAATGATGATGATCTAGTATTAGTTTGTTCAAAAGATTTTCATCAGTTCTTACGACATCGTTCTGCAGCTGTTCATGGAAAATCTGATATGCAACATTTACCATGTGAAAGGTCAAATCAATTTGATACAGAATGGAGCGTATCTTTATACAGAAAGTGTGTAGAGCCTTTAGGTGGTATCTTACATGAAACAAGAGTGTTGATGCCTCGCATTATTACTTCGGTTAAATTGGTTGTAGATTATTTAAATGAAGTGATTAATGAGCAACATATTTCATTTTCTGAAAAAGAAGGTACTTTGTCTCTCACTATAAGTGGAAAGGTATTGAACTAATTATGGATAAAACTCTAATGGACATTTTGGGTTTTGATCAAAATATCTTTAAAAGTGGTACTGTAACCAAAGCTAGCGCAGACATGTCGCTATCGCGTCGTATTAACTATTTTCAGATATATTCCAATATTGGTGAAGATGTACGTGTGGGAGATGTTGAAGCTCCATTGCTAGCAATGATACCATACCAGCCAAAAAGCTGCAGTATTTTATCTGAGCATACTTTCAAGAAAGTGCATTATACAAAGCTGAAATCAAACTACATCCCACAAATTGATATTGCCATTTATGACGATGCTGGTGCGTTGATTCCTTTTCATAAAGATGCTGTGACAAGTATCACACTCCATTTCCGAATGAAGAGTTAATGCAAACGTATGCTAATATATTTTTCCAATGTGAATAATATGGAAAGTGAAAATAAGGACTCGTTTCTAATCTACTTGCCCAGTAATGCTTCTATGAATAAATTTCCCAAAAATAAACCATCAGACTATCGAGTAGAATTAAATCGGCCACTGCATTTAGAAGGTGAATGGGAGGTTGGCGTTTCTAGTATTTGCCATGATAGCAATATTCAGAATGTGAATGATTTGGAAGAAATGATATTGACTCCTCGCACCCATGATGGAATAACGATGAATAATGCATTTCAGTTCCCATACAATTTAACATCAGATGGAAAGTGGAACTATGAATGGATTCAGATAAAATCAGATTCTTATGAACCATTTGGGAATGAGAAAATTATTAAGGCATTCAACAGTGGTAATACTTCCATCATGAAGAACAAAAATCAGAAAGCTTATGAATTTACTATCTATCATTGGAGTGGGAGACAGTTCCTCCGCTTTCATTCTTTTACTAAAGGTCTTACGCTGAGGTTGGATAATGAATTCTATCCACATCTTGGTTTTGGTCATGGACTACATCTAACATCAATTGCTACTGCAAATATTAAAAAAGTTTATTCAAATCGAATCAACAAATTTCATTATAGATTTAAAATATTTGATGAAGATGTTGTAGAATGCGAAGAACGCATCATTTTGAAAAAGCGTGGTGTTCAACCTTTATCACTTATTGAGTTAGTAAAACGATGGAATGAGACTGTGGGTAAGAAGTATGGAGAGAAAATTATGGCGAACAAAAATAAGTTGGTTATTCAGAACTATAATGACAAACTTACAGTTTATTTCTCTCCAACCTTGCGTCATTTTGTAAGACATTATACACCTATTATTGGAAGCGGTGTGGTGTATGCTTCTCATGAATATCACACTAAAGCTGATTCAGTTAATGATGAATGGTGGGTGGACATCTATGGCGATCGCATCAAGAAAATTTACCAGTCTTATGAAGAATCTAAAGTTGCTATCAATATAATGCCGCGTCTATATCATACAGTTGAAAGCTTCATTCATGTAGTAAATCCTTATATACAACAGAAGTTGAACCATGTGATGAAAAGTAAATATGATGTAAAGACACACCACATTTCGTTTTCAATTGAAAATCAACGCGTTGTTCTGAGACTTGGTGATGACATTCAATGTCAATTGAGTAAAAATTTGAAAAAACTCTTTGGTTTTTCAATGCTACAAACAGTGTTTGCTGCTGCGCATACGATTGGTATAGAAACACCAATGACACTTGATAAACATGAACAGCACCTTTACATTCAAAGTGATTTGATTCTACCTATTTCTGTTGGTGAGAAAAAAGAATACATTTTACGTGATTTCATTCATGATAAAGACGCTTCATATGGAATAGTCGAGAAGATGTTTGAATCTATTTTCTATCATCCCGTCGTCAAACAAACTATACCCTCTATTGCTATCAAAATTACCAATGGTTTACAAGAGTGCATCCATGTGAAAGATACTAAATCCCTCGTAACTTTAGTGTTTCGGAAAACAAAGTGAAGTCATTGTGATATGTTTATTGAAATAAAAATATGTATATGAAAAAGTCTTTTCACAGATATAGGGGGAATGAGCTAACTGTAGGCATATATTCACAAGGAAGAAACGATCTCATGCGATACATAAAACAACCATGTATATCTACAAAAAGCAACATCAAAATACTGAGTTAAAGTTTATTATGTCAATACATCTCCTGAATGTGGTAGCGTGAGTTTTATTCTTTTGGGTGGTGGTATGTTTGTGTCAGGATGTCCATGTGGAAGAGATGTGTAATGTCCTATCCAACACCTCTTATCCTCCCATGCTGAAAGTGCTCGTTTCTTGAACGTGTACGTTTTCACAGTATGAACTTGAGATTTTAAGATTGTCATATTGACAAACGTTATAGTTTTATTTTTATAGGCCTTCTTATAGGACCGATGTTTCATTTTATGAACAATGGATTTTGATATACCTTTAGCACGCTTAATACTATCTGCACATTCTTTTAATTTCATGGAATACATTTTAGGACGGAGGAGAATCATTTCATCTATTTCCTTTCCTGCTGTTTCATCCTTAAAACAACCAAGTTTGGCTTTATTCTGTATGGAATAGAGTGGATGAGTGGGATTGTAGTTAGATGTGTCGAAATATTTTTCTAATGACTTGCCTACTTCATTAAAATTTAAATCTTTTTGAGTGGTAATTCCTAAAAAGAAACTATCCGTATCACCACCCAGCAAGCGAACCTCTTTTACGAGAGGGCATGGTTTTAATATTTTGTAGAAGAGTTGATACATTTCAAGCTTGGAATAATCTAAAACGGCTTGCCCAATATAGATGGGTTTGCACAACTCAACTTCTGATTTTATCATTTTAACACCTACAAGATCCTCATCGATGATGTCTCTATCAATGAAAAGAGGTGATGAGGTCAATTTGTGATATTTTTGTTCATCAACGACTAGTTTGTAGTTCATACGTTTTCTAACATCCTCCATGGTCTTTCCGAAAAGACTGTTATTCTTATATTTATAAAAATCCTTTTCAAAATTATTTTTGGCGAGTGCACGTTTTTGACTGTTACTATCTATGTAGGGTTTGAGGAAGGCTTTCTGTCTAAATTTGATAATGCGGTGAACTGACTTTAGAAGCATGCCCATTTCTAAATAGAATTTTAGTATGCAGAAGTGTACGAGATAATTTTTCTTGTCATATTGGGTGAGTAAAAGTTTGCGGCATGGTTTGTACCTTGGCTGTCCACACTCTGTTAAGTTATTATGAAATTGTGACATGAATGGTGAAAACATATCTTCAGTCACTTCACCAGATTCAGGTGCGAGTGGGAAATCAGCAGTTTTATTTTCAATGCTATTTGGATAAATCAAATCCACTTCAAAATAATATCCCCAATCACCTTCATCTGGAATCTTCAGTATGTTTGAAGGGTTGGAGTAATACTCAAGCTCATCTTGATATAACCAACTAAACTCGGAATGAGGTAGTGGTTTAGACAGTGAACTGCCATATAAATTATTTTGGTCATAGTACTTTAGGTGGATATGATCATCACCTACTGTTTCAGATTTTATATGATGTTTATTTACAAATGTGAGACCACCGCGTATTCCGCGCTCAAATATATTATACATCTCCGGGTCTTGTAAGAGATGAATGGTCTCACCAGTCATTTTAAAGGCTGATTTAAAGGACATGGCTGGTAGACTGACAAAGTGGACAGGATCTAATTTGTCTTCTTCTAATGCCACTCGTCGAAATTCCTGAAAGACATCAGCCAGCAAAATGACATCTAATTCTAAGTAAGCGATCATATAATCGCCAAACGTTTTACATTCAAATTTTAACCATGCCTCTTGAGCATGTTCATAGTCCTCTACTGGACAATCTTCACCCGTCAAATCGTTTTGGAATTTGTCAATGGAAGGAAGGGTTGTTTCATTTAGTTTAGACATTGAGCTAAAATATGCATAAGGAAAGACTCCTTTGCGAGTGATTATTTCATCCGTTAAGTTTGGATAGTGTTTCTTCAAAGTTTGACTATGGGGAAGAAACTTGAGATTTCGAACGAGAGAAGCTAGTGACGCTGACATGAATTGAAATGAATCTAAAAATTTTATTTCGAAGAAGACTGTCTTATTTTCTTTAGTTTTATCTACTGGTACTTTTGCTGTCATTGCCATGAATTTTTCTCTCGTTTGTGCTATAACATTAAACTGCCACGATTTCATCTGGCTCAACCCTCCTTTTATGAGCATATGACTGTCATAGCCCTTAAAGTTATGAAAAATGACGGGTAGTGTACGACGTCTCAACCTAAGTGAAAAGTTACATTTGGAGCAGAGTGCGTTTCTAAATTTACCAGTGATGTGATCATGATCACGCACTTTCTTAATTTTATCGTCATCAAACGTTTTATGACATTTAGGACAGGATGTGCAACTTTCAAATTTTTGTTTGTCTTCATCTGACATATGTAGTGACTTACGCTGCAATTGGGAATCATATGATTGTTGAAATTTAGCAGCTTTATCGAGAAATTCTAGAACTTTTGAAATGCAATCTTCACCTTGCCAAGTATGCATTTTGTTTTGTCTATTCCTAAAGTGGTCATGCCATACTTCATAGCAGGATATGGCTGCTGGCTTGTGGATGATATCATCAATGTAGCATTCTATGTCTGCGTAAATGACACGCAGGGGACTTAATTCGTCACCATTATCCCTATGTGAAAATATTTTATCTTTGGGCATACGTTCCATTTGTAATTTACCTCGCTTGCACCATTCATAGTGAGTTTCAAATTTATCTTTACTCCAAAAGGAGCGGATGCAGCGGTCGCATACAAAATGTTCACCTCTTTTAGAGTGCCCCAAGTGAGTGTACAAGCGAAAGATTTTGGGAATACCACAGTAGTGCCATTCCTCGCTATCATCTTGTTTTACTAATAAGAGGTTGACTACACGTTCATAACAAGTTGAACGTGAATTATAGCGGGCACCCTTCAACCCCTTCTCCCACACGTGAACGACAATTTTAATCTTATTATGTTTTTCGAACGTTTCTACATCTTTGATTTTCATGTTGTTACTATCACAACCTTCAAAGTCTAGTTCATCCTCCCACTGTCTATAGCTATAGGTATGATTTCGATTCGCGTTGATATCATTATAGTGAAGGATGGATAGGACTGCATATTTGTAACACTGTGATTTACAATCGACATTGATGACAGCTTTCTTATTATACAGCGTTTTTGGTAGTTTAAATGTACCTCGAGCTGCATGACTTTCTAATAGTGAAATTTTGAATATGGCTGAGTCCACACCATCAAAAATGAGAGCGCTGTCGCGTTGATTGAATTTATCTACATTTGATTTTAAACATTGAATGTGAAAATTTAGCCAAGACTCGCAGTCTACAACTTCGGTTGCGGAAGTGGAAGGAACATGAAACTGTATTCTCTCCGTCACTTGACCCGTTTGAAAATCTATCTTAATATATTTTAGTTTAAGGTAGATGAGCGCCTTCATTCTAAAATTGTCTAAATTGTTGAAGAGCGCTTCGATAATGTTTGAATTTTGAAGGAGCCACTCAGGAAAATCCACTATTTGAGTATTGGACTCCATGCAGTAGCCGCGTACTAAATTATTATGTGAAACATTAATGAGGGAGATGGTAGAGGTACCGTTGGTGTAGTGATCATTTGCATGCGTGTGTTGAAGTCTGTGCGAAGATCGCTGAAAGTGACTATCAAAAGAAAGAGGGCACAAATCGCAAGGAAAGGAGATGTCATCGTCAGAATCAACTTCACCTCCGGAGATTGACACCGCTTTGCGTTGACACACACGTTGTTTGATGTGTCGAAGGAGACTGTGCTTCCTTGTAAACATATGTCCGCAGTCGGCACATTCCCACTCGTTGCCTTGCCGCGAGAGTCCTGAGCTGGAACTCACATCACCTGAAAGAGAAATCATTCTTTCATCTCTGTTCAAGTCTCAGTGTATTGTTACAACCTACCTTGACTCAACAACTCTAAACTTTCCTCGAGAAGGGAGGGTGTTGGTGATGAAGTTGATGCCTAAAATTGAGGAAGATGCTATTAGCCACACGTTTGAGGGAGATGAGTGAAGAAATTTTCAACTTACCATTTCAACGAAATTATGTTTAAGCTTGATGCTTCAACAAGATAGAGACTTCACTCAA
Organism: Prostheceraeus crozeri; assembly: GCA_907163375.1. Classification (NCBI taxonomy): domain Eukaryota; kingdom Metazoa; phylum Platyhelminthes; order Polycladida; family Euryleptidae; genus Prostheceraeus; species Prostheceraeus crozeri. Next base: position 173,273 of record CAJQUW010008366.1, read on the forward strand.
ATAATACGTCTCAAATTTGGAATTCACTTGTACGCCTCAAATAATAACAGAATTCGCTAGACAACAGTTCACTTATGCGTCTCAAAGACAGAGTGAAATGACACGAATGTCACTTTACATATATACTTTCATATTCATCATTCATTGGCTGTTCATTCTGATTGGTTGCTTGTTGATACTTAAGAATTAGAAAACATTTCAAAGTTGTTATTCACAGTCAACATGACAAGCCCTCCGGCAACACCAAACACAAAATTCTCTTCTCCATCCTCAACACCAAACGCTCCAACGAAGGTAGAGAAGGTGCTATTACCATTGAACAACGAAGAGAGTGTATGTGAGAAGGAGTGTCCCGACTTAACAGGCGTGAGGTGGAAGTATCTCCAGTACGATACTGACGATGTGATGGAGATCACCAGCACGAAATTCCTCCACCAATTATGGGAGTGGTACACCCCTAACTCCCAGCCACGAACTATGGAGGAGTGGGAGTATATTGATAAAGTGAGGCTCGCAGTGGAAGAACGATTAAAGCAACTGAACTGTTTTTGTTATCTATGTGAAGCCAGACTCTGGGACGATATTGACGATGAAGACCTTTTGAAATACATGCCATAATAAATTTTTATTTCATATTATCTTTGCTTTCATACTGACGTACTTGAATGGGGCTTCAGTGGATGATTTAACCATGTATACTGTTTCATTTGGAAATAGTAGCACGCTTAGTCTAACTTGTAAATCTTAAAACATTTCATATGGACGATGATGATGATAGATGAAATAGTGTCAAATAAAATTAAGATAGCTTACACTTCTGATACAGGGATAGCAATCGACTGCGATCCATGTGTAAAGAGCTTGTTAGACTACGGAAGAGAGAAGTGTGTTATGTTGCGTGTGGCGCGTGAGTGTCCTCCCATTTCATTCCATTCATCAATTCGTCTCATTGATAGAGACAGGTAGAACTCATGGTTCTCATAACGTATGCAATGGAAAGTTTTAGGCAACCTTCGACAGTTGGCTAAATGTCGCCCTGGCGCGAATGCATACTACGTTGAGACAGAGGCAATCACTTGCAAACATGACGCAGAGAGGTTAAACAAGATTGATCATTGCCGAATGTCCCTTGCGGTATACATAGCTACGGGTTTCACCGCCGCCCTTTACAGGAACGCCCGTCGAAAGGAAGTATTACACCGAACTTCATTTGCAACGTTCAAGTTGACTGATAGCAGATTCAACTTAATGATAGTATTCGCCAGTCCGAAGACTGCCCAGGGCAAACCGCGAGGAGGTTCTATCATGTCTTGCCCCATGGTGGCCCTTAAGAGAGCCGATGGTTCGTTCTCGGGGGGTGTGAATTTGACTATTGGCTGGAATAGTCAATGGGTATGACGGTTAGGTTGTCATAGACCCTATACCGCCGAGGTCGTACTGGTGCATCTGGCACCTTTCGGATGCGGGTGGTATTTGGAGTCCACACCTCATCCGTCCAAACGATCCTCTTGATCTTCCCCTTCTTCTCATCCTCCTCATCCCACTCGTCGAGGATGACGAACTCGGGAATGGCGTTGTCTTCATCGGTGAAGACGGGAATGTTATCGGCAGATGTCGCTTCCATCGTGACTTCAAATTGAATGAGAAGCGCTACAATCTTCTGGCTTATATAGGGTTTTCAACAATGAATTGCTCAACAGCGAATCAGAATGCTTCAGGGATAGCAATCGACTGCATAATGTTCAAGTTGACTGATAGCAGATTCAACTTAATGATAGTATTCGCCAGTCCGAAGACTGCCCAGGGCAAACCGCGAGGAGGTTCTATCATATCTTGCCCCATGGTGGCCCTTAAGAGAGCCGATGGTTCATTCTCGGGAGTAACGTCATCTTACACCCTACCAATTCTGCTAAGAGAGTCAAAGACTCTCTCTTTGGTAGCACTGTCGACTTCCACACTAACTGGTACATGGCTAAAAAGTGGAATGTAGCGCCATTCCGTTGGATTGACAGCAGTTGCTGTCATCGGATTGCCAATCCGAGCAAGATTATTAAAAACTCTGTCTTGCTCCTCTATTCTAATAAATTCATTAAATAAATTTCGCGGCCTTAACTGCGGTCCGCGAGGAGAGCTGACTTGACTGTTCGGCGTCGGCATGATTGAAATGAAATGAAATGAGAGGCAGTGGTTTATATACCCCTCTAACGCGACGCAACGTTCAAGTTGACTGATAGCAGATTCAACTTAATGATAGTATTCGCCAGTCCGAAGACTGCCCAGGGCAAACCGCGTGGAGGTTTTATCATGTCTTGCCCCTAGGTGGCCCTTAAGAGAGCCGATGGTTCGTTCTCGGGAGTGAATTGATGGGGTGGTGAAGGCGGGCAAAGATCTGCAATGAAAATGATATGTATTAGAATAAGATATACTATCTTATTTACTTTTTCACTTACCAAGTTAGTCATCCTTTGGCAGTCTCGCGCGTTTCCGAATCGAAAATTTGTGGAGATGGCCGCGCATTCGTAGGCTGGCGTGGAGGCATTTTTTCGTGGGATGACCATTGTAGCATAGGATGGACTCGTCGAGGCTTTGATTTACTAATACTTCGCCGGCCAAATGATTATCCCGAATAAGGATGTGAAATTCAAACAAACGATCCTCATTCACACGTTCCCACTCATCCCTCATGCGCTCCAACTTCTCATACGCCTGCCTTTCATCACCCCGCCGAGCCACAGTCCTCTCCAACTCAACATTCCTCGCTCTCAACACACTCATCTCCTTCATCATCTCCTCAAACTTCGCTTCTGCATCTCTCATTCTTCTCTCCGCAGCACTCGCCCTCTTCTCACACTTATCATTCTTCTCTTCCAACTCTCGCGTCTTTTTCTTCAAATCAGTCACACTACGCCTCATTCTAATATTTTCATCCGCTACCTCCTTCGACTTCAGTTCCTTCTTTTTCAACTCATCCAACTCCTTCACAACTTCATCCTTCACTTTCTTCAAACTCTCATACTTATTAACCAACAAATCATGCGCCATCTGCTGCGAAACATGCCTCTTCTCTTCATCCTTCAACCACCTCGCCGACTGCACACGAATCCCACCACTCTTCACTTTTGGGGAAGATGAGCTCTTCGGGGGGTCGGTGATGACGATGTTTGACACCTCCGACGACGAGGGGCTCAACTTCCTCACACGCTTCCTCACACGCTCCCTATCTAAATCCACATCATCCTCATCATCACTCTCAAGCACTCTCTTTCGCTCAATCTCACCCTCCAACGACGCAACCGCTCTCGCCAACTCATCATTCTCAACAACATTCTCGGCCTTACCCTCTCGCTCGATCGCAACCATTCGCTCCCTCTCTTCCACAATCAACTGCGTAAATCTCAAATCAGTCACTAAACCACCACTACAGTCAGCATGCACTCTGTAAAAACGCGCCTCATCCTCATCACCCTTCAGCACTCTACACTTCACGCACGCAACCCTATTCAAGATAATCATGTGGCCGGTGCCCGCCTTCTTGACATGAGCCTTGGCGTCCGCACTGCGATTAACTCGCCCACATGAGCACATTTTGATGTGATATTTACGATTTTTGTCGTTAGCCATGCCTGATTTTATTCTTAACTGTAAGATAATGAAATTTGTATAAGTTTGGAATCATGTAGTACAGTCATATTCCTAAAGAGTGTAGTGAGTGGCACTCGATCCCGTCGACAGCCCGAAGGCCTTGTACTGATCACTAGGGAAGTGAGAGATCTTCCCCGATACCCGCTCTTTACAGCTGAAGACATCATTGTCACTGCCCCGAAGTGGTAACAGGAACGCCGAGTCAAAGGTAGTGATCAGTAGCTGGGATCTAACCCCTCAAAGCTTCCTTAGACTTAGTTAAATTTCAAATCTGATAGCAGATTTGAACTCAACATACTTGAAAACCTTAGTCTATATGTTAAAACTTTGAAACAACTGAAAATTAAGAATTTTTAAAAAATTCCGCATTTTACTACTCATACTACTTTTAAAAAATTTTATCAGTAGTAAAGACACCATCAAACTCTATCATACAAACTTTGAAGTAAGAAGATAGCTTGCCTACTTCAAAAGATAGAGTCCTTTGAAACACCCGATATCGGGAGCTCAGAGCGACGACCGTCGCTTACCTCGTCTTTCGATGAAGTGATCAGACTTACGTTGTCGGGGGTTTATATATGCTCGGAAGAAAACTTAAAATGGCTCTATCTCCGAAAGTATTCATCGTAGCGACATGCGGTTTGTTGCAAACGATTCGTCTCATCATTCTCTATCATATGACACCTGAACCATTCTCATATGACCACGGGAAGTTGGTCCGTCAGCACATGTCCATGTAACATGCCACAAGTGAAAAAATTCCTAAGTGTGAGAGCTCCAGCGTGGTGAAAATTTTGAAAAATTTAAAACTTCCGAATTTCGACCTGGGACCTTTACCAAAACATTTTTCATCAAATTTCACTGACCTCCCCCCCCTCGTTCAGAGAAATTTGATGAAAAATGTTTTGGTGAGGGTCCCAGGTCGAAATTCCACACTTTGGAAAATTTTCAAAATTTTACCCATACAAAGCCACTCTGACACTTAGGATTTTTTCAGGTGAGCGAGCTCCGACCTAAAATCTTGTAACCGCTCTAACTTTTGAACGAAGACAGATATGAACAAGCCGTTTCTTTCACTGAATTTGTCTCACTCTTAGCTTTCAAACGAGCTATGGCACGACAAAATCCGTCCACTAGAAGCCAAGATCGAAGCTAGCTGTCCAGAGGGGGGGGAGGTCAGTGAAATTTGATGAAAAATGTTTTGGTGACGGTCCCAGGTCGAAATTCCACACTTTGGAAAATTTTCAAAATTTTACCCATACAAAGCCACTCTGACACTTAGGATTTTTTCAGGTGAGCGAGCTCCGACCTAAAATCTTGTAACCGCTCTAACTTTTGAACGACTGGTCCGATTGACTCGCAACAAAAAATGTTGTCGAGCAGTTTTTTCTCGTCTTTCCAATGCAACTCGAACGAACAAATTCCGTTCACTAGAAGCCAAGATCGAAGCTAGCTGTCCAGAGGGGGGGGGAGGTCAGTGAAATTTGATGAAAAATGTTTTGGTGACGGTCCCAGGTCGAAATTCCACACTTTGGAAAATTTTCAAAATTTTACCCATACAAAGCCACTCTGACACTTAGGATTTTTCAGGTGAGCTACGACAGTCCACCCCTCCCAACCTGGCCGGCACACCACGCCAACCTAGACACCACATCACCGCGCGCTACACGACGGTCGACAAGAGGGGGGGGGGACGTCAGACCCGAAACACCACGGCGGCCGACCACGACACTCTGACGGTCCAGGGGGGGGACGTCAGACCCGAAACACCACGGCGGCCGACCACGACACTCTGACGGTCCAGGGGGGGGACGTCAGACCCGAAACACCACGGCGGCCGACCACGACACTCTGACGGTCCAGGGGGGGACGTCAGCGACGGCGGCCATCTTGCGCTATCCAGAAGTGGAGTTTTACTTACTACTAATTTCTCTTTGGCCTATTCTTTCTAAGGTTTTGGAGCGCGTTGTATGTAAACACCTTATTCTTCCCTATGTGGCAAATAAAACTTCATAAATCTCAGTTTGCTTTCATTCCACGCAGTGGATCAGGTACAACTTCCGCTCTTGTGTTGACCCAACACCATATTCTGAAGTTTTTAGATTTGAGTTCTGGTTGTGTTAGAATGCTTTCGGTGGATTTATGTAAAGCTTTTGAGAAATTACCTCATAATGTCATAATTGAAAAATGTCGCAAATTCGATATTCCAATTCCAGTGATAAAGTGGATTTCGAACTTTTTGTTAGACAGAGGTCAACGCGTTCATATAAATGGATGTTTTTCTAAGTGGTCAAATGTCCCAAGTGGTATTCCACAGGGTAGCATAGTTGGGCCTTTGTTGTTTGCCTAAGCTACAGACAGTATTTCCCCTGTATGCGTGAATACAAAAATTATAAAGTATGCCGATGATATACTTTTTATCCATTGTATACGTGACTCAGACGAAGACAATTTGCAGAAAGAATGGGACAACTTTGTCAGTTGGTCCCAATCTGTGTGTTTACCCATAAATATTTCTAAGTGCCATGTCTTTAATATTGTCACCAAGTCAAACCTGTTGGTTGAGTCAATATTAGTTGATGATGGATTGTTTTTGTCTCAAGTTGATTGTTTCAAATTTTTGAGTGTGCATTTTTCCAAAGATCTAAAGTGGAACACTCATATTGATTATTTGATCAAAAAGCGCATGTACATCGTCCATAATCTCCGCAGGTCAAACTGTCAAAAAGATCTTATCATAAAATGCTATGTTGCCATTATTCGATCTGTTATGTTATACGCGTACCCATCATTTTGTAATATCCCTGAGTACTTGAAACAGCGATTGCAAAGTATTGAACGACGTGTTTATCGTATCGTAGACTTTCCTTATGACGCATCCAACTCTTTATTTTGTGTGGCAGACAGAACATGCGAGAAACTTTTTCGTGACATTTTCAGAAACCAGGATCATCCTTTTCGAAAGATGTTCCAAGCGTGTGAATCCGTCCATGCAACCCGCAGTTCTCGCATTTTTCGTCGTCCTTTTGGAAGGACCAAACGTTTTACTTCTTCTTTTATCAGATATTGTATATTGTTTCGAACTTTTTTTTCTTTTTTTTAGTCGTTGATCTTCTGTAATACTTCGTCACTGTACTTTTGCATTTTTTCTTGTATTTTTTCGAGTAATCTTCCTTGTAAATTTTTGTCATGCGCTCACCGAATGTTGTACACTTGTGAGGCACTAAAGATTATTATCTTATCTATTATCTTATCTTATCTGCAGAGTGACTGTCTTGAAGGCGAGTTCGGATGTTACAGAGAAAAGTTTGGTGGACTATATTGTATCGCCTTTGAGCAAGTTCTGATTGCTGCCTAATTCCGCCGTGTGAGGATGTTACATGAACTGGATTGCTTAGACAACGGAAAGTATTCTCCAGCATCGAATACATGCTTTGAATGCAGCAACCTTGATCTCTCTGATGAAGAATGGAAAGCAAATGACCAAGCTCAAAATAAAGTCTGCAAACTACCTCATGTTGTCCGCTCGACATTATTTTCTGTTGCAGGATACATTGGTAAAAAGGAAAGCGTAGCGATTGATCCCAACCAAATCATGCGTGATAATGTGATCCGGATGACATCGGCTTTCTGAATGGTTTGAATCGAGGTCTCATTACATTACCACCAAAAGAGTCATTTTACTACTGCTTGCTCTCATACAGCTTCTTTTCAACATCCATATTCTTTCTACATTCATATTCTTCATCGATTCTCAATAATGGAAAAAGAAATACTGTCTCTTCGTGAACAATTCAACGCACAATCAAATGATTTTGGACAGATTATTCATACTGCAATTGATGAATATGAGCAGCGGAGAGAAAACAAGTGCAATATTATTGTGTTTGGACTACCTGAGCCTTCGTCGACAACGTCTCAAAATGCCAAGAAACAGGAAAGTGATGCGATATCTGATTTATTAGATGAAATGAACATAAGCGATGAGGATGTTCTTTCGTTTGTTCGTGCTGGTCAAAGAAGGAATGACTCAAGGAAGCCGAGACCAATCAAGTTGAGATTCAAGGCAGAAGATGTTCGACGAAGCTGTGTTCGTAATGCAAAGAAGTTAAAGGAAAGTGATTCCTATCGCCGTGTGTTTGTTCGACCGGATCTGACTCGCTCTCAACAGGAAGCAAATAGACGATTGATGGAGGAGGTGAAGATGAGAAGAGAAGCAGGTCAAGATGTGTTGCTGCGGCATGGGAAAATTATCCATAGACAATCTCAATGACGCAGAGATTATCTTCCGTCGACATGCCTCACAAACTCTCGATCAGTTCTGAATAAAACCGATCAACTCTCGCCTTCATATCTGAATTTCATAGTGATTTCGTGTGTATTACTGAATCCTGGCTCAGCGAATCTGTTCCTGACTGTGTTATAAATTTAAAAGGTTACAACGTGTTTCGTGCTGATCGCAAGGGTAGCAAAGGTGGTGGCATAAGCTCTTGGATAAAATCTCAATTCAAAGTTGATGTGATTGAAAGTGTCTCTGAAATTAATGACGTCGAACTCTTGTTGCTACGTATTGCTCAACACGACTTTTCCTGCTTATTAATGGTCTTGTATTTTCCTCATGGACAATCCATGAATGCTGCAAAGACGGAGTCAGTCTTAGAATGTATCACTGCCATGCTGGATGGACAATTGGATATTTATGTGAATAATTCCATAATCGTTGTTGGAGACTTCAACCGAATTAATACTGTTTCTCTCTAATTGAATTTCTCACTGGAAAATATTGTAAAAGAGCCAACGCGAAATGATGCTGTGCTAGACCTGATTCTGATACCTGATCCATCTGATACCTTACTATCATGACCCGTCATTTCACTCTTAGCATCTAGTGATCATTCCGTGGTATATTTGGAGCCTCTTCAACGTTTTCCTGATCAGAAAGAGTTGATCAAAGTGTTTGACCTTCGTGAATCTAACTTAAAGTTCGCACTCAATCGCCTTAGCAACTGTGATTTCGAGTCTTTATTCTCTTGTTTGAATTTAGACGAAATGTGCTCCCTGTTTTAAAATCGCTTGCTCAATGAAAGCATCTTGGAGTTACCGTACAATTACATCAAGAAGAGCAATCGTGACAAGCCATGGATTACCTCAGTCATCAAGGTACTGATAAATAAGCGTTATCAAGCTTATCGATCTCGTAATTGGCCGCTGTATGAACATTACCGTGATAAAGTTAAAATTGCTATTACAAAAGCTAAGCAAGATAGGGGTCAACGCATGAAGATCAAAAATAAGTCAATATGGAGATGTAATTAGCAGTGGCGATTTCTCAGGGTATTGCATCGTCTCTCGATGCACGATCTTATCTTGTTCCTAAGGGCAATCTCACTATATATCATGTTTGTTCCTCTTGCGAAATATTGTTGAGGGTCTGATAAAATAATTACTTTTGATGGTAGGCTTACTAGAAAACAATTCAATGCTCTGCAAATATGGGCGATGTAAAAAGACCGACGGTCAAACTTACGAAAATCAATGTAATTGAACAATGGTGTGGTTCTCGTATAGAAATTCCCAATCTACACCTAAAATTAGTCCATTCAAACCACCATAAAAATTAGTGACTTGAACGTTTTGATCAAAAAATTAAGGCGCGTGTTAAATAAAATTGCCCTACTTACAATGATTAATAAAAGCAAGTTCAAGAATCAAAATTCAATGTTTTCATCCCAAGGATTTTGCATTAGGCCCATGCATTTTATTACAATGTTTCCAATTTGTTGCAGATCTCAGAAAAATTGCAATATGAAGCATTTCTTGTAATATCTGCAATCCAAACTTCAATTTATTGCAATATTTCCAATTTGTGTTTTTATCACAAGATTTTCGCAATTATGTCGACTAATGTAAGTCACTTTTTGCAAAAAATTGACGAATGCGCCATCAGCAAAGGAACGACATCAATGGTTGTTCATTTGAAAGCATGTATGTGTGTATGTAAGTCATCTCAACAGCGTTGCAAATGGAAATTCTTGCATCTTACACAGATTTTGAACTATATTCTTTGATCTATGTACTCATCTGAATTGAATGAGCGCGCATGGAAGACAACTTTTGGCATGGCCCGATAGGGGGTCAATTGCATGTAGCTACAGTGATTACTTATTAATTTAGGTATTCATGATTGGGGACTTGCATTTCATAGAGTGAATGTTTCCATAAGAACGGTGACAGATTCAAAATTATAGATATCTACGATTGTTGTGTACGCATGTTTATTCATCGTAGTGTGGATGAAGATATCTATCCCTGATGTGTATATTCTGTGATCAACTATGTAATTCATTTTGAATTCAAAAAAATATCAATGATGATCAAAATCTTTCACAGATATCATTCATTCACTTTGTAACGCTTTTCATTGCCACGTGTTTGTGAGAGGAGAAAATGTTTTGATGATAGACAATTGGATGGAAAGAAATGTGAAACTGATTTGATGCGAAAATGAATCGGAAAGTACTTTGTCATCTTTTTCATTCAGGAATTCTTGTCGGTGGTCATTTATTTGCAAAGTGGAAACCAAAAGTTATTTTCATTGAATTTCCAAAAATCGACGACATTTCTAAATTTTTGATGAAAATCTTCAATGAGGAAAACAATTTATTGGAAATGAAAGGGAAAAGATGACAAATGTAAAATGAAAGGAAATTGGAATTTTCATCGGGGACGGATTCGGAGGTACAGAATGTGTCCCGGAGGAAGGAGAAGAAGTTCCGCATCGTTTTTTAGAGTTTCAAGCTTCACATCCTTCACCTGCTGCAGTGAAAATTCTTCCTTTCCATCAGCTGTTGTGTAATAGACTTCTCTTCCTTCCTTCACCACAAAGAATAAGCATTTCTCTCCAACCTCCGACTTCGCCGTCTGCCGTAGAATCTTCGTATTCTGCGGACGTCTCCCACACAGCTCCGCCACAGCATTTCGTACATCGCCGACTGTCGGCGTCTGTGGCAGTTGGAAGTCCTGGAAACCTCCTTTCCTTGCGCCTGTGAAGTCGGACAGATAGAATTCAACTGCAAAGAAGAGAAAATGAAAGAATTTCACGCAAAGAAGTTGTTTGGAAGGAAAATCAGTTGAAGGTTTCGTTCTGTTAATCGAATCATTTTTCACTGTTTGGAAACGGAGAATTGACAACTGCTGATCGTCCTGTGAACGTCTTTTCCCTTCATTTCTTCTCTTATTCATCTTTTCTGTCTACAATTCACTTATTAAAAGAAAATCTTTCAAAAACGGATTCTCCGCATTCAAATGATTGAAATCCAATGAAAATGACAATCAAAAGTCATCGAAATATAAAAATATTGAATAATTTTTGTTTTCATTTCTTTCAGATTTAACTTGTTTTGTCGGATTTCATCATTTTTATCATTCCCGTCAAGGAGGACGAGTCTGCGTTGTTCTAAATAGAATTCAGTTATCATAGAATGTCAGTAGGAGACATCTAAGCTACAAATTTACCTTTTAAACTCCGTCATGTTCAAGCAGTTCATTCTGAGAACTTCAGATTTCAAAGAACTTTATAACTAGTAATAAATTTGTTCGTCATCGATATCGCGTTTCAGTTCAGAGGAACGAACAGCATTTATCTCAGTCTGTAATTATCAATTCGGAGCTTCAGTGTCGATGCATTCACAAATGATTGAAAAGTTAATGAATGCCAAGTTAACACATGTTTGTTTTATAACAAATAAAGTCCTATTAATGTCTGTCTTCGTCATGAATCCATCTGGTAAAAAATAAGTTTAGTTCCCTGAATCCAGCTTCGTGAGAATGACAGATATTTGAATTTATTAGCTGTAAAATTCCTTTACTTTTGAAATATCAATGAGAATTTGAGTGCAGACTTAACCCGTGCTCACGTTCCTTTCGGTGATGTTTCTATGAAATTCTATCTAGACTGAATGTTAAGTAAAACAATTTCAGCAGAAATTCAACTTACAAGACTGAGGAGGGGGAGGATATTGCACACCTGAATTCTTCTTGGGAATATCTGTAAAATAAAAATCAATTCATCAACGTTCAGAGCAAAACAAACATTAGGAATGAATGACTATCAAATAATTCTTCACATAAAACAGGTACAGAATTAACGCATAACGTTTCCCATTATCTATATTTCGCAGGTCTATTGTCAACGTTCTCTGTCATCACAAAGACATCGATAGAGCGGGAAATTCCTGTATTTTCATACAAATGTGTGCTATGTAAGCTACTGCACGTTCCCTTGAGTCCCTCAACGTTTCTAAAAGAAGCCTCATGTGTGTACTTGTTGTATTTTCACATAGTCGGTCGATAAACTTATCCATCACTGGGTACAATTTGAATGAAATGGTTGAATATAAATAGCATCGATCACCATGCCGACGAAGTTCCCAGACTAAGGCGTTAAGTCGCTCTCCTTATCCTGCCAGGAATATAAGAAATTTACAGAGCTTCCTAAATATGTCAAGGTTGCAAGTATATGTTATGATGTTTATGTTATATTTATATATTTGCCTCACAATGAACGGTGAACGCATCACAAAAAATACATGGTAAAAGTCAAGATAAAAAGATACAAAAATAAAGACAACTACACAATAATTACATGTACAACTAAAATCTGCCACAGCGTATAAAAGATTTACTAAAACTTGGCGAAAGGTGGCTTCAGTGTTGCACAATTCCTCAACGTAGGGGTTCTCTCACAAAAAATGGCTCTCAGTGAATGGTTGGGATTTGACTCAATCACATTAAACAGTCTTCTACAAAGTGATTCTGTTGTGACAGGCAATGATTCAAAATTCATTTCTTTGAAAAATTTGGCTGCGTGACGTTCTACACGTAATAACTCATGGAAAAGATAGTTAGATAAATTACAAAAACAGGGAACAGCATAAGTGATAATCAAACGGATGAAAGAAACATAACATTTAAAAATTACTTCAGACGAACAACCAGCTCTTCGCAAATTACGGAGGATGAAAAGTCTTTTACGACACCTTGTGACAACATCTCTGATATGTACGCTCCACGAAAAGTCGTCCGAAAAAGTAACACCAAGGAGCCTCACTGAGTGCACTGTAGCAATATCATCACCATTAACAGACATGATATCATTAAGAACTAAGCACGTTTTAGTCACATAATTCATCACAAAACATTTTTGATAGTTCAATGTAAGTCCAACATCCTCAGACCAACTCTCAAGATGACACCATTCTTCCTGGAGATGGTCATCATCATTATTATCTCGAAAAAAATGCAGAATCGTCACATCATCAGGGTATTTGACTATTTTTGAATTGTGGTGCAATGGACGTAAGGAATCGATGACAATAGTAAAGAGAATGGGCCGGATAACACTTCCTTGAGGGACACCACTCCTAATAACTGACCATTCCGACACATCATTCTCAACTCGCACACGCTGTTTTCGTGAATGCAGAAAATTTATAACAAAACGCACCGCTTGTGAAGACAGATTATACTTCACAATTAATGTAAAAGAAAGCTTATCAAAGGCCTTCGAAAAGTCTGCCGCAACCAAACGGACAGCACCCGATTTACCGTACAGGTGGTGCAAGATTTCATGATTTAGTAAGGTAAGTGCCGTCGAAGTGCCTTTACCACAGCCTGGTACGTATGCAAACTGCATGGGATCCAGTTTCGAAGTTACATAAGGCAGAATCCATTCAGAAAGCACAATTCTTTCCATGACCTTGGTTAGCACCGGTAGCATGGATACAGGTCGAAAATCTGACGTCAGGGATGGCCTTGAGCATTTAGGAATCCGGACTATATCCGGAAATTTAAACAGAATTGGAATACGACTACAAGAGAAGCTTTCATTGAATATGTAGGAAACCACACCAGCGAACAACACAGAGTTATCTTTAAAAATCCAATAAGGGATTTGAGAAGGCCCACCATTTCCTCTCTTTAGTTGACGAAGATAAGCATCATCTTGGAATTCCGTCACACATAGGGAGTGATTAGGGAGTGTATCAGGCAGATCAAGATTATCATAAGAGACATCAGGCTCAAACACAGAATTGAAGTATGAATTTAAATCTTGCACTGAAACATCTGGGGGAATTCGAGAATTAGGATTATTCCGAGAGATAATGCGAAGGCTTCTCCAACTGCTTTTTGTGCTTTGCGAAAGATTATCAAATTTCCTGACATAACTTCGCTTTAGAGAAACAGAGAGGTCAATAACCTCAGATTTCAATCGTTCATATTTGATTAAATTCCGCTTCACATAAGCTCTGTCCCGTTGGTCCATCAACAATTTTAGTTGAGCATTCATCCAAATGGATCAGTTGATCTGAAACGCACCGTAATCCACGGAAGACAGTCATTGAATACGTACCACAAAACATTGTGCAAAGCCATAACCATAAGATCGAGATCGTGAAAACCGTAGACAAGATCCCAATTAATGAGGGTAAGTGTTTTTTGAAAGGAGATCATGTTTTGCTTGCTGAAATTTCTCACTTTCTTTTTGTAGGTTTTGTGTGATAACTTCGCATTCGAATTCCAAAACACCACTGCATGATCAGACTTTCCGAAAGGTGCGGAGACTACAGGGACATCGTTTGATTTCACATTCGTAAATATTTGATCCAATATGCGAGTACCTCGAGTAATCTGCTCTACAATTGCCTTGAGATCAAAGGTTCCTGTCACCTCGTCCATATGATCGATTAAGTCGTTCAAGTCGGCACAAACAACTACCATAGTCGAAGTTGGATCATAACCAGGCAAAGAGAACACATATTCAAGGATATCAATCACACACGAAACTGCACTTCTGTGCCTCTGCAAATCTCTCCAGAGTGGATGATATAAAGCCACCATCAGTAAATTAAGGGAAGGAATAATAATTGGTAGAATTTCAGTTTCGCGTGTGGATAGAGATGACGCAGCACTTTCATTCAGAATTACAAAATCAAATTTGTCAGCCAAGTAGTAAATTATTCCTCCTCCTTGGTGATTGCGATCTTTCCTCACGACATTATAACCAGGAAGAGAAATACTGAAGTCTGGCGTAGTGTCATCCAGCCAGGTCTCCGTAAATATAGCAATTCCCGGCTTATCTTTATTGAATCGATACTCCATCTCATCCATTTTATTATTCAAAGAACGAAGATTGGATAGCATAATGCTAGGAAGTTGATAATTTGCAACACGTCTTTGAGAAATGTTAGCATTGTTGTCCAAGCAGCGTATAAAATTGCTGGATGATGTTCTGCCAATGTTGCCATCATGGTTCGTTAAGTCGGAGGTCATTGTTGATACCTTCACTGGTATGTGATCCACATAAATACCCAAAAACCATAGACGCCTCCTCACTGTATGACTTAGGCAGACACATTTCTTGTAGCGTAGCTGTCTCAACAAATCGATTGACATGCAAACCGTGTACTGAATTGTGACTGAAATTGTGCAACGCGCGCAGCGCTAGCTGTCCGACCACTCGGCTTCACACCAATCGATGGAAATAGGACTTACATTATGCATAGAAAATGAAGTTTATTACGAAATAAAGCTTCATGCACCGTACGCAGAACGGGGTGACTTAATACAGTCTTTCCACTGGATTTTCTAGAAAATCTATTCTAATTTTGATAAATCAAAATAACAGGCACAAACATCGAATAGATGACATTGTATTGTAATTCAAAATACTTATTTTGTAGTTATATCATTGAAATGATTATATCATACATGTATGTGAAAAACAATTCGACGCGCGATTCTAACTGAATAAGATTAGTTGAATATGACATTGAAATCAGTGGTCGGATTCTTAAATTTTGAAAAATTCGTGCATCATTTTTGCGGATGTCAATAATGCATTTTTCAATCATTTTCACCCCACCCACCTGAATTAAATACTCTCACGTACATACATACATGTATACAGCATGGCTCAGCGAGTTTGCATCAAACATCAAAATATAGCTATGACTCTGTAAATCTCTCCACTGCTGTTTTGGATGTTTACCATATGGGCAGGCCTATTCCGACAGTATGGCCACGTGATGACGGACCTTAAATAAATACGAGCTATCCTGGCTGACCATACTTCTAAAACACAAAGACAAGTTGCCGAAGCTGTAGGAATAAACCAGTCACCCGCTCAACGAGTCCTCAAACAGTAGAGTGCAACTGGTGACTTCACCGCAAATTATGAGAATTGCGGAGGACAGAACAAGAAATTCGACGAAAGAGACATTCGCCATATTCGTCAATTGTCTGAGAAAAACCCAAAAGTGACTCAACAAATGCTTGAATGGTTTCCAGGTGCCTCAAGTGTTCTTCAGCTGGACAATGCTCCCTCTCATAACTCACGAAGAACCATAGCTTGTCTCGATATGCATAGCCTCAACGTCCTGAGCTGTCCTGCCCAATCCCACGATTCTCCAATCCAATTGAGAATTTAAGGGGCATTGTGGAACACAGACTCAGAGATTGCAAGTCTCATTCTCGCACCGAAATGGCATCTTCATTTGTAAAAATATGGAATCGAAATGGAGAAACTCAAGAAATGTGCACGCCTTTGGTTGAAAATGTACCAAGACGAATAGCTTCAGTGATCGCTAACCGTGGTGGACACACTTTATATTGGTAACTTAGAAAGTTTCTACTTTCATGTTTTCTTATCCTATACAATGTATTCTAAATAATCACGAGGTGTGTTTCCTTTTATATTGATTTGAGATGGTTATACACTCAAAATTCGCAAATTTCAGGCTTGATGCAAACTTGCTGAGTCATACTGAATGTTAATTTCAGAGGTAAAATCTTAGAATGAACGATGTGATCCATTTGTGGGGCCTCCCTTCATATGACTGAACTAAAAATGTAGTCATCTCTAGCCCCTAACACTGGTGTATTCTGGATGAAAAAAATGAAAATGAAGCTTTTACGTCACTACTCCCCATACTTGGGGCTTGGACGGTGCTGACATAGTCAGACTTATGGAGCGTTGTAGTACTTTTTGTCCGGATGCTCTTCCTGCCGACTTGCAATGACACCTACGGGGCTCGACCTCTGGACCAAAAGATCGCTAGGCCAAGCACTTAACCACTGTGCCACGGAGACCACAGTCTGGTGGTGTATTACTGGATATCATCCATTCATTGACCACATAGACGCTATCTACGAATATGAATAGTATAATAGGTAATACGTAGCATTCATCTCGACACATCAGATCGAAACCTGTATTGTTTCAGAAAATAATTTTGATCATTCACTCAACCAATGCACAAAAAGTTGCATATACATGTAATTCCGCGAGGTATCAAATGCAAGAGCACGTAGGATGAATACTTTTGTCGCCGTTTAGGTGCATGTAGCCTAACCATTTCAATGGAAAAATATTCACATCCAGAGCAGTCGTGCTGCGATCTTCATTGCATGTTGAAAGACAGCGATTTCACCATTCTACTCATGACATAAAAGGAATACATGCGAATGCCCAAATACAGGTGTAAGAATTAAAACGAATACCTTTACTTGTTTTCAAATTATCTATAAACGGTTTCTTCGCCATGGATGTTGTTTATTCGGACACTCGTTCATGCTAAGAAAAACAAGTATTCATCGTCACAAATTGCACCGACTTTTTAGGTGCCATAGCTGCTACAATAAATTTAATTGCTTGAACAGGCATTTTCTCTGAGGGAGCCATTTTTCTTTCGAGAAACCGAGAATGCATGGTACAATCTTCTTTTCCATGCTGTATAAAATATACCGAATGTCAGCGCACTACTACAGACCCAACGTAAATTATTTCAGCAGCAATTTCCTAAATCCTGGATTGGCCGTCATGGGAGCCTTTGGAATGGCCTCCGATACCACCAGATTCAATGCCGTGACTTTTTTCTTTTGGACACGTTTAAGACCCACTCACTCGATCAACAGTGTGTGTCGCCATATACCTTACTTTCTTATTCTCTCTGTTGCTTTTATTAGCCTAAGTAGGCCTAAACACATTTTTGCCTCTTAATATCTATGAAAATTTTGGCCGACTCGACTCCTAGACCGCATTCCTAGTAACGAGTCAACGTGTTCATAGTCTTATGTGGGAGAAGCAGTCAGGCCTATAGAGACAAGGATGAAGGAGCGCCTAAACGCCATTATGAAGAAGGATGTCCGAAAAGTCTGGAGTGGCAAAGCGTAGTATAAATAATAGACACGATGTTGACATTTCAAACACAAATATGATTGATAAAATGTCCAAATGGAACCTTTGTGGACAAGGGAATTTTCTTTGTGCAACTAAGTCGAGTTATCAGTTGGTGACAGTTGAGAGCTTTAGGCTTTGTATTATTTTTTATCTTTTATTCTCTGATATTCCGTCCAGTGTTATCTTGATCATGTTTCCTTACCCTGTATGATTACTCTTGATATGTGTGGCGTCCGTGGCACAGTGGTTGCGTACTTGGACTAGCGATCTCTCGGTCCAGAGGTCGAACCCGGAAAGTGTCATTGGAAGTCGGCAGGAAGGACATCCGGACTATAAAGCACCACAACGCTCCAAACAAAGTCTGACTTAAGTCAGCACCGTCCAAGACCCCAGTAGGGGTAAAAAGTGACGTAAAATCCGTAAAAAAAATGTCCTCCAATTTACTTCCCACATCTTTGGTATTCATGTCAGTTGACAATCTCTGTCGACGCTGCTCTTCGTGCAATGTTTGAACTGTACTGTTCGGTAACTTGATTACAGTTGTTTCACTCGCATCATGGTGTCCACTGGTGGTGGCACGAAAGATCTTGGGCATAACAACTTGTCTGGTTGTTGATTAAAAATCTTTCCCATCATGAAGCAAAAAGGAGGGGAGAACAGGGTGTTATGGGTCACCTAAGTTTAAGGGTTATAGAGACCACTACTTCCGCCTTGTCAACAATTTTTTTTGCTCAATCACCAGCCATGGACACAGACGCAAGGTTCCGTATGATATTTTCCCATAATGCCCGTTTTACTTTGTTGTAGAGGAAATGATCGGAATAGAGGCAAATTCACCATTTTCAAAATTTCGAGGGACTTTTGGGCCACCTGCTGGGGTATTATGGATCATCCATCAATAGTTGCAATAACGCGACTTACATTTAATGATGATCCAGAACAGTCAAATTTGAGATGCTCCCTACACATAAAAGCGATTAACTTATTTGACTTACCGGTTTAGATTGGTGGTTAACCGACATTACTTCAATTTTGATGAATAACTAGGCTCTCTCGCTACAACATACAGATCCCGCCAAAAGTATTTGGTCACCTTAAAACATTTTATTTAATTCACTATAACTTTCTTGAAAGTTAGAATTACTAAAATATCATCTCAACTTAACTAAGAACTGTCTTTATAATCCAAATTAATGTATTAAAAACAATACAAATAGAACATCGTTTTCAATATCTGGTAGGGCCTCCATAGACAGCTATCACTGCCTGAATATTGCCAGGCATAGAGTTTACGAGGGTGTGGCAGTCTTCGACTAACATTTCACGCGCCTATACATCACGGATACATTCTTTGAGATTTTCCAAGGAAGTGGCATTCTTCGCTGCTAATTTCTTTTTCAACAGTGTCTATGCATCCTCGATGGGATTGCATGCAAGGTGTGGGGAGGATCCGGGCCACGGTGACAGACATTGAATGATTGAGTGTTTCACCACTGCTTCATAGTTCTAGTCATTTGGCACGCCGCCTCGTCTTGTTGGAAAATGGCTGTCTCAAACAGTGACATCCAACCGGTAATTTATCCTTCAGCATCTCAAAATAGTTTGCAGCTATCATCATTGAATTCTGTAGAAGGAAGAACAGGACACCTCGTCCTGAAGCTGCAATTCTTCCCCAGATCATCACCTTTGATGGATTCTTTGAGGCTGCAATTTCGTATCTTTGATTATTTCGCTCTCCTGGTAGGCATCGAACATGTGGGCGATAACTGTTAAACTGAGATACCACAGTTTCATCACTGAACATGACTCAGCGACATTCAAGGATTCCCCAATGAGCATGTGTTATAGCAAAGGACAAACGATCTCTTTTGTTTTTCTCTGGCTCTACCAGATACTGAAAATTGAGTTTTTGATAACAACGATGTTCTATTTGTATTGTTCTTAATACATTAATTTGGATTACAAAGGTAGTTCTTAGTTAAATTGAGAGAATATTTTAGCAATTCTAACTTTGAAGAAAGTTACAGTCAATTGAGTAAAATGCCTAAGGTGGCCAAAGACTTTTGGCGGAGTCTAAAGACCTGCATAATATTCAAAGCTGTTATTGAAAACATGGGAGCTGTAAATGAACACTTTGAAAAACACTGATAGACTTATTAAATGCTAAATAATGTCAGTAAACTGTCCACAGCTCCATATGGCCCATACGACACCCAGTTCTCCCCTTCTTATTGAATCCACCCAAATTGCGAGTAGGATGGAAAATTCAAGAATGTTTTGTAGAAGCACGACATTCATAAAAACTGGAGAACTGGAAATTATTGTGGGCACTACTTAGAATGGAGTAAACGTACTAGTGGTAAGGCGAAATAAATTGAAGTATTGATCATTATCGATGGTCAATCAACATAAAAGCTCCGATGAAATAATCGTGCGATTACTTCCATAAACAATTATTGGGAAATTGTAGTAGTGTCCAGTGCAGCAAATGAGTGCCTTGATGAACTTTCTAATGGGACTTACTCATGTAACGATTCAGATCTGCCTGCAACCCCTCGATGATTGATCTCATACGTGATATCGCGTTTTCTGCATCATTGTGCTTTCCCATTAGTGCATCGCATTCCAGTAAAAGCTTACTAAGCTTTTCTTGATAGCTGAGAACCAATTCATCAGTCTTGTCATCTGAAATGAATACAAAACGATCTCAATGATGGCAATAAAAGGACTGGACTGCTACGAAATGTCATTGAAATGCAGGTAACGGTACTTTTTGAAGTGCGTATCACACGAGATTGAATAAAACGACATGCTTGTAGAATAGGTTACAGTGAACAGTAGTGCAGAATGAACACCTTGGAAATGAAACTTAAGACAGACGACCACAAATTAGCTGCATTTCGCAGTTCCACATTTCCGAACTGCATCGTTGATTTAAGTCGTATAAGAGTCGGAAGAATCTTCACAACGATAATGTCAAAAATCATTTGTTTCTTCATTGTAATGCCGCTACACAATAGTTTCTGTAAATAGAACTTGTAAGCATCTAAGGTTCAGCTTAATAAATCTTCGGGTAAAAACTGCTAACTATCATATGTCAAGGCTGCTAGTATCACAGAAACATCACAATCATCAAATGTACAGTTTTCAACTTTTTACTGCACAAAAAATTGCACTAGTTATGACTTATGAGGTATTCCTATTCGCTTTATACAAATAAAATGATTTCACTGTGAAGATAGAAGATTTTGCTTCCGGTCATGTATGTTACGAGTGAGGCGAAAACAAATGCCATAAAGATCAAAACTTTTGGATACCTATAAAATGCACTTCTCAGAATGAAAATTAATGACTTTGAGAGATGAGAAAACCCCTTACATGTCTCCTCAGTTGTATGATTCCAAAATAGAAAATACCTCAAACTAGGGGCCTACTAAGATCATATACATGCAGAGCAAATTGATTTGAAAGCTCGTAAGTATATGCTGAGTATTAAAATAAATAGATCATCTAAAGCGTCACATTGTCAGTCATTCAAATGGAAAATATTAATGAACTCGACTTCTTGCTCTTGCTGACGGTCATTTAAGGCATCCTGTATGGCGATGATAGAATTTTGTGTGGACTTCCAAATATTTTGATCTCATCGAAATACGTTGAGTTGTAGATACACAGGCTGTCAGGCGCATCAAGTACAAAAATTGACGCATTTCTCTCAGATAAATGAAGAAAATATAAAACAGGGTGTCTGCGCAAATCTGAATGAAAATTTCCAGGTGTTTTCCAGGATTACCAGGCTAAAATTCACTTTCCAGGTTTTCCAGGGAAATTTACCAAAAATCAGGCGTCATATTTGAACGAAAATTTCCAGACTTTCTACAAGGAAATTTTGCTTAAATGCTCACCTTTACCGGCCACCAATCCAAAATTCCTCCAGGGTGGGCCGTATCGTCCTCTTCCATTGTACTCGATCGAGGGCCAGATTATGGGTTATGCCTTTTCCCTCCAGATCTTTTTCTATGACCCTTTTCCATGATAGGGGTGGACGACCTCTTTTTCGTCTGCCAGATATCGGTTGGTGCAGTGCTGTTTGGGTTATATGATCGTCCGGTCTTCTTCTGACGTGTCCGTACCATGCAAGCCGCTTGTACTCTATGAATCTATCGATGGATGGGATCCTCATCTTGCGTCGAATCTCTTCATTCTCAACTCGGTCCCGGAGGGTTAAACCTTGGCATCGCCTGAGCATCTTCATTTCCGTCACCATCAGCCTTTACGTATCTTTCTTCCTTGGTGCCCAACACTCTCCTCCAAAGACTATGTAATATTCAAAGACTGAAAACTCTCCTATCTCTGTATGTTAAGCTTTTGGAAACAACTTATTTGTCCTCAACGAAGATATCGAATAATTTTAATACATTAGAAGATAGGAGCTACCATGGATATTTTTGTACTCATCATAGATATATACCGTTTCCAAATTTTCTACGAGTTTACAGTCTTTACATCTTCCACTGTCTTTGCTCTCCTCCATAGGTCATTGCCGGTCGTATCATAGCCTGGTAGATCTTTGATTTTAGCTTGAGAGGAACTCCTTTGTCGTAGATAACTCCTGTCACTTGTCTCCAACTTTTCCATCCTGTTTGTATGCGGTTTTTGATGTCCTGCTCGCAAGATGATGTTACGTCTAACAGTGAACCAAGATACTTGAACTTCTTAACTGATGGGAGCGAGGTTCCATCCATTTGGATTTCTTCATCGTTCGCAGCGGTGGAGAGATATTCACTCTTACTTCTGCTAATTCTGAGACCATTACTTTCCAGGGCATTGCGCCATAACTCCAGCCTGCTTTCTACCATTGTTTTGGAATCCCCACAAATCACCAGATCGTCAGCGTAGAGCATTTCTTTTGGGGGACTGCTCTCCAGATGCCCAGTTATCACATCCAAGACCAGTAAGAAGAGATATGGACTCAACGCCGATCCCTGGTGCAGCCCAACAGTGACCTCAAAAGGTGGAGTGCAACCATGCTTGGTTTTCACAATTGTTAGGGTTTCTAGATACATTTCCCGAATCCGAGTTACATACACCTCCGGCACTCCTTTCCTTCTCAAACAGTTGAACAACAATGCTCGAGGAACAGAGTCGTACGCTTTTTCTAAATCCACGAAAACTGCCCTGAAAAGCTCGTTTCCCTCTCTCAGGTTCTCCATAACCGTACGCATTACAAACAAGGGATCTGCGGTGCTATATCCATGTCGGAATCCAAACTGGTTGTTTCGTACATTTGTGCACACTCAATCAACCTCTTATTAATTATTCGCTCTAGGAGTTTGAAGCTGTGGCAGAGCAGTTTGATGCCTCGATAATTGCTGCAAACTCTGATCACCTTTATTTTAGGAAATTTTGCTTAAATGCACGCGTCAAATTTAGAAAAAAAATTCCGGGAAAATCCACCCAAAGTACTGTGCCTAAGGAGCTTACACAACATAAAATTAATATCATTGACGAAAAAAATTTGAAAAGTGGTGTGAAATTGGTTGAATTTTTAATGCGCAGCTGATTCCAAATAAAAAATAGCAATACATGTATATGCATCAGACGGCTACATTATATTTCTAGAATAAAATGAAAATACAATCGATCGTAACAAATTCAAAGCTTGCGGATTGAGGTGAACAAAATAGAGAAAGAGTATAACAATCAATAACGAAAAATATAAGAATTAGCAATTAAATGTAACAATTAACGTAATATCTGTAAAGTCGACTCTATAATGAAATGCAACAAGGTGAACGTCAGAGCGTCGTCATTCAGATATAATCATTTGAACTGTAGCATTGCTGTGTGAATCCGTGGAATGTGGAAGACCAAGAGCCAGAAAGAGGAACATAATGGTTGTTCTGCTGCATATGCATTAGGGATGTCAGTCCCGAGATCCCGAAAGACTACAAGCAAGGAGTCGAGTGTGACCATTTGTGTTGATATTGTCATTATCAATTGACAGCATTCAATTCTGGATAGTTTCCTGGGCGCATGGAATTGATGACCCAATAGGACAGGTGTTGTCAAACGCAGCAAAGAAGAGAAAACCCATCAAAGTTTATCACGTGACAGAGACGATTCGTTCTTTTCACTAGGAATGTCAACGATCACCAGATTATAAGCACAGAACAATAGCATGACGCTACAAAGGTAGCGATGTTTTCCCTTAGCGTTGAACAGTACGTCGAGTCGAGTGTCGACCAATAACAGTGAGATGCAGCTAAGAACGAAATGTGAAGTTCATCATGACCTAAATTACGATCCGTCGACTTCACGTCCTTTCAGGATTCCTATGCTATTTGTGACATGAACTATAAGGAGTACAAATCGACCGGAGTTTGGGCACATTTTTTGCGTGCTGAAGATGGGCAGTCTGCGCGTTGTCGTGAATGTCCAAAGGTCAACAAATGCACGGGTGGCTCAACCAAAGGATTGCATACTCATCTCAAGTCAGTTCACAGGACTTCAACATATTCGTCAGCATCATCTAACATGCAAGATGAGAGCTGCGAATCATCACCGCATCCACCGAAGAAGCAGAAGTTGAATGATCCTGCACAGCTATCTAGTTCGAAATATTTCAAGCCACTTGACGAGAGGTCACTGGAATTCAGAGTAGCACGTATGGCTGCGAAAGACAATGTCATTTAACACTCTCGCGATGTCACAAGACTTGAGATTTCTCTTCAAATCTAAGTTTGGTCGCTTCCCGGATTCAAGATCGACAATCCAGAAGATAGTGTTCAACTTCGAAACTTCCGTGTCTGACCTCGTAAAGAAACGTATTAACTCTCGAAAAGCGGACAATGCAAAGTTTTCTATAACATTCGACGAATGGACATCTATCAATAATCGACGCTACATGAACATCAATCTCCACGACTATTGTGAGGCCGATGGAGGCCGTGTGTTCTACTGTCTTGGTCTCGTCCGAATCTTTGAATCGATATCTGCTGATAGGTGCCTTGAACTTATTAAAACACGTCTCTCTAAACATGACCTAGAATTGACGGACATCATCGCATTCTGCACGGATGGAGCCAGTCTTATGAAAGCTGTGGGTAAGCTAGCAAATGTACAGCATCAACTGTGCTTGTCACACGGCATTCACCTATCTGTTAGTGATGCCATGTATGACAGAAATCTTTCATCTAGTGTTCAAGTGACTGATTCGGACGAAGGAGATTCAGAAGAGGAAGAAGCCAGTGATGATATCGCACCCTTGTCGCCTTCTTACAAAGACTGTGTTGAGAAAGTTCGTCGCATAGTGAGTTTATTCCGAAAGTCACCTGTTGCAAACGACAAATTGCAGGTTTTCGTGAAAGAATCTTTTGGCAATGAACTTGTTCTGATTCGCGATATTCGTATTCGTTGGAACAGTATGTATGATATGTTGGAAAGATTCTTAAAGCTTCAGACATGTGTCCAACAAGCTTTGCTTTCTTTACACAAAGACCATCTTTTTCTCAGATCGGAAGAGCTGGGTGTGATCCGGGATAATCCCGGGATTGAGATGGAAGCGGGATTGTAATCCCGGGATTAGAAAAGGATTCCGAAATTGGCATCCCTAATATGCATGAGAGCAATCACAATCAGCTTAAGAGAATGATACAGAGAAGAATTGACCGAAGAAAGCTCATTGGCACACGACGTGTCGAGAATAATATATCTACATATTGAAAACCTACTTGAAATGTCTTTGAAAATATTCGATATTAGCCTCGGATCAATCGGAACAAGTCTGGTGCCTAAATGAAGTTTACAGGTTTAGCACCATTTTGCGTCAGTAGATTCTGCCACATGGCAATCAAGTGTGTAATAGCATTAATCCTAGATTACGGCTCCTAGTTCCCCATACCACACGACGTTAATGAGTGAATTTACAACTTCTAGTTCACTATGCCGCGCAGAGTTTATGAGGGAATTCACAGCTAATTCACCATACTGTACAACAATTAGGAGTTCGACAACAGTTCATAGTTAACCATACAACTGCAGTTCAGTCTCATTGATGTTGTGTGCGTAATGATAGGAGATTCCAGTAACTGAAATATTCTAAAAACAAAAAAATTGTATGCGAATGAAGGCTATATTTGTAACAAATAAGTAGAGATATGAAGAGTAAAATCTGAAAAAATAGAAAACACTTCAACCATAGAGAAAGTGTGACTTCAGCAACTTGCAATTAGTTTTAATTAGTCTCAAAATTTCCAGGAGTTTTCCGGGGTAAAATTCACCCTGATAAAAAATGACACATTCAAAATCTCAAAACTATGCGTTAGGACTATTACCATAGCAAGTTTGATGAAACTATGTATGCACGCACTTAACCTTTACTCATAGTATGTATATAGAGTCAATATACTGTATCTGACCATCAGCAAATGATTTCAGAGCAACTTAATCATAAAACAATTTAACAAAGTAATTTTCTGGCTTACGTCCGGTTAATTGTATTTCATGAGACATGGCACAACCAACTCAAATCATCTTTCTCTATAGTATTTAATATCTAGACATGGGAATAGTAACACATGTGGCGTCAACAGTTGACCTAATGTCCCAACAAGCAATTCAATCTGACATTAATCATTTTCTTTTATTAAGTGTATGCGTAATAAATCTAACTTAGAATAGTCGAGAGCTCGGCACTGTAATCTCGGGACTGAATTGACTAGATATCACCCCATTTTTCCTTGAATAGGGGTAGGGGGAAATGTCATACACGTAAAAATAACACGATATTCATAGTCACAGTCAGTAGTCACTTCATATCTTCTCCATCACATCCACCGACGCCTTCTTAACAATTTGCCGCCATTTCAATCTGTCCTTCGCCTTCTCCTTCCAAGTTCTCCAGTCTTTGTCTGTGATTTCCAGGTCTCTCTTGATACAGTCCTTCCAGCGAATCCTTGGCCGTCCCCTTCTTCTTGTCATGGTGTCATCCATCTCTTCCACTTGTTTCACTAACCCTTCATCTCCCATCCTTACCACATGTCCTGCCACCTCAGTCTCTCTTCCACCACTTTCTGTGTCTCCGTTTTCTTCAATCCTACTTCCTTCCTCAGCTCGGTTAGTGACACCGTTTCTAATCCGCATGCAAATGCTGGCAAGACGCATGTTTCCAAAACCGTTCCTCGAATCCTCTTACCAATTACAGTAATCCCTCCTACTTCGCGGCTTCGCTGTATCGCGGGTGTTCATAAAATATTTCATTTTTTTATCAAAATCGCGAAATTTCGTTGTTTCGCGGACACTCGAGTTTCTTCATTTTCATTTCAAATGATGATTTATAGTTACAAAGTCATTTTCGTGTTTTGAAATGAATAGATTAAAGATTCAGTACACTATACAGTACATGTACGTATACTTTAATAGTCAAATGTCACTACGTGGCTTCAGGGCGTTCTCTCCACCGGTGTTGGCCTCCTTTTGTAGCAATAGTGCACCCAGTCTCGAGTTCCACTATCACATGAATGCGGAGTGCACCATCCATCGATATGAAAGTCCCTTAGCAGCAAGCTGGTTGATGTCACTGCTGCATACATTTCAGTACAGTATTGTATATAGGCCTACAACGTACTATGCACGTATTCCGTACGTACAAGAGCAATTGCACATACATGACTAAATACATGTAATTCTAAAAGCCTAGAAAGCAGTTTAAGTTCTGATGTGTAAAAATTGAGATGCACACTTGAAAGAAGTGATTGTGATGACGCATTCGGAAAGGACATTTAGCCTTCTATACTGTTGAAATGATCTTTATCTGCTTCCCGCCACGTGTCTCATATGCGTTAGATAATTCGAGAAGAGTCCACGACTTATAATCATCTGATGACATGAATAGCAGATTGTAGGAGACCTGCTATCTGTTCTGCTAAACGCATTGTGTCTGTTCGTACTCAATTGTGTTGTTTAGACGTCCACATCACTTGCAAATCATCAAACATAGGCCATGATCTAAATGGATTCAAAGACAATGACAAAATGCAACCTTTGAAAGTGACATTATCCCCAACTGGACGTTGCAAGCAGCTGCTCCGAGACCAAAACCCCGCATTTTTCTATGGTCATTTCAGGTTTTACTAGGTCCATTCCAGGTTTTATACCAACTTTTCTCGTCATATTTCAAGGGTTTCATGTTTAAATGTGACATTTATTGAGCTCAATTGAGTTTTAGCTGCACATGCAATCTTGCCGTTGTATATAGGCAAAACCTTACGTATATTCATACATCCTCAACATTATCACTGTTGGTTGATATTTGATTTGTTGATTGGATTGGGTCCAATCATGCACAGGGATTGGAAAAAATTAATTGCCGTTTAATTGGTGTCTATTTTTCTAAACAATCAATTAATTAATTGCAGTTATTTTCATCACTGCCGAATCTATAAGAGGAAATCTTCCCGATTCGATCATCTTTTGTCCACATTCAAAATGATTGCATGATTGACAAATACTTGGAAAGTTTAATTCGCATTACAGACAAATGCAACGTCTAGGTCTACGAAGATGCATTAGAACCTTTACACAACTTGAACTTACATGTAGTAACAAGCATGCACTTTCTGCATCACAATGTTTGTTCGTTAAACTAATTTGCATGAAAAAACATGCAAATGCACCGTCAAAAATATCGTGCAATTAACTTAAAATTAAAATAATTGTCATTTATATTTTCCTCTATTCTACAAGTGCAGATTTTCTAGCTCAAACAGTGAAACACTATCACATTCCGGTCATCGCGATGTAATGTGCGTCATTAGGGTTCGCAAAATTTGTATTGATCCAAGATCATTAAAACATCTGAAACATACGCACAGTACGAGACTTTGAGCTAAAATTTGAATGAATATAAGTAATAGTAATAGCCATCGTCTTCTCATAAAATCGAGCAAAAACATCATAACTTCACAAAAAAGTTTAGATTAAAAGGTAATCTGGCAAAACACAGGAAATAATCACGATTATAACTCACTTCCATGCACTGATTTCGTCTCCACCTTCAAATTCATCGAACGAACTGGACAGCACTCGATATTTAACTGCTGGCTTGACTGCTCCTGTTTTTGAATGCGGCGTCCGCATCCACGACAAGTGTAGACATATCTCAATAGCTCCCGTCTAGAAATGCCTGACTCCTCTGCGAGGTAAGCGGCAAACTCCTCGAAAACCAGTATCCCTCCTTTAGCATTCCATCTGTATGTCTGTTCATCAATGCACACTTGATATTCTGGTCTGCACACTTCCAACTGCTGTTTGAAGTCCAACAATTCATCATGACATAGGATCGTGTCCTTCGACTTCAAAAAGAAGTCTTCTTTCTCGAACTTCCTTAGTTCCTGCTTCAAATGGCAAGCATACGAGCCTTCTTGTATATGGCACTTCACAGATCCTACTTGTCCAGCTTTCCGCGAGCCTTCTGACACTTCAACACACACTGACTTCGTGACTGTAATGACAGCGTTCTCTGGAAGTTTCAGTTGACGAATTGTCTTGTTGACTTGCAGGTCTTCCCCGTTAAACTGAAAAGTCAGTCCTCTTGAATTCGGAACAATGTTCTTCAAGCGTTGAAAGGGTTTGACGCGGCAGTGTCTATAACGCCCGTTACAGAGGACATAAATGTTCCGGGTGGTCGCAGGTGTGGGACGATCAGACAAAACTACATTCAATAAGACCGTTTTAGAATTTTCAATTAATTCACCAATGTCATTCAATGAAAAGTCGATGTCGTATTCTTCTTTTTTGTCTTCAGATTTGAAGACATAATTGCCAAAAACGCCAAAATGCCGTTTCCAACTATGCATTACTTGGCTCAAAGCTGTGTTCGGTGGAAATAGGAAATTTTTATCGAGAGATACATCTTCTGCTGAGATCACCACTTTCCAAACTCCTGTAAAGAAAAGAATGCTTAAAAGTCAATGAACAAATGTGAATAATGTAAGCAGTTAGCAGGAGTATGAATCTCTTTGTTTTCGAAATAAAAATTCCAGGAGCTTTCATTCCATGAATCCTCGAAGTCTCCATGCGCAATTCACAAAGCTTACAGGGCAACGAAATTATTCTATCCGTTTCTATCCACCTCAGAGGGCGCAGGACACCGAATATCCGTCATGATTCTCAACGAATATTTCTTTTACATCTTGCGAAGACCAAACTTTTGTTCGAAAATGCACAAATGAACTGTACATGCTGTAGACAGGGTTTGCACGACCTAAAAACCCACACCGGGTATTGATCTGGCGATTATGTTGGGTCTTTTAACTGAGGACACGATCCTTCTCTCGATTGGTAGAATATCACGTCATTATATTATAATTACATGATTATATTTCATTCATGCTCCCTATATTTTATAATTTAGTAGGCATGTTGTCATTTGAGCATAGAAAATTTGAGGGAAAAATCAAGGAAATTTAAGGAAACTGATAAAACTTCAGGCAATTTCACAGTCATTGTCTGGGGGAATGTCAGGCACTTTTTTCTAACTTCGATCTGAGAGTCATACGTCTTTCCAGCCTAAAATACATAGGTGTCATCATACTACTTATAAAAGTATGTCATCAACTATCAAAATTACGGATCCAAAACTTCACACTTTGAACTTCTATTTGATGTAAGCCATCTATTATCCTCACGATAGCCTATTTTCAATCAAATCACTAAATCTTTTCAAAATATGAAGCGCACACACATTGTTAATTAAGGTAATAAAAGCCATTGAGATACAATAGCTCAACAAAAATCAGTCGTTCAATAACAGATGACTGATTTATACTTGTGAATTACCATGATCATCAGTTAGCATCGAAACATCCTTCATACAGGAAATGCATTTTTGATCACACCAATCAATAGGTATACCTCAAATTGAAAACAATAGGACTATTGATAGTTTAGTATTATGATATTGTGAAAATATTGACCATGAGAAGCCACTCCATCCCATTCTGAGGTTTTTCAATAGCATTCTAAATTGATCACGTAATCCAATATAATAAAATATCCAATAAATTGATATATAACCCAAACACATGGTTTTAATAGACAAGAATAAAATACAAGAATCAGGGTTCCCACGCTTTTTGAAAAACGAAATTCCCGGGGTTTTCCCGGGTAACATTTTGTGCGTTGAAGTTGTATAATACGAAATTCGCGCAGCAATAAACCTACGTGCATCAACAGCCTAATCAACGTGGCTGTTTATTGCAATAAATTTTGCCATTGAGTCATCTATCATCTTCGTAGTGAATAGTGGATTAATCACAGCAATGACGTTTTAACGTACCGGTATTATAGTACATTTCAATTGCTGTTGATAATTTTACCCCATTTGCTCAATATAGCACCAACACGTAAAAGACTATAGTATCGAAAAAAGGTATATTTGTAAAAAACAAAACAAGTTTCAAAATCTTAGCTCTTTCTAGAAAATCACATCATGAATCTTTGGAAATTATTGACTTTTAATCGCATGTAAAACAATTATTATTATTATAAAAACAGATCTTTAAGACGGTTTTCACACCAGCGTAGCATATAGGCTACAGCATCAAAAACAATAGCCGACGCGGCATCGGAACAAAGAGCTGATTAATGAATAGACTGCATTGATTTAGAACGTATTAAGCATGTTGCTTAATTGCCAGAATGCCAACAATGAACATGCTCGATAAAAAGAAAAATCATGTAGCAAGTTTGAAGCAGCAACTATACAAGTTGGTCAGCTGAATAGCTGTCTGAATAGATATGTTATACGGCAAATACTGTCAGTCACATGCTACATACCACGTCCATGGTGTGAAAGCCGCCTGTTTCTTAGTTTCAGAATAGAATAACAACTTATTATACCGGTACTTGATACATATAAAAAACAATTGCTACTATAGCGGAAGAGGTCTAAACTATCAAAAATAACTATTACCCGAACTTAATATTGGAAAATGGAAGCGGTGAAAGTAAGCAACAGCACGGTATAAACAAATCACTAAGTGTTCTTCAGTAGCTTCTCTTTTTCTTCCAAATCAGCAGTCATTTTTCGCATCTCACCTTGAAGTTCAGTGGATCTTCTTCTCAATGCGTTTGCCTTTGTAACCAAAGTTATTTGTCCCGTTCGCTCGGCTTCGTCGTAAGTTAGTTCCGCATCACTTTTCAAGAGAAAAATGTTGGCTTCTGTCTTTCTCCGTTTTTCTTTCAGATCCTCTATGCTCTTCATTATATCTTTCGTTTCTCACATTTCACTTTCTCTTCATTTTTGTTTTTTTCAGATTCCAATGATCTCATGTATTGTTGTCGTGAGAGCTTGCAGGACTGGATTAGTTCTTTTGTAATCACAAAATTATCAATTCCACCGATGCTCATCATATGATCCTTAATTATTTTACGTGCCATCAAAGTTCTTTGGTACATATTTGTCGATACCACCTCTTTGTTGATGGAGAAACCTCGCTCCACTTGGGCTTGACCATGCGACAGCAACAGGATCTTCTATATGATGCACCAAAGTGCTCTGAATTGATCTTTCTTGTTCATTAAGTCATGATACAGTTTGTCAGCCCGCTCAACTTCATCAAAGGTCTGGCAGCGAAATTCGTCTAGCATCTTGCGAAACTGCTCGTGAAGATCATCACATTCGAATACCTTCACTCGTCCAATATCTTGTAGATATGCCAAAACCTTTTTGAAACGACGGTATGACTTGTCTACCGAGTGTTGTTTTATATGGTGTGGATTGAAGCATCGGAGTTCTTTGACTATCCCGTAGGATGCCGGAGACTTTTCAAACAACCCCTCCACCATAGCAATGAACATTCTTTTGCAATGCGCCTTGAATTGAAGTACTTCAGCTGCCGAACAGGTCTTCATTTTTCAGCATTTTGAGTTCCTCCTGCACCTCATATCCAAACAGAATATCGGAATAAGATTTCTGGTTGCTCTCATTTTCAATATCAATTTTTGAGCACTTTTTGAAGTCAGCTTTCTCTAAAAGTTTGGACTTGATGAATCGAGACATCAGATTCACCATCGTGCTGGAGAGGTCGTCGTCCAATTCCAATATCAATGGTTTCTCATCCTGATATCTGCGCAAAAAGTAGGAAGAAAAAACTAGAGCATCATTTTGTAAAAGTCAGATTAACAATAAGATACATTTATGCACATGATGAGTATAGCACATTGTCATTGATCATCGCATTGGCATTTCAATTCTTTGAAAAAAATTCGCAATTCTATAGGCAACATGATTCAAAGATGTCTGGAAGGAAGCGTATACATGAAATGAAGAAAAAACTTATACTTTTCAAAATTTCCCGGGTTTTCCCCGGATATCGCTGATATTTTCCGTTTTCCAGGCCGGGAATTTTGTTTTCGTTTTTCCCAGTTTTTTCCCGGTTTTTCCCGGGTGCGTGGGAACCCTGAAGAATAATGAAATTGTTATTTGGACAAGAATGAAATGTACTTGTATGCCTTTTCATTACCAAATATATGAAAAAGCATTACATTTTGCATTATTTTTGAAAGGCTGGGTAGAATCCCGCTTTAGCGTGTTTTCTTTTTATGAAACCTATAATCCTGAGTGACTTTTGTATAGCGTGCAGTTTTATGAAAGACTTAAAAATTGATCTGGTTTAATTTTTCTATGAACAGGAATAATTTGCTTACAATGAGTGATTTATGAATCTGAGGGATCAACAGCAGCAATTATTAATATCAAACGTGATCAACGATTCACATAGGATATTGATTATGATACCTAGAATGTTTGTCCACGCCTGCTTCTACTCATTGGGAATTCTTCACTTTTTAATTTCAATTTACGGAAGTGAATACTTGAAATAATTAGTAGCTCAATTACAAATGTAAAATTACATGAAATTCAGTCAGTCGTCGTACAATACAATATCTATGTATCTTACCTAAACATGCCTGCATTTCCACATGAAAAGTTTGAACTATTTTATTCAGGTGTGATTTAACAATAGCGGTTCGCTAAATACATCACGATCTCGAATATGATGAGTGAAACGCAGATGAGAGATTCTCAGTGACATTTAAAAGTACAGAAGGGTAGCCTACATATGAGATCCTTGACTGATTATGCTTACCAATCAGTAGTAAGGCAACAGTGATACCTGGGAAAATGTTGCTGCTACCAGGAAAAGATCAAGGAAATGAAGTTCGAAATTCTGTCGACAATACATTAGGTGATTCATTAGGGTCTACTAGATTAATATTTATGGTTCGTGGGCTTCGCTCAGAAAACATTCTGCGATACTGAGTCCGTCAAAAGCTATTTACACTATCACAACAGGAAGTTAATGCAATTTCCGTTTCTACAATTTATTGCGAATGATGTCTCCATTAGAATAGCTGAAATTACTAAAAGTAATTGGCTACTTTAGAAAACAGTAAGAAAAATCGATCCAGAGCATTTTACACAAACTTTACTATTCAAAAGTACAATGTCGATTGATAAAGCAGATCTCTTCCAACAAAACTCGAACTTCGAAGGTCATATTTGGCTCTATTGCAATATATCAAAGTTTCATAAATAATATCTATGAAAGGGAATAATTTCTTACCGCACAACTCAACGTTTTCAAAAACTGTACTATTCATGCTACTTCTCGATACTACTTATATAATATTGACATCATATATTGGAAGAATGTACAAAATCAAAATTGGCCAATTTATACCACTTTAACTATCGGTTACTTTATCAAATTTCTTCTACAAGTAATTGAGCATGTTTCTGAGTTTCAGTATCAATTTGGAGTTAAATTGGGATACACAAAAAAGCTAGCCCAGCTTGAAAAAAGCCATTTTCGGCATTTTTTGAACGCTTGGTGTAGTTTTCTAATGCATAGCATACATACATCCGAAAATCAGCAAAATCGGAGACGTGTCACATGCCATTGGGTGAATCGTCGTTGAATGACCCATATACTCTTATAATGTATATCGACTACCAATTAAACATCAGCACAATCATAGGTATACGATTCATAGATATCTCAAGGTATCAGCTATTTACGTTACGGTAGTTAACGTTGTCATATTCGGATTCAAAAATATCAGACATGCTACAGTAACTTTTATTCTATGCATTGTTCAAAGCTTGGTGCATGTTCAAGACTAGCAAAACACAAAAACTGATGCGCGAGATTCGCCAAGGACTGGACCTGTGTGACTCGCCAAATACTATAAGACCTGGTCCATGACTTTCGCCGAACACCAGACCTGGTCCACGGGATTCACCAAGGACTAAACCTAGTGCGGGAGAATCGCCAAGGACCAGACCAGGTCCTTATGACTCGCCAAGGACCAGAACAGGTCTACGAGACTCACCAAGTCATGCTCTTTGCAATGACGGCTTCTCTGAAAATACTCACACATTGTTAATAGCAAACCTGCCGGTGGTATAAGGAAAAACAGATTAACAGTCCTCTGTTTCTCAACCGAGGTCCATGTGGTCCCCTACCCGAGTAAAATTACCGTTGTCAGTTTAACAAATACTTACCAAGTACTTGGCATTAAAGTCCTAAACATTTAAGAAATATTTAAGAAATATTTATCAAACCTAGTACATTTCCTAAACTTTTACTAAATATTTAGCAAACTTTCCAAACTTCCACAAAATATTTGGCAAATTGTCTGAATTTTTACGAAATGTTTAGTAAATATTTTGTAGATTTTCCAAACTTCTACAAAACATTTAGCAAATTATTTCTAGCTTTTATAATATGTTTAGTAAATAATAAAAACAAATTTTATCCTACTTCATAGGCGATTGCGAAACATTTGCAAATTTGAATTCATGAAAAATATCTTCTTGTATGAAATGTTTTATGTTTATCAAATAGAAAACCAAAACAATCATAATTCGGCAAAAAGATAGCTAGTAAAACGCTCTGCTCGAATTATTCATGCTCAAAATTGTTCAAAATCCGTACGGCATATAAAACTGCATGACTAGAATAAAATGACTGATCTTGCTAAAATTATGCTTTGTACGATAACATTCATAGAGCTTACAAAAACTGAGCCCTGCTCCCCAAAGTAAACAGCAGAAGGAATGGATATCCTTGAAAAATACAATTTTTCATACGTATTTGGAAAATGAACAGAGTTTTATATAGTAGCACACATCGAACAATCCGATACAAATAATTTTATGAATATCACTTTTATCAACATAAAGGAAATTTCTCTATCCGGATTTGATCATTCTTCATTTGAAAATCCTTCCAACCAGAAAGCATGCCCACAGCCGAATACGCATTTCACTTCATCTGAAACACTGTCATTTCGAGTCAAACACCGTCGCGCCGTTATCAGTTACATTTTTAAGAATGGAGGTGATATCACGAAAAATTTACAGTTCAACGGAGAAACAGTCACTACCAAATGAAGTTTGAAGCGATGATATGAGTTCACTGAAAAAAACATCTTCGCGGTTGGACCACAACACGGTTGTCCAAATCTGACGATCGCTGGGACGTTGCGAGTATGAGAGATTTATGGATAAAGAATAATTCCAGTAGTTTTCGGAGTTAATTAGCTCACAAGACAAGACGGAAAAGCAGCCGAATGTAGGTCAGGTATTGAGTCATCGATGGACAGATACACAGCCTCAGCAATCAACACCTGTAAAAAAGAAGACAAATCTTGTGCTGATGTGCAGAGCAGAATTATCAAACTTAACCGATCTTAATTAACATTCTATGGGTAGGCCTACTCAAAGTTCAGAAGATAAATCATTTATAGTAATTTTAGGTGTTACAGTAAAGACTATTAAGAAAACTGCTTTTGGATTATTTCATCTCTGACAATGTGGGAAGCGATATTCTTAGGAATTTTGGTAGCAAATGAAGATATTCAAGAGTGGTTGAATTGTGATCATTAACAATATTATCAATTATTTTTTTAATCAATACTCTTCGTATTTATCAATAATTTTATTTTGATATTCAAGTACCGGTAACTGTTTTTACAAAAAATGCAATCTGCAAATTAGAACAGAGCCTTACCGAGATGTAGCCTATTACCGACTGCTTGTAAACCGTTCATGCGATGAAGATATTCAGAAATGCTTGAATTTTTATTATAGTATTTAATACCGCACATGTAATTATATTTTGATATTTTATTTTATTTTAAACAATTTGTTTAAAATCACAATCTGCAAACACGTCATCTTGTCTACCGCTTATATGACAGCATCTCTACAGGTAATTCATGGTGGGCCTACAACTAACATGTGACCATAATAGCTAGGCCTACGATGATATTGAAAAGTGCGAAGCATAATTTGTAATAAGTAAACACAAATTGAATAAAAGAGTAGCAATGAGTTTGTACTTTGATTGTTTTATATTTATCGTAAAGCATGAAAAATTATTGATTTTGCAAAACTAAACCTATTGTTGGACTGCAACGCATGACTGATCTTTATTACAGTGTGCATGTAGCCAACAACGTGCAGTCCGTCGTGTAGCATCTATGCCTTTTGTGTGCTTGATCATTTTTCTTAAACTACTCGAAATGTCAAATTGATACCATTTTCTAAAATGTGGCAATTCTGAAAAAATTAATTGAATATCATAGGCGGTAGCTACAGGTTTTCAATTCAACATATATAAAATGGAAATAGTGACCTATTTAAACAAGCTTCCTTGATGGATCCATCTTTCAGAAAATAGATTAAATTGCATAACTGAAGCAGATATCGAATAGCTCAATAGTTTGTCCGCATTGATAAAAACATTCTCCATCTAAAATTTTTGCAGTCCTGAAATAGAACTTTATGACTTATAGCATGTTTGACTGTTTCAAAAATTTTTTCAATTATTTGTCATCCAAATATTGATACTATTGCACAAGTATACTACATATCTAAATATTGAAGTGCTAAATTAAAATGGTTTTAATGCGCTAATTAAGTTCTTTCGTGCTCATACTTTCTAAGGTTTTTAGCATGCAACTATTTTGTCTCAACATAACCAGATGTTTGTGCTTTTTTCAATGTAAGCAATCAGAAATTACGAATTTGAAAACAATATATTACCATTTCAACATATTCCAATTTGATTATGATTCTTTTGACGACACAATCAACTTTTGATCGATTTTTCAACGAGAAACGTCGTCGTGAAAACTGATATACATGCACATTCTCATATTAAATTCAAAGTGAATAAGCCTTGGGCATGTGACATCATTTGTGTGATGGAAACCCAAGTAAAACGATGTGTTTCTTGATAGCTATAATATTTATATATAAATAAATATTATAGCTATCAAGAAACACATCGCTTTACTTGGGTTTTCGATTACACAAATGAATTCAAAGTATTGGTAGGACTCCTAAAATGTGATATGTCTGCTATGAGGAACTAAGAGGAATTGAGATATTTTGTTATCAGTAAATTAAGTATGACGCTAGTAGCTCTTTACCCGAGTAAAAAAATTATGTTTTGCTTGCTAAGCGTCATGGTACGCGCGCGGTAAACTTAGTAGGCGACATAATAACACGCAAAACCACGATATGCCTACTAGGCAAATGTCAAGCACCTACTAAATTGACTAGGCAAAGCATGATTACCATATGCCTAGTAGGTCCATATCAAGCGCCTACTAAATTGGTTAGGCAAAGTTTGCTATGGCATGATTACCATTTGCCTACTAGGCACATATCAAGCACCTACTAAATTGGCTAAGCAAGCAATATTGCTTTCTGTTATTATCAAGCGTCATCAGCTTGAAGGGCTTCTCACGGCGTTAAATGATCAGACAAAAGTGGCATATTAATTTTAAATGGCTAATAAGCTCTTGCTGCTTTGCTTGATTCGTTTGGAATGAGGCAGATTAGTAGATATATACAAAGCCAATCTGGGCCATTGTCATAAAGATGTTAAATGCTTCATTACTTATCCCAGTCAATTAAATATTTTCGTCACACGTAGCCTAACTTTGGTGTATTTTAATGTACACCAGATCAATGCATATTAAACGCGAGAATAGTTGATAGCCCACAATTACAGTTGTGTTGTTGCAAAAGGCCTACACCAAGTATAGACACACGTGATAGCGTAGGAAAAGTGATGTTTAAATGGCCAGTTGATGCATGTGATTCATCAAAATAATTTTAGTACTATTTAAAGCTCTGGTATAAACATTAAAATGATCATGCGTAGAGCTTAGTATTCGGAATGATATTACACTTGTGAAAGCAGCTTATCGAAAGCTTTAAGTCCATGTAGTACCTATGATTTTCCTCGTACTGTAGAAACTACATGTAGTTATGTACTTTCTTGATTGACGATCGACTATCATGGCAGTTGTCAATTCAGGTATCAAGACAAGAAGTCAATATCCATCCCTCTTCAGTCCGGGTTTCATTGCATTTCATAATTTCACCAACAATGTTATTGTTAGACCATCTGAGTTTTCTGAAGTCTGGCATATGCGTACAATATAGGAGGATAGGAGGTGAGTGAGTCAGCAGTCGTGACGGAGAAGTCTATTCATGCAAAGTTGCTATGCTACCATGGATCGATCAACGACGTCTGCTCTTACTGCAGTCTTGGCCAAACGTATTAATGCGCCACGCTTTAAGCTGACAGCAATTGGGTGTCGAGTCGAAACTCGGAATTCGGCATTAGCAGCGTGAAACAAAGTCATTTTCTGATGGACTGTTTCGGTTAATATTCGCTTTGCAGTTACTCAATGACTTCAACGGAAAGCCAATGCGAACTTAATTTACAATTGCTGTCTTCAAGTTTCACCTGACTTTGTAGCGTCGTGAAGGATTGCATTTCCGTCAAACAAGTGAGGAAGAGATCATATCCTACAAATCCTGTCAAACAAGATGCGGAATCGAGCCTTCTTTATCACGTGCGCGGAAAAGAGACAGCTATCAAGATTGAATTCTCTTTTACATGACAAGATTCCAGACCAAGGTGAGAAAATATAATCAATCTCAATCATTTTATGCAATAAAAATATTACGATAAGTGAAAATGTAGGAAGTTGCTGATAACCTGTTAAATTTCATCGAAAGCACGAAAACTTGAAGTGCTATTAGTTAAGTGATCGTGTGACTTATTCATCTGTTTACTGACATTCATTCAGATTTGCTAAGTCTTATCTCTATTAAGAAATAGCAGCATTATGTTTGAACTGTATGCTGTCTCTGCAGGCCAGATATTAAGCGCACGATGAGGTCAACAAAGTCAATACCCGACAACTCGTGAAGCGATGATGACCACGCCAGATCCCTTACACTAACATTTTTTCAACTAAAAAAGGTTGTGGCCAGGCAGTGGTCATGTGAAGATTTTAAATGGCAGTAGTGGATGAGATGAAGAGGGAGATGGAGAGAGAACAATGTACATACGATCAACAATAATGCGTCGAATAGACGAAGGTAAATGAAGCGGTTGACATCGCTGCGCTTCACGTTATCGTCTATAATGCAAAAACTACTTGTCCGATCTGCATAAAGTTTTGATGTAGGTAGAAAATATGCTTAAGTAGGCCTAAGTCTACCCGAAGCTTGGTGACGATTGATATATTTTTGCAGGCGGATTTGAAAACCTGGGGATAATCGAGTTTCCGCACTCATCAGATAGTGAATAGCAATTTTATGGATTAACATCTTTCAAACAGAAATTATCGAACAAATATGAAAATGTGGCAAAATGTCTAATAGTATTTATTTCCTTTGACATGATCAAATTGAAAAATGACAAATGAAAAAAGCATTAAAAATTTCGCAAAATCAAGAGTTTTTTAGATATCATTTTCTCAAATTATATCGTGGTAAAACATCAAGTTTCAAAGTCTTTTGAAATTATTTTTAAGAATACTCGAGAGCTCAATAGAATGGTGATTTAGGTTTGACCGATCAAGAGGCTAATCATATTAAGTATAGACATGTCAACTGCAGAATGACACTCCAACAGCATAGTTACCGAAATGAGGTGAAGTGTGCCCGTTTCAAATGCCAACAATCATATCCTGCAATTGCATTATGCTTCCCCTAGGCAGGGAGTCTTCTGAGCATAGGATTCGCAAATTCTTTCAGTCATAGTTAAACTTGAGATCATTTTTTTCATTTCCTTCAGAAAATTATTTGTTATGTAATAACGTCTGTACATGCACATCTGTATGTCGCATGTTTAATTTCAATTTTACCAAATTTCTTTCTCTGTATTTTCCTTAAGACAGTAGGACATTATGCATTCTCTTGAAATAGTGCATGTGAGCTTAACTTAGGCCGTGCGCAGTGAAGCCATCTAGACAAATGTGTAAATGCGATCATAGCATTAAACGCTCGGTACCTGAGTTTTGCTCCCGCAATTGGCGCAGTATGTTGCTGATGCGCCATGAGAGATAAGCTACCAACGGAACTCAATGAACTCCTCGATCCTCTCTCACTAATGAATATTTGGAGATTATAATTTGTTAGTGATATTTATTCGACAAAATTTGATCAGATCTTAAAAAACTGCAGATAAAACTCTTATAACTCTAAGAGAGGTGCCGACATGATAAACTTTCAATCATTCTTGACTTTTTGTACAAACAACGTTCAGTAGCCCTTAATTAATTTCTTATGGCACCGGATCTTACAATAAGTCCCTCCCCCCAAATAACAAGCTTCAGGATTTTCGCTTCCGGTAGCTTGCCGCGGAGTAAGCTTTAGGGAGGTATTCATTTAAGTGCGCTTGATCAATCTTTGCTTCACGCTGCTACGTCAGGACAATTGACACTTCTTCTCTGTTCTTCTCAACCATGAGCCAACATGAACATTAATTTCGAGGGAAAATAGAAATCCTTTCACTAGAATAACATTGTCAGCATAATTTCATCTTAAATAAACTCCAACATTTGAAGCAATGCAACTGATTGGCCTCATCTTCGGGATGGACTGAGAATTTCAGGAGCTTATCATCTTTATAAACCATCGACCAAATCAGATCAGAAATAACTTTTTAGCATAACAAAATTGAGTTTGATACGATGAAAAAATCAGTTTCAAAGCGTCGAACCACGCATGTTCTCTTTCTCCTGTGATTAAGCATCACCGGGATGGAACAGGCCGCGGGCACGGCCTTGCGATTAATTTTAATGGGCCTATATTGACCATTAACTATGCATTCCCTCTAGAGGAAATCGTTTAGTCAATCAAAAGGAAAACACCATTATAGGAGCATGTATAGTTAGTGTAACATATTTAAAGATACCTACCTAAACATGCTCTATCTGATATAAATGTTGCGAACTGATTCTTAAATATTAAGAAAATACTAACTTTTGCATGTAATTACACATAGCTTATCTCAAATAAAATTGTCAGAATCCTATATTCTAGCCTACATGAATTTTTATAGCAGCAAATAAAAAATTAAGCTCCACCATTCTGCTAAGGTCCACATTGTTTCTATCGACTTTTAAAAGCGCGGGACGCCGAAGTGCTGTCAACTTCTGCATAATTTTAGCGCCAGTAGAAATCGACCTCAAAAGAAAGGGGATCTTGATTTTTTTCTGTGCTGCTATTTACTATGATCTCCTGCCGTTTGGTCAACTGTGTGAATTTTGTAAGAATTATGTATTCCTTAGCCTATCTATCGAATGATTATTTCATATCTCGATTAACTGGAAATAATCTCGAGGAATCAAAATGAATGATTGGATTTCAGTGCAAACACATGTACGAGTAATGATAGTAGCGCCTACTGCCTGTGCTCTTGACAGTCGCGATGGTAGAGCAGTGTCTGAAGTTAGCGGCATGCGATAAATTTTGATTGAAATCGTACGTTGTCAACCCCTGCTGGCTTTGATTACTCCGGCCGGTTTCAGCCCTGACTCATTTATATTATTTATATTGACAGAATTTTCTAGCAATGCATTCCCAATTTAATGTGTATTTAACTAACTTTTGTAAAATGCTTTAAAAGTAGGTTTCGTTATAGATCGCAGATTTCCTTTGCTAAGACTGGCCACTTTGGCAATGTTTTCCACGGTTTTTATGCAAGTATTTGAGCATTCCGAAATCTTGCTCCGGTTCAGAGTTGTGGGTACAATTTTTGTGCATGGTTTATATTTCTTAAAACTATATTTATCACTGTTCTAAACTTGCGGAAAAGCCCTAAGCATGCTAGTATGTTTAAATGAAAGCAGAATATTTTGGAAATCGTAAAAACAACCACAGGTTAAAATTTTGATTAAGCATCGTTTTTGATAACAAATGTGCACATTCAGCATCTGCTTTTGGTTTCATCTTTTGTTAAAAAAAGAAGTTGCAGATGCCTGCTCCTCACAGCAGGCCTATTATCATTTCAATGATTCTGATTTCTGTAGTAGCCTACTACAGAATTAGCTGATCACAAAACTAATCATATCCATGATGTGGCCCGCTACTAGCACCGTTTTTAACACCTATGAGCTGGATGATTCGCATGCAACATGCAAAACTTGCAAGTCATGGCATACATGTACATGTAGAGTTGAAAAATTTCTCTTCTTTGTCCATGACTCGATCTCCTACGAAATTTGTTTCATGACTAGCTAGCAATTTTTCTACTTAAAGCACATGTACATGTACATGTATGTTCTCTGCCAGAACTGCATGTGCATATATTAGTTTTGAAGTTTCCAATTCATACAAGCAGTGGCAGTAGCAACGCTTGCATCACCTTGGCCTCCAGACAAAAAAAGTGCGAACTGAAGTATAGGGCGAACAGATCTCTCCAAATGTGCACCTATAGCACAATGCAACTAATATTTAAGACTCACAGTTTACGAGCAATCATAAAGTTCAATCGTTTTGCAAACTTCATTTTCAACATAAATACACTTTGTATGTCTTAATAGTTGTTTCCTGTAACGTAAGTGATGCAATTGTCATTCATATCTTGACATCCACTCCACTTTCTGTTACGTTTTCA
Source organism: Prostheceraeus crozeri (assembly GCA_907163375.1). Classification (NCBI taxonomy): domain Eukaryota; kingdom Metazoa; phylum Platyhelminthes; order Polycladida; family Euryleptidae; genus Prostheceraeus; species Prostheceraeus crozeri. Next base: position 217,160 of record CAJQUW010008366.1, read on the forward strand.
TTAATTCACATGTTTTCCTGACTACAAGTTTTCAACTGCACAAACCAAGAAAAGCAACTGCACATTCGAATTTAGAACTGCAGAAATTGTGTCCAGTTGCACGTCAAAGAGCCCTATAGCTAAACAACAGTGCATGAGAGTGACCATTAGAGAACGATCTGCCGCGATGATTGGTGTGGTGCATTCGAATATACTGTACAACAACAGTATCTATTGCCTAAAACTGAGGATTCGCGTTGTTGTATTTCACTTGGAGAACGCATTAAGTGAATTACATGTGCTTGTATGTCGGCCATCCTTATTAGGTACTAGTCTCAAAAGGGTATTTCGGTCTATCTTTCAGTATTTGTACAAATCTCATGGTTCCTATTTCATCAAAGTATAGAGCCCTAATGATTGTTTAGGTGGAAGTTGCTTTGAAACCTTTGCATACATGTATATCAATTTAGGAGATAATAAGAGACAAAAGGTCTGATCAACTCAAAACATAAATTCATTATGCTGAAATCACATTTTTTAACTTCATTTAAGTTAGATAAAAAAATATAAAAAATATCATGCGAACAGCGATAACGAAAAATACAATCCCAAGTTGCATCAGTATAGAAAAATGCCTAATATAGTCATTTTGCTTTCAATCTTTGACTAAGGATGATTTTAATAAACTACCCGGTGTTATGTTTTGTTATATTATAATTGTTTTAATCTGCTGTTATAGAGATATGAACATTTTCGAATTTGTGTTTCATAACGTGTTCTTCATCAAGCTGAATAAAACCTACATAAACACGCTGTCGTCGCTTTCTCAGGTATCACAATTTATTCAGCTTGATGAATATCTGATTAAGTCATTCTTAGACTTATCCGACAATGGATAGAATAACACGTCCCGAAAAGTTTGACATTCCTCCAAACACGCCCTCTAGCGGCAAGCATTGGAAACTCTGGAGTAGGAACTTCACCTACTTCCTCTCAACAATCGCGGCTCACAAACCAGACGAACTGGAGGTGTTATTCCTGCACATAGGTACCAGCGTGGTCGATATCATTCAGGACTGCACGTGCTACGCGGATGCTATAGGAAAGCTCAAACTCGGCTTACCTGAAGACGCCTAAACGAAAGTATATGCGCGTCATTTACTCTCTTCGAGGGTACAAAAATTAGAAGAAAATTTGGATGAGTTCATCCTTGCTCTCAACAATTTGGCTAGTGACTGTAATTTCCAGAACGTTACCGCCGAAGAAAATCGCCGTTTATTCATCTGAGGACTCTTTTATCAGAGGACTTCGGTCTCCTGCTATTCGTACTAGGACTTCTTGAAAAATAAGAAGCTATCATTGGACGACGCTATTCTACAAGCTAAATCCTCGAGCAAGCGCAAAGCAACGCTGAATCTTATGCAAGTAATTTCAACACCCGTCGCGTCAATCCTCAACTCCGACACGCAAACCAGGCAACTAAGCAGTGAAGCCAACAGTCACCAGACACAATCACTGGTAGGCCTTCATGAAAGCGCACCCAGCATCGCCAACCCGAATGAAACTCTAGCACTACACGTCTAAATCAAAGGACAAAAGACTCCTGTTACTTTTGCGGCATGAGACGGCATCCACGACAAGGAATGCCCGGCCCGCGACTCTACCTGCAACAAGTGTGACAAGAAGGGGCCACTGGCAAAAGGTATGCCGCTCAAAACAGAAATCGCCACAAATATCAGCAGCCATTCAGTCGTCGCCAACGACTACTCTTGCCGCCTCATTCGTATCAGCGGCATGCCGCTCCCCTGTCACGGTTAACGCAAGTATCGACGGCCAATCTATCAAAGCATTAATCGATCTCAGGAAGCATCGACAGTAATTAATTTGTGAAAACCTCGTTGATAGACTTAATCTTGCTGTTAATCCGCGGTCAGTTGTGTGTCCATGGCATCCACAAATCTCACAACTAATGTAAAAGGATTCTGCTCTGCGAATGTTGAAGTTACTCGGAAGAGAATACAAAAACGTCGAACTTTCCATTCTGCTGAACTGTGCAACGACATCATCCTTCGGTCTTCCTTCTTTCAGCGACACGAAGCTGTCACTTTCGCTCTTGGGGGCACGGAGCCCAGCCTTTAAGATCGGTGACGACCCTAATCTCGAATTCTGCGCACTCTCTCGAATGAAAGTTGAGATCCAAAGCTCTTCAGCAGCCTAACTCAGATTGCCACCCTATAATCACGAAACCCCGTCGCTTCAGCGCTAGTGACGAACAGTTCATAGAGAAAGAAATTCAAACGCCTTCTGAAAAGATTAATGTTATCGAACCCAGTCGTTCGCCCTGGCGCGCCCAGGTAGTCGTAACTCAAATCAAAACAAGAAGAAACGAGAACTATGGTCATCGACTTCTTCGCAAACTATATTAACAGATTTACACATGTGGTCGCCTTCCCTCTTCCCAACATTCATGATCTCGTGAACAAAATCGGAAAGAATAAGTTATTCAGTGTAATCGATCTCTCGGAGTGCTTACTATCAAGTGGAAATAGAACCATGTGAAAGGCCGTTCACCGCTTTCCAGGCTGGAGGACAGCTCTACAATTCACAAGAATCCCCATGGGAGTCACGAATGGAGCCGCCGCCTTTCAACGGGTGATGAATGATATTATCAAACGCTGGGACCTAAAGGAGACCTATGCTTACCTTGACGACGTGACGGTCTGCGGAGCCAATAAGGAGGAGCACGACTTGAACCTGGAACGCTTCTGGAAAGCCTCGAACGCAGTGGGGCTAACCATAAATCGCGAGAAATGCAGGTACGGCTTACAAGAAGTTAGCATTCTTGGATACTCAGTCTCTGAAGGCACCCTCCGACCAGACCCCGAAAGGCTACGCCCACTACAGGAACTCCCAATACCGCACGAAAAGAAGTCCCTACAACGACTTATTGGCCTACTCGCTTTACTACGCGAAGTGGATCCCGGGTTACTCGAAGAAAATTCGACCTTTGATAGAATCAAAGGAATTTCCCATTATCCCAAGAGTGTCGCGACGCAATCAACGACATGAAGGAACTGCTATCTCAAATCAACGTTGAAGTTATCAGAGAAGACATCCCGTTTTAGTTCCACAATCGAAACAGAGCCTCAGACGAAACTATCGCAGCCACATTAACTCAGGAAGGTAGACCAGTAGCGTTCTTCTCTCGGTCCTTAAACGATGCAGAAAGGAGACATCACATAGTGGAGAAGGAAGCATACGCAATAGTCGAGTCAATAAGGAAATGGAGGCACTTTTGACTAATCATTTCGTCTTATACATGATCAAAGAAGTGTGGCCTTCATGTTCAACAATCGCGCCGCTGCGAAAATCAAGAACGAAAAGATACAGAGATGGAGAATAGAGTTATCACCGCTATCTTACACAATCAAATTACAGACCTGGAAAAGAGAACATTCAGCCGACGCCCTCACCCGCGCTCACTGCGCTCAGTAGGCTATCGACTTCCAGAAAACTCGAGCAGCTCCACCACGACCTTGCACACCAGGCGTTAGTCCGAATGCTGCACTTCGTCAGAAGTAAGAACCTCCGTATTCTGTGGACGATGTGCGTCGCGTAACCTCGGACTGTGAGATCTGCGCTCGCTGCAAGACCTCAATTTTACAAACCCCCGAACACGAAGCTGGTAAAGCAACCTCGGCGTTTTGAGAGACTGAACATCGACTTTAAAGGGCCGATTCCGGCCAGTCAAAATGGCATCAGTACATTTTAACAATTATAGACGAATTTTCTCGCTTTCCTTTTGCATACCCGTGTCGAGATGTCAGTGCCGCATCAGTGATTAGCTATAATGCCTTTCTCACCTGTTTCTCCATATTCGGGATGCCTGGGTACGTGCACTCCGACAGAGGAGCAGCATTTATGTCATTGACGTGAAAAACTTTCTCACCAACCTTGGAGTGGCGACCAGCAGGACAACCCCTTATCATCCCACCGGAAACTCGCAATGCGAACGATACAACGGCATCATATGGCGGGACAATAACCCTCGTAATGGAAGGAAAAATGTATGAGCAAAGGACTCTGGGAGCAAGCTTTACTGTGTAGGCGCCTACATTCCATACGTTACTTCTCTGCACGTCAACTAATTCAACACCCCACGAGCGATTGTTCTCATACTCTCGTCGATCGACCAATGGCTCCACCCTCCCCGACTGGCTAAGTCCCGGAACTGTTTCATGAAACGCCATGTAGCAACTCCAAGTCCGAACACTGTGTGGAGCAGGTTGAACTAATAGAAGCAAACCAACACTATGCCTACGTGAAAACGACGTGGATCGGCTAAAATCGACTCCGTGTCAACTCGGGACCTCGCTCCGCTCCCCAAATCAGACACTCAAGTCTTCTCCACCAATTGAAGCAATTAGCAAAAACCACCCCGAACACATGCCACCTGACCCAGTCGCTATTCAACCAATGACTACTACGGACGAGTAGAAATAAGATCTCAGTACTTAGAAAGATGAAAACAGTCAAGACGAAGCGATCACAGTTGAGAAGGTCAAACGCGGGGTGGCAACAGGAAACCTGTTGATCGATTACTGCTGTGACTACTCGCGTTGAATTCTTCGAAACTCGTGATGAGTGATAGCTTAACGCTTGTGTGAACTCTTCCAAATCGTGTTGATAAATATCTTTGTATGAATTAGTGTGAATTCTTCTAATCCAATGATGATAACTATAAATCTTCTAGCTATTCTCTTGTGTGGACTCGTGATGATAAATATATCTCTCGTGATGATAAATAATCTTTGGTTATGAATTAGTGTGAATTCTTCTAATCCATGATGATAACTATAAACTCTTCTAGCAATTTCTCGTTGTGGCGGACATGTGGATCGTTGGATGGGATGCTCGGAGTTCTCCTCAAGGGGGGAAAAATGTTATGTTTTGTTATATTATAATTGTTTTAATCTGCTGTTATAGAGATATGAACATTTTCGAATTTGTGTTTCATAACGTGTTCTTCATCAAGCTGAATAAATCCTACATAAACACGCTGTCGTCGCGTTCTCAGGTATCAC
>CAJQUW010008367.1:0-19163 GCA_907163375.1 Prostheceraeus crozeri
TGTAACAGTAATGGCCAAGCCAAGTGATCTACTATGCTTACCGTCTTTGCGCGTTCAATGCACCCAGCGTGCATCCAGCACTATTCGAAAGTGATTTCGAGTTACCGCCTCAAAGTGAAACTGGCTATTGTCTCATACGCTTAAAGTGCGCTAATGCGTTAACTTTGTTAAAGACAAATCACAAGTTCATGCATGCTGTATATAAGCCGCCGCTTTCTTAATAAAATCATCACTTGAATTGGAACAAATTGCGTTTGGTTACTACTATACAATTGGTTTCAGAAGTGGGATTCTCCTACGTGATTACTGGTGGCTCAAATGTGTTCTACGAGGACTCTCTACGTGTCCATTCTACTACTGCGATCTACTTTGGCCTTCAAAGCGCCGTTCTACTGACTCTTCAAAGCGCTGTTTCCGGTGCTTTTACATTCTGAATCGAGCCCAACTAATTTAAAGTTGCACGCAACGGCTTGACTACCTTACCGGGTCGCCGTGAACACTCACTACCGGTCTTCACGATTGGTAGCCACATACACATATCCTCTATTTTTCCGACCAAACCTTACTTCTGTTCCTCTTCCTCTCGATCTTCAAGTACTTCGGTACGGTTAAGTTGCGCTTTTCACCCGGCCACCATCCTGGGTCCCTCATTCCCATAAACACACTTGCACACAAACACAAGTGAGTTTCTTAGCGTTAGTTGAGGTTTTGAGGTTTCAGCTAGACCTTAAGGGCTTTATTAACGAGAGCTGTAGGGTGATTAAGGTAATAAGGTGTAAGTCATAGGGACTTATTAAAAGCACTGACCTAAGATAAGACCTATTAGACTTCTTAGGGACTAAGGACTTTAAGGAAACTTAGGGACTAAAGGTCATAATTCTACGTCAAGACAAGTCAACTACGGACGTCATGGCTGACGACAATTGAACCTTTGGACGTCTCAGACGTTAATGCAGTATCTGATTGGCATATCAGATTTTCTCAATACGTGCTGACAAACGACAAAGTTACTGAAGACAATAAAACAGCCTTTTACTTAACGCTGATTGGAAACGTGCGTTCACGTTACTGAATGATCTTGCATACCCGCGAGGACATAACCAAACTCCAAGTTAAAGTTCTACAAAGGCTGCTGATAGATCACCTCTCTCCAATCACCTTCGAGGTAGCTGAAAGAGAAAAGTACCACAATTTGACGAAGAAACAGGAGGAGACGTACAAGGCATTTGTACTGCGAGTGCAAAAGCAAGCTTCCAAATGCGGCTTCGGAGCTAATTTAGAGATTCAGTTGCGCGACCGAATCGTTGCAGGGGTGCGAGACCAGGACCTTAAACGCAAGCTACTAAAAGGAGCATAACCTTGACTTCCACATGGCAAAGGAAATACTAGAAAGCTGGGATGCTGTCAATCAAGCAGTTGCGAATCCTGGCCATGAAGTGATGATAACTACCAACCATCGCAGGTTTCCACAGCAACGTCGCTTCCGACAGTCAACTACTACTACTTCACGCAACTCTATATCAGGTCCAAGCTCTACGTCCAAGCATAACTCTACGTCAACGCGAAATTCCGCGTCCAATCGTAATTTCACGTCTATGCGAGGACTATGCGACTCTTGCGGAGGACAACACCAGAGAGCTACTTGTCGTTTCCGAAAAGTAGAATGCCGATTATGCCACAAGATTGGACATATAGCTAAAGTTTGACCGTTCATGTCAACTCCAACACTACTTCAACGCACAATCGCGTAAAAGCTGTCTCAACCACGTTGAACCTTTACCAGACTCTGCAAGCAGCGATGATGACGAGTCCATCAAGGTTTTCACTTTCAAACAACTACGACGAGTCATATCTTCCAGAAAACTGGATTTTTCAAACGGACGTTCGCTTACCTTCATTCTGGATACTGGCAGTCCGGTAACTTTCATGCCCAAGAAGCAGTTGGATCATCTTAATCTCGGCGTAGCCATTCATCCGACTAAGTCAACCATCACCGGCGTTACAGGTCACCCACTACCAGTTTTGGGTCGGATCAAACCAAAGGTCATCTACAACCGTCAAACAATTCCGTTGCCAATTTTGATCACTGGAAGTGGACCTACAGTACTTGGGTTGGATGGTTTGCGGACACTCCGAATTCAGCTTGTGTTCAGCGTCAACAGTCTTCTCAGTGAACGGTTACTACCTTCCATCAAAGACCTAATTTTCCAATGCAGCCAGAACTCGGGTGGAATGAAGATTGATCCAGTCAAACTCGACTTCGTTGGTGATCCAAAGTTTTTCAAGGCTAGATCACTCTCCTATGGCATACGCGGACTGGTCGAACAGAATCTAAAGGACCTAGTGGCTGATGGTGTCCTCAAGAAAGTCTCATCTTCAGCTTGGGCTACTCCTATTGTGACGCCAATCAAACCCAACGGCCAACCCAGAATTTGTGGGGACTACAGAGTAACTGTCAATAAGCAACTTCGTCAGACTGCTGTCACTACGCCACCGGTAGACGACATGTTCCAAGGCCTACATGGTCATATCTTTTCCAAGATTGACTTAAGTAACGCCTTCCTACAAATTCCGCTAAGTGACGACGCGAAGGAGCTTACAACGATCAACACTCCGTTCGGATTGTTCCAGTACCAACGTTTGCCTTTTGGACTAACCGTTTCTCCTGGGGTCTTTCAGACTGTAATCAATCACATCATTCAAGGTTTACAAGGTGTCCGCGCTTATCAAGACGACATTATTGTCATAGCAGCGTCCCGAGAAGAACACAACGAACGGTTAATCGCTCTACTTCAAGAATTGAATAAATTCAACGTCAAGATCAACGCGCAGAAGTCGGAATTCGGTGTAAGTCAACTGAAGTATCTCGGCTACATCTTAAGCGGTTCAGGCGTTTCAGCCGACGTTGAACGAATAAAAGCAGTCTCCAACGCTCCTCGTCCAGACAGTCCTTCCAAGCTACAGTCCTTCATCGGTTTTCGCCCAATTTTACTCGCGTTTCGTACCCAACTTCGCGGAAATCGTTCGTCCACTTTATGATCTCCTGAACTCGTCCACTTTTAAATGGTCTCCTTCAATTCAAGCGGCCTACGACCAACTCCTTCAACAGCTCCTAAACGGCAAGGTTCTAAAGCCATTCCAACTTGGTGTTCCGATTGAACTGGTTGTCGACGCATCTGAATATGCGATAGGCGCGCTGTATTGAACCAACGTGGTCATCCAGTAATCTGCATTTCCCGGAAACTTTCAAACTCGGAGAAAAGTTATTCACAAACCTTGAAAGAAGCTCTGGCAATCCATTGGGCCATCCAGCGTTTGCACAAATATTTGTATGGTCAAACGTTCATCATTGTAACCGACCATCAAGCATTGACATACATTTTCGGCCATGATTCGTCAATCAACAAGGCTACATCAAGAATGCTTCAACGCTGGGCCTTGGATTTAAGTGGGTACAACTACATCATTCAACACAGACCAGGCAAGCTTATACCCCATGCAGATTACCTATCCAGACATTCAAGCTTCGAAAACCCTCCACAACATTCTGAAGTCGCTTTCATCGAACACTTACCGGTTTCAAGAAACGAGCTAATTGAAGAAACACGATCCTTCTACGGTCCCGTCATTTCTGGATTAAGGCACGGATGGTCTCGATCGGCTAAGCGAAGATTTCCGACAATATATGCGAATCGTGACAACTTACATTTAGTTGCTGACGGTGTCATTGTGTGTCAAGACCGCCCTGTTGTACCGCCTACTCTTCGACAAAAATTTTTGCAACATTTACATCTGACGCATCTTGGTAGAGATAAGATGCTTTCCTTGTCCAGACTCGTTTGTTGGTGGCCTCGAATCTCCGATGACGTAACATCTTTCATCCGTTCCTGCAAACAATGTGCTAGCAAGCCAAGATCTCATCCGAACTGGGTTCCGTGGCCTTTGCCTTATCAAAGTATGCAAAGAATTCATGTCGACTACTGTGGACCGATACTACAAGCCTACTATCTGCTGGTCATCGAAGATGCCTATAGTAAATGGCCTGAGGTATTCGTCACGACACATGCTACTGCTGATTTCACGAAGAAGGCACTGCAGAAGTTTTTCGCAAGGGAAGGAGTGGCACAAGTGATGATGTCCGACAATGGTACACACTTCACAGCCGACCACCTTCAAACCTGGCTGCGTTCCATCGGATGCAATACAATCACATCACCACCGAGACACCCACAGTCTAACGGGCAAGCAGAAATTTCATAAGAACCCTCAAGACAGCCATACGTACGTGTCAGCCTACAACATTGGAAGGCCTAAACCGCTGCATCGACACATTCCTTCTGTACTACAGAAACTCGAAGCATGCAACGACAGGCAAATCTCCGGCACAGTTATTTAAAGGTAGAAACTTGAGAATTAACTCCCTCGACACAACCGATGTACAGTTTTACAGAGGTAACGACAGCAAAGTTTGTAATGGACTAATAATAGGCCGAGTTGGTAACACATTATTCAACATTCTCGATTTGAATGACGGGTCAGTGCATAAGCGTCACATCGATCAAATCACTATCTCTTCACATCAAACAATACAAACGTCTTCATTTCTTCCCTCTTTGGAGCCAGTGCATTCTTCTCCAACATCCATCCAGACACACCAACACACACACAACACTGTTCCTGCTGTGGTTACCAATCGTGAGGTGAGAGCCTCGACTGGACAACCTTCTTCGGGTTCGACTGATGTTCCTCAACCCTCAAGTGATCAACCAAGTGACTCATCTCAAGTTCCTGCTTCTCCAGCTTCACCTGCTGCTGCATCTCAAGTTCCTGAGCCTTCTGTTGCTGAGCCTTCTGTTCCTGAGCCTTCTGCTATCGACTCTACTTCAGGACCAAGACGCAGCAATCGCAGTCGTAGATTTCCAGCCCGGTATGGAGATTACGTCTGAAGGGAAGGAAGCTGTAACAGTAATGGCCAAGCCAAGTGATCTACTATGCTTACCGTCTTTGCCGCGTTCAATGCACCAGCGTGCATCCAGCACTATTCGAAAGTGATTTCGAGTTACCGCTCAAAGTGAAACTGGCTATTGTCTCATACGCTTAAAGTGCGCTAATGCGTTAACTTTGTTAAAGACAAATCACAAGTTCATGCATGCTGTATATAAGCCGCCGCTTTCTTAATAAAATCATCACTTGAATTGGAACAAATTGTTTTGGTTACTACTATAACAAACCCTCACACGTACAGTCTCTGAAATTTACGTAGAAATTTATTTATTTCTCTGATGTGGCGATTTAGATTACTTTCTTTGTCAGCAATGAAAGAGAAACTCCAACTCACGGTTGTAGTATCACTTTCATTTTCATTTTTGTCGCTTGAACTTTGATCTCTGTAATTTTCTTCGACTTTTGCCTGGACGCTATCAATGACTCCGTCTCCCGAAAAATAGAACGGATGATCTCCACGGACTCATGGTAACACTCAGGAGAAGAAGATACTGCTTTGGCACGGTAAAAACGTCATCGACATACCGTTTGTAGAATCTGGGGCTATGTGGACAGTCTTGTAAGCGGGACTCAATTAAATTCATCGCAAAAGCTAACATTGTTGGAGCGAGGCATGAGCCCATGGACAGCCCGTAATTTTGCAAATAGAGCTCACCGTCAAAGCTGGATAGAATATTCGTACATGCCATCTTTAAAAGATGTCGAAGAGCATCTTCTCTAACTGGAATGTCATCATCGCTCAGTAAAGTCAAAATATGGTCAATGGTGTCATCGATCGGGACATTCGTATAAAGATTCTTAACATCAAAGCTCACCATTCTGCAGTCTCCAGAGTTCTGCGTCTTAATAAGATCGACGAACTCAAATGTGTCTTTGATGCCGCAATCTTTAGGAATGAATGGTTTCAAGATATTGTCAAGCCATTTTTGTCTAAGCGAGAAGGATAAGCGTTGATCATTGATAGAATCGGGCGATATGGCGGGTCATTTCGATCTTTATGGACTTTCGGCAGGCCGTATAGGTGAGCTGGTTGCGAACCAACTGGCTTAACGGTTTTAAAAATGCTATCAGAAATGCTACTTTTCGTTTGGAGCGCGGACAGCGTTCTCGTAAATCTCTCCTCCCCCAAAATGAAATGATCTTTTTTTGAACGAGGACAATGAGCATATTTTTTGAATTTTCCTGACTTCATCAAAATTCCTTCATTTTTGATGTGTAAGTACTGCGCTTGTCAATTACGATGCCATTTCCTTTATCAAATTTGTAAATGTGGTTTTTGAATTTTTAAGTAATTTGTATATTTTTTAGCTTAACTTTCACCACTCACATTTTGCTCACACCTGACGACGCACCGGACTTCCAGTTGTGAAATTTGTGATTAAATTATATATATTCCTGATGAGCAAACTTTTTCTGATTATATATACATGTATATATATTTGTGAAAATGGCTCAATCAAGATATATTAGAATATATTCACTAATTTTCGTGATTGCAGCTGCAATACGTCATCAGGCAGTAAGGTGATAGAAAGATTACAAACCATTATTTTGAAATTTATATGAAAATGATGAAACTATGCTTATATAGTCCGTGTACCTCATGTGCTGATAAAAGAATATAAAAATGTAGCTATCCTAATTACACTAACTGTTGACGAAGATGAACATAGATGTTATCAAGATCACTACGGCGATTGATAGAATTATTATTTGAGTAGCATGCTTCCATAGCGATGTTGAGATGTATTCAAACTTTTGGTTTGTTCCCAATTAAAATGATGACCTGTTTATTGAATGTGTGTTGAAATGTGTGATCTCGGATCAATTCTTCTTACTGCCAGCTTGAGTTCATGAATGCGAGTCTTAAGTTATTTGCTTGTTTGTCCAATGTATTCTGAATTGCAGTTTTGGCATAATATTTTATATATTGCGTTGCGTTTATCTACGTCTGATTTCTTACGTTTTGGTTCACCAAATATTGAGCGAATTGTGTTTGTTGGTTGATGAGCGATGTTGATGAAATTATCGGGTCACTGTTTCTGATACTCCTCGTATATAGGGCAATGCAAAAAATGTGTCTTTATGAGAAGAGTGTGTCTCACTACTTTGATTAACAGTTTGTTGTTTTGATTTCAGTTCTTCACAAAGTCTTGAAACAAAAGATTTCGGAAAACCATTATCTTTAAAAAGTTGATATAAATGCAGGATTTCATTGTTCTTAGATTGTTCTGTATTGCAGTGTGATAAACTGATGACTATTTGAAATAAAGTTCTTACTGAGTTCTTTTTGTGAACAGTTGGGTGATTACTATATCAAATCGAAGACATCCAGCGCAAGCCTTCTTTCTAAATACAGAAGTATTCAAAGATCCGTCGATTGAACGCGTGATTAAAACGTCTAGGAATGCAATGCTATTGAACTTTTCAATTTCATGTGTGAACTTCTGATTTGGATGAAAGGAATTGAGTATGTTAAGTATTTGTTGAACGGAATTTTTCTTAATGATTGCAAATGTGTCATCAATGTGTCGAATCCAAAATTTTGGTTGAAAAGTGGAAAATACAGACGATTCAAGTTTTTGCATGACTAATTCTGCAAGAAATCCGGAAATTGGTGATCCCATAGGAGTGTCTTTGATCTGTTCAAAATATTCTTCTTTGCATGAAAAAATAGTATCCAAACAAAGAGAGAGAAGAGAAAGTGTAACTTCTTTCGGAATTGAAAGACTGTTGATATCAAGTTTTTCAGAAACACAAGATTTTGCAAGATCCAGTGGAATAGATGAATTTAGAGATACCATATCAAAGCTAACCATTAGCTCGTCTTCTTCAATTGTCATTGAATTCAATTGCTTTAAAAACTGTATTGAATTGTTCACTGAACATTGATATGGTTGGGATAAATGTTTAAGTTTTTGGTAAAGCCACTTTGCGAGGAAATACGTTGGAGTGTCAGTCAGAGAGACAACTGGACGTAATGGAGTACTATTCTTGTGAAGTTTTGGCAAACCGTATATTTCTGCTATGTGCGTCTCTTTAGCTGACATGAATATTTGATCTTCTTTCTAGATGACCTTTTTGTTGCATAGTATTTTTAGATTCTTCTCAATCTTTGCAATTTGGTCATAGTTTAATCACTTGTCGCTAATCACATTGGAGAGAATGTCTTTCATTTTGGAATCATAATCCGATGTGATTAGCTACAAGCGATTAAACAATGACCCCACCAAATCCCACCCTTCTTTCATCAGTACATAAAGTACACAGGACTATATTAGCATAGTTTCATCATTTTCATATAAATTTCAGAATAATGCTTTGTGATCTTTCTATTATCTTATTACCTGATGACGTATTGCAGTTGCAATCATGAAAATTTGTGAATATATTCTAATATATCTTGATTGAGCCATTTTCACAAAATTTATTTCTCAGATGCCGATTTTCAAAAATATGTATATAAATAATATAATATATACTATGATCTGTCACCTCCAAATATCGAAGAAATCTGCATACTAAAGCGCCACACACTAGAATTTTAGTAAGTTATGTTGAAATAGAATGTTGACATCCTATAGAAAACAATGACCCTAGTGCGATAGCCTCCTAAAACGATTTGCTTTATATAAAGTAAGAATATCCTAGGATTCTTTTATAAGTTACGAATAGTGTTTTACTTTAGTGTGTAATTTAGGAGGTGCTAGTTTAGTGTGTATATTCATCATAAATTGACGGAATGGCCAATTGACAGTATTACAATATTCTGTTAAAAAACGAAAGAGTCTCTGATTGAATATTAATTAACTTAATATTAACTTAATTAACTAAATATTGTTAATTCAACCAATATTGCCACAATAAGCGAGTGAGTCTTCGGCTGTGACCTCGTGTGGATAAATAGAAATAATCCTACATGTTCATGATGAAAGACAATAGTGTGATCTACATAAATCAGTCATTGAATTTCTAATAAATATTCTACTATATTTCATTTCAACTTACAGAAGTGAACAGTGTGCTGACAACTGCAGTATCATTTTCATTGGATCCTATATCGCGGGCTTGCGTGCTAGATGCTACTTCTAAAATTCAATCACGATTGAAAACTTCATGCATTGATTTTACATAAATAGTTGACTTGAGGACACGTGCACAAAATTGTGAGCGAAGAAATCAGTACAAAACCATAAAACTAGGTAGCAGGGTGCTATCTTTAAAGCTAGATGTGATACGACGGGATACGACATTTATGAGTTCAGATATGTGGATACCGGCTGTGGCTTAGCATAACCGCACTTGTCTCATCTCGGTCAAAATTTTGATGCTTAATCAGTGCAATTTTTGAAAATTTCATCATTATGTGGATACTCAATTCAACTAATAGATACCATTAGTGAACTTTTTCTCGGAATATATGCATGTCTTCTACAGCTCTGGAAAACCAGCCGTGGATTTAAATAGAGCTAAAAATTCAGTGTAAAATTAATGTTGAAAATGTGCTACGTGCTGATGTATTGCAAGAAGCAAGTTTGACTAGGTCTAGATTTGAAACAAGGCCCTTGTTGTCAGAGCAGCCGCTCTGTGCCATCAGACTATTACACTAATTAAGATGAAGTGACTTATTCATGAGAGCAATGTCATAGTCATGCATGAGAGCAATGTCATGGTCATGCATGAGAGCAAAAGAATCGAAATTTATCAAGTCAATAAGATACGTACACTGCCTCGAAGTCAGATCTGAGATTTCGTGAGGATTGTGAAGTCATTTTCAATCATTTTTTGAACTTGGCAATCTTTTTCTTTCGTTGTCATGCTTTTCACTGCTCCAAGTTAAGGTGATGATCGCTACTTCGCTCACGTTCTCGCTAAAGCAAGCATGGCATCAAAAGATTGTCAGCATGACCAAAGAATTATCATCGAGCCAAAACCTCAGAGATCGTGTCTTTCCATAGTCAATCAAGTTATCAATGAAAACTCGTTTATGTGATTAAGACTCCTCGAATATCCATCCCCAGAAAGATGATGATCCATACTACTTCAGACGATGCAACCATCTGAGAAATTTACAGTAAAGAAAATCCATCAAAAGATTATGATGAAAACATTATAAACCGTTCGCGATGAATGATGCAGCCAAAAATATACCGATTCCCTAGTCCCGACTGATGATTTTGGAGATAGAACATCGCGCAAAATGCAGCTGCACTGCAAAATCTCATTGACGTGACGAAGAATGATAGCACTTAAAATCACCATGGCCAAGCCGCCTCGTTGCGCTATAAAAGGGAATTCAAATTCTCCAAAGTGGTCAGGTAATAACCAAAATGCGAAAATAGATTTTCCAAATACTAATTTTGACACACACACTCTTTGATTTATCTTCTATCAGGAAAGATTTCACATGCATTATCTTAGCCTACATTCCCTGCAATCAACTGTTTATCACAACCACTTTTTATCCGAATTCGAAAGAACATGTGATTAGCCATTGGCTCTGCATAACACCAAAGTCCTTCTAGTACGGTACCTGCTGTAAATAATAAGTAAGCATAAATTATTATTACCTTGTAAGCATAAATTTATTACTGGAATACTTTGTTGCGATATGGATGCTATATAGCATGCTAGGGAAATTTTTAACAACATCCTTGTAATGCTATAGGATTTTCTTCTAACTGACTATCCGTAACTACAATCTCTATCAAGGGCTTGGAAATACAGAAATTAAAGCACAGGAATGGCTAGTGCAGGAATAGACAATTGTAATTGTGAAATGCTTCCTTTCAGAAGTTGAAAAATTATTTTTCTTGCACGTGGTTCAAGTGGACATAGAAAATCAGTATTTTAATCTCTAAATAAGAAAGTCTCAAAATATATTTAATAATAAATTTAAACATGAAGAAGTATTTTGATGCTACCCTGAATTAGTACGGCTCATACTCGCATATCTAATTGATAAAAATCGAATGTCTCATCCAAAGCTATCGATTTCTACAGGAGTGCCCATAAGAGTATTCAGGATAAAGATAAAATACTAAGTCTCTCCCGAATAATGGAAGCGTCTCTGATCAATTTCATAGATAGTGCATGATTTCACAGAAATCAGTTGAATTTGAGAAATTATGAGTTCTATCCTGTGTCGATCGATGCCTAAAAAAATTCATTCAGCAGCCTGCAACGAATTCTTTCACAAACTTTATGTTTCCAATTTGCACGAATGTCGTAATGCCATTCTAACCAATGCATGTGATGAAGCTTAATGCGCCACTTATTATTTCAGCTCAAAGCAGTGGCGGGCGCGTTTTCCACGATTGTGAATCGTGATCGAACATCGCGCGATTCTGACATTTTTGAGATTTTCTCAAATTCAGTGATTAGAAGTTTTCAGTTGGCCTAACTTGCATCATTTCTATTTCCTATGCCATTAGTTTCATTATATATTTGATAAATTCCATTAAAATTGAGGCCATGAGACACTCAGTAGGCTATATTTAGACATTAAAATTATTGTACCATATTGATTGATATGATAATCTATTTGTAAATATTTAGGAATACAGCGTCATAAATCAAAACACATAGGAAGTCATAATCAATGCAAAAAACAGTCTTGAGAATCTGTTATTAAGAATATGCTGCAAATTTATTATGGAACACTACAGGTGGCAACTATAAAATATATATTATGCTTCCATCATAAATACGGTTCATATAAAGATGATATATCTACATGTATGGTGATATGATCTTTAGTGATAATGTTGGAAATCATTCCGAATTTTTTGATAGTAGCTAGGAATGTGATGTGGAACAAGCTGTGAATCGAGCTAATCTTATTCGTGAGAAAAATGTATTCAAGAGTGAATCATCTAGTGATAAAGGTATTCATTCGTGTGAAGTGTAATAACCAGAGAGTCAAATCTTCATCCAGCAAGATCAGTACCTGAAAATGATTCGGGTAAATCACTACTACAGGTCAGTGCCTTTTCTAATCTTTCTTCTCATAATTTTGATAAAAATGAAGTTGAATTACTTCAGAGAGGCCCTTCATGCATTCCTATTCCTAGAAAATCTATTAATTTGAGTGACAATATTATTGATGCCTCTTTTGAGTCCCTCAAAAGACAACTTCATCATCGAATTTCATCTCAAAATAATGATGTTGATAATTCTGATTCTAATTCTGCTCTACTCGAAGCCAGTTGGCGGTTTATAGCTCCAACTAATCGTCCTTATTATCATACTGACGTGTCACTTCCAAATGATGAACAACACTGTCTATCGTCTGTACAGGATAAAATAATAGACATTTCTTCGAAATCGCTACGTCTACTCGTAATGACTCTAAAATAATCAAAAGCGTTAAAGCTATTCCTGATATATGAATTCTTCCATCGGACAAGACAAAGAGAATTGTAGTGATCGATGATTGTGAATATGAGTTACCTACACTAACAAAATTATGATGAAAAACCTCACTTTTTACCGAACACAGCTCAAAAGTTGGTCAAAAAAAGAATTAACTATTATTGCATCTAGACAGAGTAATGAGATGAAAACTGTCCTACTAATATTGAAATGTAGCGACCCTATCAATTGACAATCTTGCCTAAAGATCACAAATCACCCCTCAAAGGTAGACATCTGATTTCTGCGGTAGACACTACGGCAACCAGTCTTTCAAGAGTTTTAGCATATTTTTTACATCCACTTCTGAATTTTGTATCTACTCATTTGAAAGACACTTTCACATTTTTACGTGCTAGATGCTACTTCTAAAATTCAATCACGATTGAAAACTTCATGCATTGATTTTACATAAATAGTTGACTTGAGGACACGTGCACAAAATTGTGAGCGAAGAAATCAGTACAAAACCATAAAACTAGGTAGCAGGGTGCTATCTTTAAAGCTAGATGTGATACGACGGGATACGACATTTATGAGTTCAGATATGTGGATACCGGCTGTGGCTTAGCATAACCGCACTTGTCTCATCTCGGTCAAAATTTTGATGCTTAATCAGTGCAATTTTTGAAAATTTCATCATTATGTGGATACTCAATTCAACTAATAGATACCATTAGTGAACTTTTTCTCGGAATATATGCATGTCTTCTACAGCTCTGGAAAACCAGCCGTGGATTTAAATAGAGCTAAAAATTCAGTGTAAAATTAATGTTGAAAATGTGCTACGTGCTGATGTATTGCAAGAAGCAAGTTTGACTAGGTCTAGATTTGAAACAAGGCCCTTGTTGTCAGAGCAGCCGCTCTGTGCCATCAGACTATTACACTAATTAAGATGAAGTGACTTATTCATGAGAGCAATGTCATAGTCATGCATGAGAGCAATGTCATGGTCATGCATGAGAGCAAAAGAATCGAAATTTATCAAGTCAATAAGATACGTACACTGCCTCGAAGTCAGATCTGAGATTTCGTGAGGATTGTGAAGTCATTTTCAATCATTTTTTGAACTTGGCAATCTTTTTCTTTCGTTGTCATGCTTTTCACTGCTCCAAGTTAAGGTGATGATCGCTACTTCGCTCACGTTCTCGCTAAAAGCAAGCATGGCATCAAAAGATTGTCAGCATGACCAAAGAATTATCATCGAGCCAAAACCTCAGAGATCGTGTCTTTCCATAGTCAATCAAGTTATCAATGAAAACTCGTTTATGTGATTAAGACTCCTCGAATATCCATCCCCAGAAAGATGATGATCCATACTACTTCAGACGATGCAACCATCTGAGAAATTTACAGTAAAGAAAATCCATCAAAAGATTATGATGAAAACATTATAAACCGTTCGCGATGAATGATGCAGCCAAAAATATACCGATTCCCTAGTCCCGACTGATGATTTTGGAGATAGAACATCGCGCAAAATGCAGCTGCACTGCAAAATCTCATTGACGTGACGAAGAATGATAGCACTTAAAATCACCATGGCCAAGCCGCCTCGTTGCGCTATAAAAGGGAATTCAAATTCTCCAAAGTGGTCAGGTAATAACCAAAATGCGAAAATAGATTTTCCAAATACTAATTTTGACACACACACTCTTTGATTTATCTTCTATCAGGAAAGATTTCACATGCATTATCTTAGCCTACATTCCCTGCAATCAACTGTTTATCACAACCACTTTTTATCCGAATTCGAAAGAACATGTGATTAGCCATTGGCTCTGCATAACACCAAAGTCCTTCTAGTACGGTACCTGCTGTAAATAATAAGTAAGCATAAATTATTATTACCTTGTAAGCATAAATTTATTACTGGAATACTTTGTTGCGATATGGATGCTATATAGCATGCTAGGGAAATTTTTAACAACATCCTTGTAATGCTATAGGATTTTCTTCTAACTGACTATCCGTAACTACAATCTCTATCAAGGGCTTGGAAATACAGAAATTAAAGCACAGGAATGGCTAGTGCAGGAATAGACAATTGTAATTGTGAAATGCTTCCTTTCAGAAGTTGAAAAATTATTTTTCTTGCACGTGGTTCAAGTGGACATAGAAAATCAGTATTTTAATCTCTAAATAAGAAAGTCTCAAAATATATTTAATAATAAATTTAAACATGAAGAAGTATTTTGATGCTACCCTGAATTAGTACGGCTCATACTCGCATATCTAATTGATAAAAATCGAATGTCTCATCCAAAGCTATCGATTTCTACAGGAGTGCCCATAAGAGTATTCAGGATAAAGATAAAATACTAAGTCTCTCCCGAATAATGGAAGCGTCTCTGATCAATTTCATAGATAGTGCATGATTTCACAGAAATCAGTTGAATTTGAGAAATTATGAGTTCTATCCTGTGTCGATCGATGCCTAAAAAAATTCATTCAGCAGCCTGCAACGAATTCTTTCACAAACTTTATGTTTCCAATTTGCACGAATGTCGTAATGCCATTCTAACCAATGCATGTATGAAGCTTAATGCGCCACTTATTATTTCAGCTCAAAGCAGTGGCGGGCGCGTTTTCCACGATTGTGAATCGTGATCGAACATCGCGCGATTCTGACATTTTTGAGATTTTCTCAAATTCAGTGATTAGAAGTTTTCAGTTGGCCTAACTTGCATCATTTCTATTTCCTATGCCATTAGTTTCATTATATATTTGATAAATTCCATTAAAATTGAGGCCATGAGACACTCAGTAGGCTATATTTAGACATTAAAATTATTGTACCATATTGATTGATATGATAATCTATTTGTAAATATTTAGGAATACAGCGTCATAAATCAAAACACATAGGAAGTCATAATCAATGCAAAAAACAGTCTTGAGAATCTGATATTAAGAATATGCTGCAAATTTATTATGGAACACTACAGGTGGCAACTATAAAATATATATTATGCTTCCATCATAAATACGGTTCATATAAAGATGATATATCTACATGTATGGTGATATGATCTTTAGTGATAATGTTGGAAATCATTCCGAATTTTTTGATAGTAGCTAGGAATGTGATGTGGAACAAGCTGTGAATCGAGCTAATCTTATTCGTGAGAAAAATGTATTCAAGAGTGAATCATCTAGTGATAAAGGTATTCATTCGTGTGAAGTGTATTAACCAGAGAGTCAAATCTTCATCCAGCAAGATCAGTACCTGAAAATGATTCGGGTAAATCACTACTACAGGTCAGTGCCTTTTCTAATCTTTCTTCTCATAATTTTGATAAAAATGAAGTTGAATTACTTCAGAGAGGCCCTTCATGCATTCCTATTCCTAGAAAATCTATTAATTTGAGTGACAATATTATTGATGCCTCTTTTGAGTCCCTCAAAAGACAACTTCATCATCGAATTTCATCTCAAAATAATGATGTTGATAATTCTGATTCTAATTCTGCTCTACTCGAAGCCAGTTGGCGGTTTATAGCTCCAACTAATCGTCCTTATTATCATACTGACGTGTCACTTCCAAATGATGAACAACACTGTCTATCGTCTGTACAGGATAAAATAATAGACATTTCTTCGAAATCGCTACGTCTACTCGTAATGACTCTAAAATAATCAAAAGCGTTAAAGCTATTCCTGATATATGAATTCTTCCATCGGACAAGACAAAGAGAATTGTAGTGATCGATGATTGTGAATATGAGTTACCTACACTAACAAAATTATGATGAAAAACCTCACTTTTTACCGAACACAGCTCAAAAGTTGGTCAAAAAAAGAATTAACTATTATTGCATCTAGACAGAGTAATGAGATGAAAACTGTCCTACTAATATTGAAATGTAGCGACCCTATCAATTGACAATCTTGCCTAAAGATCACAAATCACCCCTCAAAGGTAGACATCTGATTTCTGCGGTAGACACTACGGCAACCAGTCTTTCAAGAGTTTTAGCATATTTTTTACATCCACTTCTGAATTTTGTATCTACTCATTTGAAAGACACTTTCACATTTTTAGACTCAATTATGGATGTTTCAATTGATTACTTTAATTTGCTCTAATTACTCATTTTTCTACGGATCTTTTAACGTCACAAATTTATATGGCTCTCTACCTTTATCTGGTCTTGATGATGTGTTTTCTATTGTAGCAAGTTTTTTCAACGAACACAAAATGTCTATCTCTTTGTCCTCTATCAATGAGTCTGACTTTACAAAGCTTTTGAAATTGGCTGTACCCACAGACGCCATTTTCTTTACGGGTCGGTTCTATAAACAAAATTCAGGATTCGCTATTGGAAAAATTTATCCCTACGTTAGCAATTGTTTATATGTTTCATGTAGAGAGGCAAATTCTATCTTTTCATCCATCAAGCTTTATTTTCTAGGAAAGATACATTGATGATATTTTTGTTATTTCATTTTCTCCTTTGGTTGATATACTTCCTGAGTTGAATAGTACAAATGATTGGATTCAGTTTACTGTAAATTACTCCGAAAATTCAAGTATTTCATTTTTAGACACGAAAGTTTCTTCCGTCAATAATTCGTGTTTGAGTTCGTTTTTTTCTAAATCCACTCATGAGTGGTAATCTGTTCCATGGATGGCTCCGTACCTTTAATTAGAAAGATTAATTTAATGAAAGATGAATGTTTTCGAGTTCATCGAAATTGTACCACCCCTCACGGCTCCACGGAACTAACATTCAGAAGAAAAAATGCGACCCCTTAAGTGAAAATATATTCTAGAAGTACTTTACATGTGTAACACGGCTATATGTGTCACTGAAATCACAACCTAGCTTTTCCATAGATATATCGATTTTGAAAAATGTGCTACTTACTACTATTATTAAAAAGTAGTCAATCATAATTTTCTTTGATATTATGAAATATTGACATTTATTAGTTGATTATTGAGCTAATAATGCAAAAAGCATGCTAAAAGTAGAGAAACAATACAATTGTGCGTCAATTCATGGACAATTTCTGAAAAAATAGACTGATAATTTCTATAGATAAGATTATCAGGTACGCTATTGATTCTTTATTTCGTGACTGCTGAAGGTTAGCGTAACGCGTACAGACGCGCGGAAGACTATGAACTAGGCTTTATAAATACTTATTTGTAAATACGAGGGTCGTTCCGGAAGTAATGCCTCCTAATTTTTATCAAAAAAAGTAGAAGAGATACGGGTATGACACTTATACCATCAAAACAGGCTTGGTTTTGTGTACCAGAATCATTATTTTCATAGACATAACATCAATGAACGCCATTATAGAGATAAATGAAAACAATCAATATAAAATGAGACGACGAAAATTTTCACACAAGATATCTATTTTTCGACATATTCACCACAAAGTTGAACACACTTTTGCCAACGATGAACAGGGGCCGTTATCCCTTGCTCGTAAAAGGCAGCTCCAACTAAGGCAGTCCACTGCTTTACAGCTCTGATGACGGCGTCCTTATCTTCAAAGTGCTGACCTCGCAAACCGTCCTTCAGTGGCCCGAACAAATGAAAGTCCGATGGAGCCAAATCGGGGCTATACGGTGGATGCGGCAGCACAGTCCAGCCGAACTTCTCGATGCAGTCTCGTGTTCTTATGCTTGTATGGGGTCTGGCGTTGTCGTGCTGTAAACAGAATGTCTTCTTCTTCTCTGGCCGCTTTCGAGAGATGCGGTCCTTAAGCTTTGTCAACGTCTCGATGTAGCGGTCTGAGTTGACAGTTGTCCCAGGCTCCAGAGGTCCAATAAGATGATGCCCTTGTTGTCCCAGAAGACAGTACACATCACTTTTCCGGCAGATGGCTGCGTCTTAAACTTAAACCTTTGATGGTGAGCCGGTATGATGCCATTCCATAGACTGCCGTTTCGACTCAGGCTCGTAGTGGTGACACCACGTTTCTGTGATCGTCATCCTTCGATTCTCGCGAATCAGCTGGTCGAGGCGCTCTGCGTTTTCATCATTGTTGGCAGTGGAAGGTCGTCCTGAACGAGGTTTATCACACACATCTGTGTTGCCGCATCGAAATCGGAGAACCCATCTCCTTACTGAGCTCACGTCAACCGCTTCGGTTCCAAAACATTGACCAAGCGCCGATGAATGTCAATTGGCGAAACGTTTTCAGCGGTTAGGAATTCAATGACACATCTCTGCCTTTGATGGACGTCCATGATTAATTTGATAATTTGATTCCAACTATGCTTAAGAGATACCTTGTCAACAGATTTTTTCGTATCGTGACGCAATTCGAATAAACAATGCAATACTGCTTCAATCAATCAATTTGATTTCACCAACCTCATCGGGACGCGCGGCATCCGTGATTTCATCAGCTTTTTCAACGCGCGCGCCTTAAAATGTGACGGTTACACGACTTCTCGCTTATGGCGTCGATGCGTGAAACACAGACATCAAGAATGTCTGGTTATGACAAATGGTTTCAATCTGATCATAAAGGACAGAAGCCTTAAAAACAAAGGTGAAAAAACAAAGGTTAAAACAAAGGTGAAAATTTTCGTCGTCTCATTTTATGTTGACTGTTTTCATTTATCTCTGTAATGGCGTATATTGATGCTAAGTCTATGAAAATGATGATTCTGGTACACAAAACCAAGCTTTGTTTTGATGGCATAAGTGTCTTTTCTGTATCTCTTTTACTTTTTTTGATAAAAATTAGGAGGCATTACTTTCGGAACGACCCTCGTA
>CAJQUW010008369.1:0-147500 GCA_907163375.1 Prostheceraeus crozeri
TTTTGACATGTATCTCGCACGGAGGTAGGCTTTGACACTGCGGGGAGGTGGAGGTGTGTTTTGACATGTGCCTGGTACGAAGGTAGGCTTTGACACTGCGGGGAGGTGGAGGTATGTTTTGACATGTGTCTGGTACGGAGGTAGGCTTTGACACTGCGGTGGGGTGGAGGTAGTTTTGACATGTACCTGGCACGGAGGTAGGCTTTGACACTGCTGGGAGGTGGAGGTATGTTTTGACATGTATCTGGTACGGAAGTAGGCTTTGACAGTGCGGGAGGTGGAGGTATGTTTTGACATGTATCTGGCGCGGTGGTATGCTTTGACACTGCGGGAGGTGGAGGTATGTTTTGACATGTGCCTGGCACGCAGGTAGGCTTTGACACTGCGGGAGGTGAGGTATGTTTTGACATGTATCCGGTACGGAGGTAGGCTTTGACATTGCTGGGAGGTATAGGTATGTTTTGACATGTACCTGGCACGGAGGTAGGCTTTGACACTGCGGGGAGGTGGAGGTATGTTTTGACATGTATCTGGTACGGAGGTAGGCTTTGACACTGCGGGGAGGTGGAGGTATGTTTTGACATGTATCTGGTACGGAGGTAGGCTTTGAGACTGCGGGGAGGTGGAGGTATGTTTTGACATGTATCTGGTACGGAGGTAGGCTTTGACACTGCGGGGAGGTGGAGGTATGTTTTGACATGTATCTGGTACGGAGGTAGGCTTTGACACTGCGGAGAGGTGGAGGTGTGTTTTGACATGTGCCTGGTACGAAGGTAGGCTTTGACACTGCGGGGAGGTGGAGGTATGTTTTGACATGTATCTGGTACGGAGGTAGGCTTTGACACTGCGGGGAGGTGGAGGTATGTTTTGACATGTATCTGGTACGGAGGTAGGCTTTGACACTGCGGGGAGGTGGAGGTATGTTTTGACATGTATCTGGTACGGAGGTAGGCTTTGACACTGCGGGGAGGTGGAGGTATGTTTTGACATGTATCTGGTACGGAGGTAGGCTTTGACACTGCGCGGAGGTGGAGGTATGCTTTGACATGTATCTGGTAAGGAAGTAGGCTTTGACACTGCGGGGAGGTGGAGGTATGTTTTGACATGTATCTGGTACGGAGGTAGGCTTGGACACTGCGGGGAGGTGGAGGTATGTTTTGAAATGTATCTGGTACGGAGGTAGGCTTTGACACTGCGGGGAGGTGGAGGTATGTTTTGACATGTATCTGGTACGCAGGTAGGCTTTGACACTGTGGCGTGGTGGAGGTATGTTTTGACATGTATCTGGTACGGAGGTAGGCTTTGACACTGCGGGGAGGTGGAGGTATGTTTTGACCTGTACCTGGTACGGAAGTAGGCTTTGACATTGCTGGGAGGTGGAGGTATGTTTTGACATGTATCTGGTACGGAGGTAGGCTTTGACACTGCGGGGAGGTGTAGGTATGTTTTGACATGTACCTGGCACGGAGGTAGGCTTTGACACTGCGGGGAGGTGGAGGTATGTTTTGACATGTACCTGGCACGGAGGTAGGCTTTGACACTGCGGAGAGGTGGAGGTGTGTTTTGACATGTGCCTGGTACGGAGGTAGGCTTTGACACTGCGAGGAGGTGGAGGTGTGTTTTGACATGTGCCTGGTACGGAGGTAGGCTTTGACACTGCGAGGAGGTTGAGGTATGTTTTGACATGTATCTGGTACGGAAGTAGGCTCTGACACTGCGGAGAGGTGGATGTATGTTTTGACATGTATCTCGCACGGAGGTAGGCTTTGACACTGCGGGGAGGTGGAGGTGTGTTTTGACATGTGCCTGGTACGAAGGTAGGCTTTGACACTGCGGGGAGGTGGAGGTATGTTTTGACATGTGTCTGGTACGGAGGTAGGCTTTGACACTGCGGTGGGGTGGAGGTAGTTTTGACATGTACCTGGCACGGAGGTAGGCTTTGACGTTGCTGGGAGGTGTAGGTATGTTTTGACATGTATCTGGTACGAAGGTAGGCTTTGACACTGCGAGGAGGTGGAGGTATGTTTTGACATGTATCTGGTACGGAGGTAGGCTTTGACACTGCGGGGAGGTGGAGGTATGTTTTGACATGTATCTGGTACGGAGGTAGGCTTTGACACTGCGGGGAGGTGGAGGTATGTTTTGACATGTATCTGGTACGGAGGTAGGCTTTGACACTGCGCGGAGGTGGAGGTATGCTTTGACATGTATCTGGTACGGAGGTAGGCTTTGACACTGCGGGGAGGTGGAGGTATGTTTTGACATGTATCTGGTACGGAGGTAGGCTTTGACACTGCGGGGAGGTGGAGGTGTGTTTTGACATGTGCCTGGTACGGAGGTAGGCTTTGACACTGCGAGGAGGTGGAGGTGTGTTTTGACATGTGCCTGGTACGGAGGTAGGCTTTGACACTGCGAGGAGGTTGAGGTATGTTTTGACATGTATCTGGTACGGAAGTAGGCTCTGACACTGCGGAGAGGTGGATGTATGTTTTGACATGTATCTCGCACGGAGGTAGGCTTTGACACTGCGGGGAGGTGGAGGTGTGTTTTGACATGTGCCTGGTACGAAGGTAGGCTTTGACACTGCGGGGAGGTGGAGGTATGTTTTGACATGTGTCTGGTACGGAGGTAGGCTTTGACACTGCGGTGGGGTGGAGGTAGTTTTGACATGTACCTGGCACGGAGGTAGGCTTTGACACTGCTGGGAGGTGGAGGTATGTTTTGACATGTATCTGGTACGGAAGTAGGCTTTGACACTGCGGGGAGGTGGAGGTATGTTTTGACATGTATCTGGCGCGGTGGTATGCTTTGACACTGCGGGGAGGTGGAGGTATGTTTTGACATGTGCCTGGCACGCAGGTAGGCTTTGACACTGCGGGGAGGTGGAGGTATGTTTTGACATGTATCCGGTACGGAGGTAGGCTTTGACATTGCTGGGAGGTATAGGTATGTTTTGACATGTACCTGGCACGGAGGTAGGCTTTGACACTGCGGGGAGGTGGAGGTATGTTTTGACATGTATCTGGTACGGAGGTAGGCTTTGACACTGCGGGGAGGTGGAGGTATGTTTTGACATGTACCTGGTACGGAGGTAGGCTTTGACACTGCGGAGAGGTGGAGGTGTGTTTTGACATGTGCCTGGTACGGAGGTAGGCTTTGACACTGCGAGGAGGTGGAGGTGTGTTTTGACATGTGCCTGGTACGGAGGTAGGCTTTGACACTGCGAGGAGGTTGAGGTATGTTTTGACATGTATCTGGTACGGAAGTAGGCTCTGACACTGCGGAGAGGTGGATGTATGTTTTGACATGTATCTCGCACGGAGGTAGGCTTTGACACTGCGGGGAGGTGGAGGTGTGTTTTCACATGTGCCTGGTACGAAGGTAGGCTTTGACACTGCGGGGAGGTGGAGGTATGTTTTGACATGTGTCTGGTACGGAGGTAGGCTTTGACACTGCGGTGGGGTGGAGGTAGTTTTGACATGTACCTGGCACGGAGGTAGGCTTTGACACTGCTGGGAGGTGGAGGTATGTTTTGACATGTATCTGGTACGGAAGTAGGCTTTGACAGTGCGGGGAGGTGGAGGTATGTTTTGACATGTATCTGGCGCGGTGGTATGCTTTGACACTGCGGGGAGGTGGAGGTATGTTTTGACATGTGCCTGGCACGCAGGTAGGCTTTGACACTGCGGGGAGGTGGAGGTATGTTTTGACATGTATCTGGTACGGAGGTAGGCTTTGACATTGCTGGGAGGTATAGGTATGTTTTGACATGTACCTGGCACGGAGGTAGGCTTTGACACTGCGGGGAGGTGGAGGTATGTTTTGAAATGTATCTGGTACGGAGGTAGGCTTTGACACTGCGGGGAGGTGGAGGTATGTTTTGACATGTATCTGGTACGCAGGTAGGCTTTGACACTGTTGCGTGGTGGAGGTATGTTTTGACATGTATCTGGTACGGAGGTAGGCTTTGACACTGCGGGGAGGTGGAGGTATGTTTTGACCTGTACCTGGTACGGAAGTAGGCTTTGACATTGCTGGGAGGTGGAGGTATGTTTTGACATGTATCTGGTACGGAGGTAGGCTTTGACACTGCGGGGAGGTGTAGGTATGTTTTGACATGTACCTGGCACGGAGGTAGGCTTTGACACTGCGGAGAGGTGGAGGTGTGTTTTGACATGTGCCTGGTACGGAGGTAGGCTTTGACACTGCGAGGAGGTGGAGGTGTGTTTTGACATGTGCCTGGTACGGAGGTAGGCTTTGACACTGCGAGGAGGTGGAGGTATGTTTTGACATGTGCCTGGTACGAAGGTAGGCTTTGACACTGCGGGGAGGTGGAGGTATGTCTTGACATGTGTCTGGTACGGAGGTAGGCTTTGACACTGCGGTGGGGTGGAGGTAGTTTTGACATGTACCTGGCACGGAGGTAGGCTTTGACACTGCTGGGAGGTGGAGGTATGTTTTGACATGTATCTGGTACGGAAGTAGGCTTTGACAGTGCGGGGAGGTGGAGGTATGTTTTGACATGTATCTGGCGCGGAGGTATGCTTTGACACTGCGGGGAGGTGGAGGTATGTTTTGACATGTGCCTGGCACGCAGGTAGGCTTTGACACTGCGGGGAGGTGGAGGTATGTTTTGACATGTATCCGGTACGGAGGTAGGCTTTGACATTGCTGGGAGGTATAGGTATGCTTTGACATGTACCTGGCACGGAGGTAGGCTTTGACACTGCGGGGAGGTGGAGGTATGTTTTGACATGTATCTGGTACGGAGGTAGGCTTTGACAGTGCGGTGAGGTGGAGGTATGTTTTGACATGTGCCTCGTACGAAGGTAGGCTTTGACACTGCTGGGAGGTAGAGGTATGTTTTGACATGTATCTGGCACGGAGGTAGGCTTTGACACTGCTGGGAGGTGGAGGTATGTTTTGACATGTATCTGGTACGGAAGTAGGCTTTGACGTTGCTTGGAGGTGGAGGTATGTTTTGACATGTATCTGGTACGGAGGTAAGCTTTGACACTGCTGGGAGGTGGAGGTATGTTTTGACATGTATCTGGTACGGAGGTAGGCTTTGACACTGTGGCGTGGTGGATGTATGTTTTGACATGTATCTGGTACGGAGGTAGGCTTTGACACTGCTGGGAGGTGGAGGTATGTTTTGACATATGCCTGGTGCGGAGGTAGGCTTTGACAGTGCGGGGAGGTGGACGTATGTTTTGATATGAGCCTGGTACGGAGATAGGCTTTGACACTACGGGGAGGTGGAGGTGTATGTTTTGACATGTACCTGGTACGGAGGTAGGCTTTGACACTGCGCGGAGGTGGAGGTATGTTTTATCATGTACCTGGTACGGAGGTAGGCTTTGACACTGCGGGGAGGTGGAGACCTGTTTTGACATGTATCTGGTACGGAGGTAGGCTTTGACACTGCGGGGAGGTGGAGGTGTGTTTTGACATGTATCTGGTACGGAGGTAGGCTTTGACATGGTGTGGAGATGGAGGTATGTTTTGACATGTATCTGGTACGGAGGTAGGCTTTGACACCGCGGGGAGGTGGAGGTATGTTTTGACATGTACCTGGTACGCAGGTAGGCTTTGACACTGCGGGGAGGTGGAGGTATATTTTGACATGTATCCGGTACGGAGGTAGGCTTTGACATTGCTGGGAGGTATAGGTATGTTTTGACATGTACCTGGCACGGAGGTAGGCTTTGACACTGCGGGGAGGTGGAGGTATGTTTTGACATGTATCTGGTACGGAGGTAGGCTTTGACAGTGCGGTGAGGTGGAGGTATGTTTTGACATGTGCCTCGTACGAGGGTAGGCTTTGACACTGCTGGGAGGTGGAGGTATGTTTTGACATGTATCTGGCACGGAGGTAGGCTTTGACACTGCTGGGAGGTGGAGGTATGTTTTGACATGTATCTGGTACGGAAGTAGGCTTTGACGTTGCTTGGAGGTGGAGGTATGTTTTGACATGTATCTGGTACGGAGGTAAGCTTTGACACTGCTGGGAGGTGGAGGTATGTTTTGACATGTATCTGGTACGGAGGTAGGCTTTGACACTGTGGCGTGGTGGATGTATGTTTTGACATGTATCTGGTACGGAGGTAGGCTTTGACACTGCTGGGAGGTGGAGGTATGTTTTGACATGTGCCTGGTGCGGAGGTAGGCTTTGACAGTGCGGGGAGGTGGAGGTATGTTTTGATATGAGCCTGGTACGGAGATAGGCTTTGACACTACGGGGAGGTGGAGGTGTATGTTTTGACATGTACCTGGTACAGAGGTAGGCTTTGACACTGCGGGGAGGTGGAGGTATGTTTTGACATGTACCTGGTACGGAAGTAGGCTTTGACACTGCGGGGAGGTGGAGACCTGTTTTGACATGTATCTGGTACGGAGGTAGGCTTTGACACTGCGGGGAGGTGGAGGTGTGTTTTGACATGTATCTGGTACGGAGGTAGGCTTTGACATGGTGTGGAGATGGAGGTATGTTTTGACATGTATCTGGTACGGAGGTAGGCTTTGACACCGCGGGGAGGTGGAGGTATGTTTTGACATGTACCTGGTACGGAGGGAGGCTTTGACAATGCGGGGAGGTGGAGGTATGTTTTGACATGTATCTGGTACGGAGGTAGCCTTTGACACTGCTGGGAGGTGGAGGTGTGTTTTGACATGTGCCTGGTACGGAGGTAGGCTTTGACACCGCGGGGAGGTGGAGGTACGTTTTGACATGTATCTGGTACGGAAGTAGGCTTTGACACTGCGGGGAGATGGAGGTATGTTTTGACATGTATCTGGTACGGAGGTAGGCTTTGAAACTGCTGGGAGGTGTAGGTATGTTTTGACATGTGCCTGGTACGGAGGTAGGCTTTGACAGTGCTGGGAGGTGGAGGTATGTTTTGACATGTATCTGGTACGGAGGTAGGCTTTGACAGTCGGGAGGTGTAGGTATGTTATGACATGTGTCTGGCACGGAGGTAGGCTTTGGCACTGCAGGGAGGTGTAGGTACGTTTTGACATGTACCTGGTACGGAGGTAGGCTTTGACACTGCGGGGAGGTGGAGGTATGTTTTGACATGTATCTGGTACGGAGGTAGGCTTTGACACTGCGGGGAGGTGTAGGTATTCTTTGACATGTATCTGGTACGGAGGTAGGCTTTGACACTGCGTGGAGGTGGAGGTATGTTTTGACATGTACCTGGTACGGAAGTAGGCTTTGACACTGCTGGGAGGAGGAGGTATGTTTTGACATGTATCTGGTACGGAGGTAGGCTTTGACACTGCTGGGAGGTGGAGGTATGTTTCGACATGTATCTGGTACGGAGGTAGGCTTTGACACTGCGGTGAGGTGGAGGTATGTTTTGACATGTGCCTGGTACGGAGGTAGGCTTTGACACTGCGGGGAGGTGGAGGTATGTTTTGACATGTATCTGGTACGGAAGTAGGCTTCGACATTGCTGGGAGGTGGAGGTATGTTTTGACATGTACCTGGCACGGAGGTAGGCTTTGACACTGCTGGGAGGTGGAGGTATGTTTTGACATGTATCTGGTACGGAAGTAGGCTTTGACAGTGCGGGGAGGTGGAGGTATGTTTTGACATGTATCTGGTACGGAAGTAGGCTTTGACATCGCTGGAGATGGAGGTATGTTTTGACATGTATCTGGTACGGAGGTAGGCTTTGACACTGCGGTGAGGTGTAGGTATGTTTTGACATGTACCTGGTACGGAGGTGGGGTTTGACACTGCGGTGAGGTGGAGGTATGTTTTGACATGTATCTGGTACGGAAGTAGGCTTTGACACTGCTGGGAGGAGGATGTGTGTTTTGACATGTATCTGGCACGGAGGTAGGCTTTGACACTGCGAGGAGGTGTAGGTATGTTTTGACATGTACCTGGCACGGAGGTAGGCTTTGACACTGCGAGGAGGTGGAGGTATGTTTTGACATGTATCTGGTACGGGAGTAGGCTTTGACACTGCGGGGAGGTGGAGGTGTGTGTTGACATGTATCTGGCACGGAGGTAGGCTTTGACAATTCTGGGAGGTGGAGGTATGTTTTGACATGTATCTGGTACGGGGTAGGCTTTGACACTGCGGGGAGGTGGAGGTGTGTTTTGACATGTACCTGGCACGGAGGTAGGCTTTGACACTGCGCGGAGGTGGAGGTATGTTTTGACATGTGCCTGGTACGGAAGTAGGCTTTGACACTGCGGGTAGGTGGAGGTATGTTTTGACATGTACCTGGTACGGAGGTAGGCTTTGACACTGCGGGGAGGTGGAGGTATGTTTTGACATGTGCGTGGTACGGAGGTAGGCTTTGACACTGCGCGGAGGTGGAGGTATGTTTTGACATGTATCTGGTACGGAGGTAGGCTTTGACACTGCGGGGAGGTGGAGGTATGTTTCGACATGTATCTGGTACGGAGGTAGGCTTTGACACTGCGGTGAGGAGTAGGTATATTTTGACATGTACCTGGTACGGAGGTAGGCTTTGACACTGCGGGGAGGCGGAGGTATGTTTTGACATGTATCTGGTACGGAGGTAGGCTTTGACACTGCGGGGAGGTGGAGGTATGTTTTGATATGAGCCTGGTACGGAGGTAGGCTTTGACAGTGCGGGGAGGTGGAGGTGTGTTTTGACATGTGCGTGGTACGGAGGTAGGCTTTGGCACTGCGGGGAGGTGGAGGTGTGTTTTAACATGTACCTGGTTCGGAGGTAGGCCTTTACACTGCGAGGAGGTGGAGGTATGTTTTGACATGTGCGTGGTACGGAGGTAGGCTTTGACACTGCGGGGAGGTGGAGGTATGTTTTGACATGTATCCAGTACGGAGGTAGGCTTTGACATTGCTGGGAGGTGTAGGTATGTTTTGACATGTACCTGGCACGGAGGTAGGCTTTGACACTGCGGGGAGGTGGAGGTATGTTTTGACATGTATCTGGTACGGAGGTAGGCTTTGACAGTGCGGTGAGGTGGAGGTATGTTTTGACATGTGCCTCGTACGAAGGTAGGCTTTGACACTGCTGGGAGGTGGAGGTATGTTTTGACATATATCTGGCACGGAGGTAAGCTTTGACACTGCGGGGAGGTGGAGGTATGTTTTGACATGTATCTGGTACGGAGGTAAGCTTTGACACTGCTGGGAGGTGGAGGCATGTTTTGACATGTATCTGGTACGGAAGTAGGCTTTGACGTTGCTTGGAGGTGGAGGTATGTTTTGACATGTATCTGGTACGGAGGTAAGCTTTGACACTGCTGGGAGGTGGAGGTATGTTTTGACATGTATCTGGTACGGAGGTAGGCTTTGACACTGTGGCGTGGTGGATGTATGTTTTGACATGTATCTGGTACGGAGGTAGGCTTTGACACTGCTGGGAGGTGGAGGTATGTTTTGACATGTGCCTGGTGCGGAGGTAGGCTTTGACACTGCGGGGAGGTGGAGGTATGTTTTGATATGAGCCTGGTACGGAGGTAGGCTTTGACACTACGGGGAGGTGGAGGTGTATGTTTTGACATGTACCTGGTACGGAGGTAGGCTTTGACACTGCTGGGAGGTGGAGGTATGTTTTAACATGTACCTGGTACGGAAGTAGGCTTTGACACTGCGGGGAGGTGGAGACCTGTTTTGACATGTATCTAGTACGGAGGTAGGCTTTGACACTGCTGGGAGGTGGAGGTGTGTTTTGACATGTGCCTGGTACGGAGGTAGGCTTTGACACCGCGGGGAGATGGAGGTACGTTTTGACATGTATCTGGTACGGAAGTAGGCTTTGACACTGCGGGGAGGTGGAGGTATGTTTTGACATGTATCTGGTACGGAGGTAGGCTTTGACACTGCTGGGAGGTGTAGGTATGTTTTGACATGTGCCTGGTACGGAGGTAGGCTTTGACAGTGCTGGGAGGTGGAGGTATGTTTTGACATGTATCTGGTACGGAGGTAGGCTTTGACAGTTGGGGAGGTGTAGGTATGTTATGAAATGTGTCTGGCACGGAGGTAGGCTTTGGCACTGCAAGGAGGTGTAGGTACGCTTTGACATGTACCTGGTACGGAGGTAGGCTTTGACACTGCGGGCTTTGACATTGCTGGGAGATGGAGGTATGTTTTGACATGTATCTGGTACGGAGGTAGGCTTTGACACTGCGGTGAGGTGTAGGTATGTTTTGACATGTACCTGGTACGGAGGTGGGGTTTGACACTGCGGTGAGGTGGAGGTATGTTTTGACATGTATCTGGTACGGAAGTAGGCTTTGACACTGCTGGGAGGTGGATGTGTGTTTTGACATGTATCTGGCGCGGAGGTAGGCTTTGACACTGCGAGGAGGTGTAGGTATGTTTTGACATGTACCTGGCACGGAGGTAGGCTTTGACACTGCGGGGAGGTGGAGGTATGTTTTGACATGTATCTGGTACGGGAGTAGGCTTTGACACTGCGGGGAGGTGGAGGTGTGTGTTGACATGTATCTGGCACGGAGGTAGGCTTTGACACTTCGGGGAGGTGGAGGTATGTTTTGACATGTATCTGGTACGGAGGTAGGCTTTGACACTGCGGGGAGGTGGAGGTGTGTTTTGACATGTACCTGGTACGGAGGTAGGCTTTGACACTGCGGTGAGGTGTAGGTATGTTTTGACATGTACCTGGCACGGAGGTAGGCTTTGACACTGCGGGGAGGTGGAGGCATGTTTTGACATGTATCTGGTACGGAGGTAGGCTTTGACACTGCGGGAGGTGGAGGTGTGTTTTGACATGTACCTGGCACGGAGGTAGGCTTTGACACTGCGGGGAGGTGGAGGTATGTTTTGACATGTACCTGGTTCGGAGGTAGGCTTTGACACTGCGAGGAGGTGGAGGTATGTTATGACATGTGCGTGGTACGGAGGTAGGCTTTGACATTGCTGGGAGGTGGAGGTATGTTTTGACATGTATCTGGCACGGAGGTAGGCTTTGACACTGCTGGGAGGTGGAGGTATGTTTTGACATGTATCTGGTACGGAAGTAGGCTTTGACGTTGCTTGGAGGTGGAGGTATGTTTTGACATGTATCTGGTACGGAGGTAAGCTTTGACACTGCTGGGAGGTGGAGGTATGTTTTGACATGTATCTGGTACGGAGGTAGGCTTTGACACTGTGGCGTGGTGGATGTATGTTTTGACATGTATCTGGTACGGAGGTAGGCTTTGACACTGCTGGGAGGTGGAGGTATGTTTTGACATGTGCCTGGTGCGGAGGTAGGCTTTGACAGTGCGGGGAGGTGGAGGTATGTTTTGATATGAGCCTGGTACGGAGATAGGCTTTGACACTACGGGGAGGTGGAGGTGTATGTTTTGACATGTACCTGGTACGGAGGTAGGCTTTGAAACTGCGGGGAGGTGGAGGTATGTTTTGACATGTACCTGGTACGGAAGTAGGCTTTGACACAACGGGGAGGTGGAGACCTGTTTTGACATGTATCTGGTACGGAGGTAGGCCTTGACACTGCGGGGAGGTGGAGGTGTGTTTTGACATAAATCTAGTACGGAGGTAGGCTTTGACATGGTGTGGAGATGGAGGTATGTTTTGACATGTATCTGGTACGGAGGTAGGCTTTGACACCGCGGGGAGGTGGAGGTATGTTTTTGACAGGTACCTGGTACGGAGGGAGGCTTTGACAATGCGGGGAGGTGGAGGTATGTTTTGACATGTATCTGGTACGGAGGTAGCCTTTGACACTGCTGGGAGGTGGAGGTGTGTTTTGACATGTGCCTGGTACGGAGGTAGGCTTTGACACCGCGGGGAGGTGGAGGTACGTTTTGACATGTATCTGGTACGGAAGTAGGCTTTGACACTGCGGGGAGATGGAGGTATGTTTTGACATGTATCTGGTACGGAGGTAGGCTTTGACACTGCTGGGAGGTGTAGGTATGTTTTGACATGTGCCTGGTACGGAGGTAGGCTTTGACAGTGCTGGGAGGTGGAGGTATGTTTTGACATGTATCTGGTACGGAGGTAGGCTTTGACAGTCGGGGAGGTGTAGGTATGTTATGACATGTGTCTGGCACGGAGGTAGGCTTTGGCACTGCAGGGAGGTGTAGGTACGTTTTGACATGTACCTGGTACGGAGGTAGGCTTTGACACTGCGGGGAGGTGGAGGTATGTTTTGACATGTATCTGGTACGGAGGTAGGCTTTGACACTGCGGGGAGGTGTAGGTATTCTTTGACATGTATCTGGTACGGAGGTAGGCTTTGACACTGCGTGGAGGTGGAGGTATGTTTTGACATGTACCTGGTACGGAAGTAGGCTTTGACACTGCTGGGAGGAGGAGGTATGTTTTGACATGTATCTCGCACGGAGGTAGGCTTTGACACTGCTGGGAGGTGGAGGTATGTTTCGACATGTATCTGGTACGGAGGTAGGCTTTGACACTGCGGTGAGGTGGAGGTATGTTTTGACATGTATCTGGTACGGAGGTAAGCTTTGACACTGCTGGGAGGTGGAGGTATGTTTTGACATGTATCTGGTACGGAGGTAGGCTTTGACACTGTGGCGTGGTGGATGTATGTTTTGACATGTATCTGGTACGGAGGTAGGCTTTGACACTGCTGGGAGGTGGAGGTATGTTTTGACATGTACCTGGTACGGAAGTAGGCTTTGACACTACGGGGAGGTGGAGACCTGTTTTGACATGTATCTGGTACGGAGGTAGGCCTTGACACTGCGGGGAGGTGGAGGTGTGTTTTGACATAAATCTGGTACGGAGGTAGGCTTTGACATGGTGTGGAGATGGAGGTATGTTTTGACATGTATCTGGTACGGAGGTAGGCTTTGACACCGCGGGGAGGTGGAGGTATGTTTTGACATGTACCTGGTACGGAGGGAGGCTTTGACAATGCGGGGAGGTGGAGGTATGTTTTGACATGTATCTGGTACGGAGGTAGCCTTTGACACTGCTGGGAGGTGGAGGTGTGTTTTGACATGTGCCTGGTACGGAGGTAGGCTTTGACACCGCGGGGAGGTGGAGGTACCTTTTGACATGTATCTGGTACGGAAGTAGGCTTTGACACTGCGGGGAGATGGAGGTATGTTTTGACATGTATCTGGTACGGAGGTAGGCTTTGACACTGCTGGGAGGTGTAGGTATGTTTTGACATGTGCCTGGTACGGAGGTAGGCTTTGACAGTGCTGGGAGGTGGAGGTATGTTTTGACATGTATCTGGTACGGAGGTAGGCTTTGACAGTCGGGGAGGTGTAGGTATGTTATGACATGTGTCTGGCACGGAGGTAGGCTTTGGCACTGCAGGGAGGTGTAGGTACGTTTTGACATGTACCTGGTACGGAGGTAGGCTTTGACACTGCGGGGAGATGGAGGTATGTTTTGACATGTATCTGGTACGGAGGTAGGCTTTGACACTGCTGGGAGGTGTAGGTATGTTTTGACATGTGCCTGGTACGGAGGTAGGCTTTGACAGTGCTGGGAGGTGGAGGTATGTTTTGACATGTATCTGGTACGGAGGTAGGCTTTGACAGTCGGGGAGGTGTAGGTATGTTATGACATGTGTCTGGCACGGAGGTAGGCTTTGGCACTGCAGGGAGGTGTAGGTACGTTTTGACATGTACCTGGTACGGAGGTAGGCTTTGACACTGCGGGGAGGTGTAGGTATTCTTTGACATGTATCTGGTACGGAGGTAGGCTTTGACACTGCGTGGAGGTGGAGGTATGTTTTGACATGTACCTGGTACGGAAGTAGGCTTTGACACTGCTGGGAGGAGGAGGTATGTTTTGACATGTATCTGGTACGGAGGTAGGCTTTGACACTGCTGGGAGGTGGAGGTATGTTTCGACATGTATCTGGTACGGAGGTAGGCTTTGACACTGCGGTGAGGTGGAGGTATGTTTTGACATGTATCTGGTACGGAGGTAAGCTTTGACACTGCTGGGAGGTGGAGGTATGTTTTGACATGTATCTGGTACGGAGGTAGGCTTTGACACTGTGGCGTGGTGGATGTATGTTTTGACATGTATCTGGTACGGAGGTAGGCTTTGACGTTGCTGGGAGGTGTAGGTATGTTTTGACATGTACCTGGTACGGAGGTAGGCTTTGACACTGCGGGGAGGTGGAGGTATGTTTTGACATGTACCTGGTACGGAAGTAGGCTTTGACACTACGGGGAGGTGGAGACCTGTTTTGACATGTATCTGGTACGGAGGTAGGCCTTGACACTGCGGGGAGGTGGAGGTGTGTTTTGACATAAATCTGGTACGGAGGTAGGCTTTGACATGGTGTGGAGATGGAGGTATGTTTTGACATGTATCTGGTACGGAGGTAGGCTTTGACACCGCGGGGAGGTGGAGGTATGTTTTGACATGTACCTGGTACGGAGGGAGGCTTTGACAATGCGGGGAGGTGGAGGTATGTTTTGACATGTATCTGGTACGGAGGTAGCCTTTGACACTGCTATGAGGTGGAGGTGTGTTTTGACATGTGCCTGGTACGGAGGTAGGCTTTGACACCGCGGGGAGGTGGAGGTACGTTTTGACATGTATCTGGTACGGAAGTAGGCTTTGACACTGCGGGGAGATGGAGGTATGTTTTGACATGTATCTGGTACGGAGGTAGGCTTTGACACTGCTGGGAGGTGTAGGTATGTTTTGACATGTGCCTGGTACGGAGGTAGGCTTTGACAGTGCTGGGAGGTGGAGGTATGTTTTGACATGTATCTGGTACGGAGGTAGGCTTTGACAGTCGGGGAGGTGTAGGTATGTTATGACATGTGTCTGGCACGGAGGTAGGCTTTGGCACTGCAGGGAGGTGTAGGTACGTTTTGACATGTACCTGGTACGGAGGTAGGCTTTGACACTGCGGGGAGGTGGAGGTATGTTTTGACATGTATCTGGTACGGAGGTAGGCTTTGACACTGCGGGGAGGTGTAGGTATTCTTTGACATGTATCTGGTACGGAGGTAGGCTTTGACACTGCGTGGAGGTGGAGGTATGTTTTGACATGTACCTGGTACGGAAGTAGGCTTTGACACTGCTGGGAGGAGGAGGTATGTTTTGACATGTATCTGGTACGGAGGTAGGCTTTGACACTGCTGGGAGGTGGAGGTATGTTTCGACATGTATCTGGTACGGAGGTAGGCTTTGACACTGCGGTGAGGTGGAGGTATGTTTTGACATGTGCCTGGTACGGAGGTAGGCTTTGACACTGCGGGGAGGTGGAGGTATGTTTTGACATGTATCTGGTACGGAAGTAGGCTTTGACATTGCTGGGAGGTGGAGGTATGTTTTGACATGTATCTGGTACGGAGGTAGGCTTTGACAGTGCGGGGAGGTGGAGGTATGTTTTGACATGTGCCTGGCACGGAGGTAGGCTTTGACAGTGCGAGGAGGTGGAGGTATGTTTTGACATGTATCTGGTACGGAAGTAGGCTTTGACATTGCTGGGAGATGGAGGTATGTTTTGACATGTATCTGGTACGGAGGTAGGCTTTGACACTGCGGTGAGGTGTAGGTATGTTTTGACATGTACCTGGTACGGAGGTGGGGTTTGACACTGCGGTGAGGTGGAGGTATGTTTTGACATGTATCTGGTACGGAAGTAGGCTTTGACACTGCTGGGAGGAGGATGTGTGTTTTGACATGTATCTGGCACGGAGGTAGGCCTTGGCACTGCGAGGAGGTGTAGGTATGTTTTGACATGTACCTGGCACGGAGGTAGGCTTTGACACTGCGGGGAGGTGGAGGTATGTTTTGACATGTATCTGGTACGGGAGTAGGCTTTGACACTGCGGGGAGGTGGAGATGTGTGTTGACATGTATCTGGCACGGAGGTAGGCTTTGACAATTCTGGGAGGTGGAGGTTTGTTTTGACATGTATCTGGTAAGGAGGTAGGCTTTGACACTGCGGGGAGGTGGAGGTGTGTTTTGACATGTACCTGGCACGGAGGTAGGCTTTGACACTGCGCGGAGGTGGAGGTATGTTTTGACATGTGCCTGGTACGGAAGTAGGCTTTGACACTGCGGGTAGGTGGAGGTATGTTTTGACATGTGCGTGGTACGGAGGTAGGCTTTGACACTGCGCGGAGGTGGAGGTATGTTTTGACATGTATCTGGTACGGAGGTAGGCTTTGACACTGCGGGGAGGTGGAGGTATGTTTCGACATGTATCTGGTACGGAGGTAGGCTTTGACACTGCGGTGAGGAGTAGGTATGTTTTGACATGTACCTGGTACGGAGGTAGGCTTTGACACTGCGGGGAGGCGGAGGTATGTTTTGACATGTATCTGGTACGGAGGTAGGCTTTGAAACTGCGGGGAGGTGGAGGTATGTTTTGATATGAGCCTGGTACGGAGGTAGGCTTTGACAGTGCGGGGAGGTGGAGGTGTGTTTTGACATGTGCGTGGTACGGAGGTAGGCTTTGACACTGCGGGGAGGTGGAGGTGTGTTTTGACATGTACCTGGTTCGGAGGTAGGCCTTTACACTGCGAGGAGGTGGAGGTATGTTTTGACATGTGCGTGGTACGGAGGTAGGCTTTGACATTGCGGGGAGGTGGAGGTATGTTTTGACATGTATCCAGTACGGAGGTAGGCTTAGACATTGCTGTGAGGTGTAGGTATGTTTTGACATGTACCTGGCACGGAGGTAGGCTTTGACACTGCGGGGAGGTGGAGGTATGTTTTGACATGTATCTGGTACGGAGGTAGGCTTTGACAGTGCGGTGAGGTGGAGGTATGTTTTGACATGTGCCTCGTACGAAGGTA
This sequence comes from Prostheceraeus crozeri, assembly GCA_907163375.1. Taxonomy (NCBI): domain Eukaryota; kingdom Metazoa; phylum Platyhelminthes; order Polycladida; family Euryleptidae; genus Prostheceraeus; species Prostheceraeus crozeri. The sequence goes on from CAJQUW010008369.1 coordinate 16,737, forward strand.
GGTTTTGACACTGCTGGGAGGTGGAGGTATGTTTTGACATATATCTGGCACGGAGAAAGGCTTTGACACTGCGGGGAGGTGGAGGTATGTTTTGACATGTATCTGGTACGGAGGTAAGCTTTGACACTGCTGGGAGATGGAGGTATGTTTTGACATGTATCTGGTACGGAAGTAGGCTTTGACATTGCTTGGAGGTGGAGGTATGTTTTGACATGTATCTGGTACGGAGGTAAGCTTTGACACTGCTGGGAGGTGGAGGTATGTTTTGACATGTATCTGGTACGGAGGTAGGCTTTGACACTGTGGCGTGGTGGATGTATGTTTTGACATGTATCTGGTACGGAGGTAGGCTTTGACACTGCTGGGAGGTGGAGGTATGTTTTGACATGTGCCTGGTGCGGAGGTAGGCTTTGACACTGCGGGGAGGTGGAGGTATGTTTTGATATGAGCCTGGTACGGAGGTAGGCTTTGACACTACGGGGAGGTGGAGGTGTATGTTTTGACATGTACCTGGTACGGAGGTAGGCTTTGACACTGCGGGGAGGTGGAGGTATGTTTTGACATGTACCTGGTACGGAGGTAGGCTTTGACACCGCGGGGAGATGGAGGTACGTTTTGACATGTATCTGGTACGGAAGTAGGCTTTGATACTGCGGGGAGGTGGAGGTATGTTTTGACATGTATCTGGTACGGAGGTAGGCTTTGACACTGCTGGGAGGTGTAGGTATGTTTTGACATGTGCCTGGTACGGAGGTAGGCTTTGACAGTGCTGGGAGGTGGAGGTATGTTTTGACATGTATCTGGTACGGAGGTAGGCTTTGACAGTCGGGGAGGTGTAGGTATGTTATGACATGTGTCTGGCACGGAGGTAGGCTTTGGCACTGCAGGGAGGTGTAGGTACGTTTTGACATGTACCTGGTACGGAGGTAGGCTTTGACATTGCGGGCTTTGACATTGCTGGGAGATGGAGGTATGTTTTGACATGTATCTGGTACGGAGGTAGGCTTTGACACTGCGGTGAGGTGTAGGTATGTTTTGACATGTACCTGGTACGGAGGTAGGCTTTGACACTGCGGGCTTTGACATTGCTGGGAGATGGAGGTATGTTTTGACATGTATCTGGTACGGAGGTGGGGTTTGACACTGCGGTGAGGTGGAGGTATGTTTTGACATGTATCTGGTACGGAAGTAGGCTTTGACACTGCTGGGAGGTGGATGTGTGTTTTGACATGTATCTGGCGCGGAGGTAGGCTTTGACACTGCGAGGAGGTGTAGGTATGTTTTGACATGTACCTGGCACGGAGGTAGGCTTTGACACTGCGGGGAGGTGGAGGTATGTTTTGACATGTATCTGGTACGGGAGTAGGCTTTGACACTGCGGGGAGGTGGAGGTGTGTGTTGACATGTGCCTGGTGCGGAGGTAGGCTTTGACACTGCGGGGAGGTGGAGGTATGTTTTGATATGAGCCTGGTACGGAGGTAGGCTTTGACACTACGGGGAGGTGGAGGTGTATGTTTTGACATGTACCTGGTACGGAGGTAGGCTTTGACACTGCGGGGAGGTGGAGGTATGTTTTGACATGTACCTGGTACGGAGGTAGGCTTTGACACCGCGGGGAGATGGAGGTACGTTTTGACATGTATCTGGTACGGAAGTAGGCTTTGATACTGCGGGGAGGTGGAGGTATGTTTTGACATGTATCTGGTACGGAGGTAGGCTTTGACACTGCTGGGAGGTGTAGGTATGTTTTGACATGTGCCTGGTACGGAGGTAGGCTTTGACAGTGCTGGGAGGTGGAGGTATGTTTTGACATGTATCTGGTACGGAGGTAGGCTTTGACAGTCGGGAGGTGTAGGTATGTTTTGACATGTGTCTGGCACGGAGGTAGGCTTTGGCACTGCAGGGAGGTGTAGGTACGTTTTGACATGTACCTGGTACGGAGGTAGGCTTTGACATTGCGGGCTTTGACATTGCTGGGAGATGGAGGTATGTTTTGACATGTATCTGGTACGGAGGTAGGCTTTGACACTGCGGTGAGGTGTAGGTATGTTTTGACATGTACCTGGTACGGAGGTAGGCTTTGACACTGCGGGCTTTGACATTGCTGGAGATGGAGGTATGTTTTGACATGTATCTGGTACGGAGGTGGGGTTTGACACTGCGGTGAGGTGGAGGTATGTTTTGACATGTATCTGGTACGGAAGTAGGCTTTGACACTGCTGGGAGGTGGATGTGTGTTTTGACATGTATCTGGCGCGGAGGTAGGCTTTGACACTGCGAGGAGGTGTAGGTATGTTTTGACATGTACCTGGCACGGAGGTAGGCTTTGACACTGCGGGAGGTGGAGGTATGTTTTGACATGTATCTGGTACGGGAGTAGGCTTTGACACTGCGGGGAGGTGGAGGTGTGTGTTGACATGTATCTGGCACGGAGGTAGGCTTTGACACTTCGGGGAGGTGGAGGTATGTTTTGACATGTATCTGGTACGGAGGTAGGCTTTGACACTGCGGGGAGGTGGAGGTGTGTTTTGACATGTACCTGGCACGGAGGTAGGCTTTGACACTGCGGTGAGGTGTAGGTATGTTTTGACATGTACCTGGCACGGAGGTAGGCTTTGACACTGCGGGGAGGTGGAGGCATGTTTTGACATGTATCTGGTACGGAGGTAGGCTTTGACACTGCGGGGAGGTGGAGGTGTGTTTTGACATGTACCTGGCACGGAGGTAGGCTTTGACACTGCGGGGAGGTGGAGGTATGTTTTGACATGTACCTGGTTCGGAGGTAGGCTTTGACACTGCGAGGAGGTGGAGGTATGTTATGACATGTGCGTGGTACGGAGGTAGGCTTTGACATTGCGGGGAGGTGGAGATGTGTTTGACATGTATCTGGTACGGAGGTAGGCTTTGACACTGCGGGGAGATGGAGGTATGTTTTGACATGTATCTGGCACGGAGGTAGGCTTTGACACTGCTGGGAGGTGGAGGTATGTTTTGACATGTATCTGGTACGGAGGTAGGCTTTGACACTGCGCGGAGGTAGAAGTATGTTTTGACATGTATCTGGTACGGAGGTAGGCTTTGACACTGCGCGGAGGTGGAGGTATGTTTTGACATGTATCTGGTACGGAGGTAGGCTTTGACACTGCTGGGAGGTGGAGGTACGTTTTGACATGTATCTGGTACGGAGGTAGGCTTTGACACTGCTGGGAGGTGGAGGTATGTTTTGACATGTGCCTGGTTAGGAGGTAGGCTTTGACACTGCGGGGAGGTGGAGGTATGTTTTGACATGTATCTGGTACGGAGGTAGGCTTTGACACCGCGCGGAGGTGGAGGTATGTTTTGGCATGTGCGTGGTACGGAGGTAGGCTTTGACACTGCGGGGAGGTGGAGGTGTGTTTTGACATGTATCTGGTACGGAGGTAGGCTTTGACACTGTGGCGTGGTGGAGGTACGTTTTGACATGTATCTGGTACGGAGGTAGGCTTTGACACTGCGGCGAGGTGGAGGTATGTTTTGACATGTATCTGGTACGGAGGTAGGCTTTGACACTGCGGGGAGGTGGAGGTATGTTTTGACATGTATCTGGTACGGAGGTAGGCTTTGACACTGCGCGGAGGTGGAGGTATGTTTTGACATGTGCGTGGTACGGAGGTAGGCTTTGACACTGCGGGGAGGTGAAGGTGTGTTTGACATGTATCTGGCACGGAGGTAGGCTTTGACACTGCGGGGAGGTGGAGGTACGTTTTGACATGTATCTGGTACGGAGGTATGCTTTGACACTGCGGTGAGCTGGAGGTATGTTTGACATGTACCTGGCACGGAGGTAGGCTTTGACACTGTGTGGAGATGGAGGTATGTTTTGACATGTATCTGGTACGGAGGTAGGCTTTGACACTGCGGGGAGGCGGAGGTATGTTTTGACATGTACCTGGTACGGAGGTATGCTTTGACACTGCGGTGAGATGGAGGTATGTTTGACATGTACCTGGCACGGAGGTAGGCTTTGACAATTCTGGGAGGTGGAGGTTTGTTTTGACATGTATCTGGTAAGGAGGTAGGCTTTGACACTGCGGGGAGGTGGAGGTGTGTTTTGACATGTACCTGGCACGGAGGTAGGCTTTGACACTGCGCGGAGGTGGAGGTATGTTTTGACATGTGCCTGGTACGGAAGTAGGCTTTGACACTGCGGGTAGGTGGAGGTATGTTTTGACATGTGCGTGGTACGGAGGTAGGCTTTGACACTGCGCGGAGGTGGAGGTATGTTTTGACATGTATCTGGTACGGAGGTAGGCTTTGACACTGCGGGGAGGTGGAGGTATGTTTCGACATGTATCTGGTACGGAGGTAGGCTTTGACATTGCGGTGAGGAGTAGGTATGTTTTGACATGTACCTGGTACGGAGGTAGGCTTTGACACTGCGGGGAGGCGGAGGTATGTTTTGACATGTATCTGGTACGGAGGTAGGCTTTGAAACTGCGGGGAGGTGGAGGTATGTTTTGATATGAGCCTGGTACGGAGGTAGGCTTTGACAGTGCGGGGAGGTGGAGGTGTGTTTTGACATGTGCGTGGTACGGAGGTAGGCTTTGACACTGCGGGGAGGTGGAGGTGTGTTTTGACATGTACCTGGTTCGGAGGTAGGCCTTTACACTGCGAGGAGGTGGAGGTATGTTTTGACATGTGCGTGGTACGGAGGTAGGCTTTGACATTGCGGGGAGGTGGAGGTATGTTTTGACATGTATCCAGTACGGAGGTAGGCTTAGACATTGCTGTGAGGTGTAGGTATGTTTTGACATGTACCTGGCACGGAGGTAGGCTTTGACACTGCGGGGAGGTGGAGGTATGTTTTGACATGTATCTGGTACGGAGGTAGGCTTTGACAGTGCGGTGAGGTGGAGGTATGTTTTGACATGTGCCTCGTACGAAGGTAGGTTTTGACACTGCTGGGAGGTGGAGGTATGTTTTGACATATATCTGGCACGGAGAAAGGCTTTGACACTGCGGGGAGGTGGAGGTATGTTTTGACATGTATCTGGTACGGAGGTAAGCTTTGACACTGCTGGGAGGTGGAGGTATGTTTTGACATGTATCTGGTACGGAAGTAGGCTTTGACGTTGCTTGGAGGTGGAGGTATGTTTTGACATGTATCTGGTACGGAGGTAAGCTTTGACACTGCTGGGAGGTGGAGGTATGTTTTGACATGTATCTGGTACGGAGGTAGGCTTTGACACTGTGGCGTGGTGGATGTATGTTTTGACATGTATCTGGTACGGAGGTAGGCTTTGACACTGCTGGGAGGTGGAGGTATGTTTTGACATGTGCCTGGTGCGGAGGTAGGCTTTGACACTGCGGGGAGGTGGAGGTATGTTTTGATATGAGCCTGGTACGGAGGTAGGCTTTGACACTACGGGGAGGTGGAGGTGTATGTTTTGACATGTACCTGGTACGGAGGTAGGCTTTGACACTGCGGGGAGGTGGAGGTATGTTTTGACATGTACCTGGTACGGAGGTAGGCTTTGACACCGCGGGGAGATGGAGGTACGTTTTGACATGTATCTGGTACGGAAGTAGGCTTTGATACTGCGGGGAGGTGGAGGTATGTTTTGACATGTATCTGGTACGGAGGTAGGCTTTGACACTGCTGGGAGGTGTAGGTATGTTTTGACATGTGCCTGGTACGGAGGTAGGCTTTGACAGTGCTGGGAGGTGGAGGTATGTTTTGACATGTATCTGGTACGGAGGTAGGCTTTGACAGTCGGGGAGGTGTAGGTATGTTATGACATGTGTCTGGCACGGAGGTAGGCTTTGGCACTGCAGGGAGGTGTAGGTACGTTTTGACATGTACCTGGTACGGAGGTAGGCTTTGACATTGCGGGCTTTGACATTGCTGGGAGATGGAGGTATGTTTTGACATGTATCTGGTACGGAGGTAGGCTTTGACACTGCGGTGAGGTGTAGGTATGTTTTGACATGTACCTGGTACGGAGGTAGGCTTTGACACTGCGGGCTTTGACATTGCTGGGAGATGGAGGTATGTTTTGACATGTATCTGGTACGGAGGTGGGGTTTGACACTGCGGTGAGGTGGAGGTATGTTTTGACATGTATCTGGTACGGAAGTAGGCTTTGACACTGCTGGGAGGTGGATGTGTGTTTTGACATGTATCTGGCGCGGAGGTAGGCTTTGACACTGCGAGGAGGTGTAGGTATGTTTTGACATGTACCTGGCACGGAGGTAGGCTTTGACACTGCGGGGAGGTGGAGGTATGTTTTGACATGTATCTGGTACGGGAGTAGGCTTTGACACTGCGGGGAGGTGGAGGTGTGTGTTGACATGTATCTGGCACGGAGGTAGGCTTTGACACTTCGGGGAGGTGGAGGTATGTTTTGACATGTATCTGGTACGGAGGTAGGCTTTGACACTGCGGGGAGGTGGAGGTGTGTTTTGACATGTACCTGGCACGGAGGTAGGCTTTGACACTGCGGTGAGGTGTAGGTATGTTTTGACATGTACCTGGCACGGAGGTAGGCTTTGACACTGCGGGGAGGTGGAGGCATGTTTTGACATGTATCTGGTACGGAGGTAGGCTTTGACACTGCGGGGAGGTGGAGGTGTGTTTTGACATGTACCTGGCACGGAGGTAGGCTTTGACACTGCGGGGAGGTGGAGGTATGTTTTGACATGTACCTGGTTCGGAGGTAGGCTTTGACACTGCGAGGAGGTGGAGGTATGTTATGACATGTGCGTGGTACGGAGGTAGGCTTTGACATTGCGGGGAGGTGGAGATGTGTTTGACATGTATCTGGTACGGAGGTAGGCTTTGACACTGCGGGGAGATGGAGGTATGTTTTGACATGTATCTGGCACGGAGGTAGGCTTTGACACTGCTGGGAGGTGGAGGTATGTTTTGACATGTATCTGGTACGGAGGTAGGCTTTGACACTGCGCGGAGGTAGAAGTATGTTTTGACATGTATCTGGTACGGAGGTAGGCTTTGACACTGCGCGGAGGTGGAGGTATGTTTTGACATGTATCTGGTACGGAGGTAGGCTTTGACACTGCTGGGAGGTGGAGGTACGTTTTGACATGTATCTGGTACGGAGGTAGGCTTTGACACTGCTGGGAGGTGGAGGTATGTTTTGACATGTGCCTGGTACGGAGGTAGGCTTTGACACTGCGGGAGGTGGAGGTATGTTTTGACATGTATCTGGTACGGAGGTAGGCTTTGACACCGCGCGGAGGTGGAGGTATGTTTTGGCATGTGCGTGGTACGGAGGTAGGCTTTGACACTGCGGGGAGGTGGAGGTGTGTTTTGACATGTATCTGGTACGGAGGTAGGCTTTGACACTGTGGCGTGGTGGAGGTACGTTTTGACATGTATCTGGTACGGAGGTAGGCTTTGACACTGCGGCGAGGTGGAGGTATGTTTTGACATGTATCTGGTACGGAGGTAGGCTTTGACACTGCGGGGAGGTGGAGGTATGTTTTGACATGTATCTGGTACGGAGGTAGGCTTTGACACTGCGCGGAGGTGGAGGTATGTTTTGACATGTGCGTGGTACGGAGGTAGGCTTTGACACTGCGGGGAGGTGAAGGTGTGTTTGACATGTATCTGGCACGGAGGTAGGCTTTGACACTGCGGGGAGGTGGAGGTACGTTTTGACATGTATCTGGTACGGAGGTATGCTTTGACACTGCGGTGAGATGGAGGTATGTTTGACATGTACCTGGCACGGAGGTAGGCTTTGACACTGTGTGGAGATGGAGGTATGTTTTGACATGTATCTGGTACGGAGGTAGGCTTTGACACTGCGGGGAGGCGGAGGTATGTTTTGACATGTACCTGGTACGGAAGTAGGCTTTGACAATGCGGGGAGGTGGAGGTATGTTTTGACATGTACCTGGCACGGAGGTATGCTTTGACACTGCGGGGAGGTGGAGGTACGTTTTGACATGGGCCTGGTACGGAAGTAGGCTTTGACACTTCGGGGAGGTGGAGGTATGTTTTGACATGTATCTGGTACGGAGGTAGGCTTTGACACCGCGCGGAGGTGGAGGTGTGTTTTGACATGTATCTGGTACGGAGGTAGGCTTTGACACTGCGAGAAGGTGGAGGTATGTTTTGACATGTGCCTGCTACGGAGGTAGGCTTTGACACTGCGGGGAGGTGGAGGCATGTTTTGACATGTATCTGGTACGGAGGTAGGCTTTGACACTGTGGCGTGGTGGATGTATGTTTTGACATGTATCTGGTACGGAGGTAGGCTTTGACACTGCTGGGAGGTGGAGGTATGTTTTGACATGTGCCTGGTACGGAGGTAGGCTTTGACACTGCGGGGAGGTGGAGGTATGTTTTGATATGAGCCTGGTACGGAGGTAGGCTTTGACACTACGGGGAGGTGGAGGTGTATGTTTTGACATGTACCTGGTACGGAGGTAGGCTTTGACACTGCGGGGAGGTGGAGGTATGTTTTGACATGTACCTGGTACGGAAGTAGGCTTTGACACTGCGGGGAGGTGGAGACCTGTTTTGACATGTATCTGGTACGGAGGTAGGCTTTGACACTGCTGGGAGGTGGAGGTGTGTTTTGACATGTGCCTGGTACGGAGGTAGGCTTTGACACCGCGGGGAGGTGGAGACCTGTTTTGACATGTACCTGGTACGGAAGTAGGCTTTGACACTGCGGGGAGGTGGAGACCTGTTTTGACATGTATCTGGTACGGAGGTAGGCTTTGACACTGCTGGGAGGTGGAGGTGTGTTTTGACATGTGCCTGGTACGGAGGTAGGCTTTGACACCGCGGGGAGGTGGAGGTACGTTTTGACATGTATCTGGTACGGAAGTAGGCTTTGACACTGCGGGGAGGTGGAGGTATGTTTTGACATGTATCTGGTACGGAGGTAGGCTTTGACACTGCTGGGAGGTGTAGGTATGTTTTGACATGTGCCTGGTACGGAGGTAGGCTTTGACAGTGCTGGGAGGTGGAGGTATGTTTTGACATGTATCTGGTACGGAGGTAGGCTTTGACAGTCGGGGAGGTGTAGGTATGTTATGACATGTGTCTGGCACGGAGGTAGGCTTTGGCACTGCAGGGAGGTGTAGGTACGTTTTGACATGTACCTGGTACGGAGGTAGGCTTTGACACTGCGGGCTTTGACATTGCTGGGAGATGGAGGTATGTTTTGACATGTATCTGGTACGGAGGTAGGCTTTGACACTGCGGTGAGGTGTAGGTATGTTTTGACATGTACCTGGTACGGAGGTGGGTTTGACACTGCGGGGAGGTGGAGGTACGTTTTGACATGTATCTGGTACGGAAGTAGGCTTTGACACTGCTGGGAGGTGGATGTGTGTTTTGACATGTATCTGGCGCGGAGGTAGGCTTTGACACTGCGAGGAGGTGTAGGTATGTTTTGACATGTACCTGGCACGGAGGTAGGCTTTGACACTGCGGGGAGGTGGAGGTATGTTTTGACATGTATCTGGTACGGGAGTAGGCTTTGACACTGCGGGGAGGTGGAGGTGTGTGTTGACATGTATCTGGCACGGAGGTAGGCTTTGACACTGCGGGGAGGTGGAGGTATGTTTTGACATGTATCTGGTACGGAGGTAGGCTTTGACACTGCGGGGAGGTGGAGGTGTGTTTTGACATGTACCTGGCACGGAGGTAGGCTTTGACACTGCGGGGAGGCGGAGGTATGTTTTGACATGTATCTGGTACGGAGGTAGGCTTTGACACTGCGGGGAGGTGGAGGTATGTTTTGATATGAGCCTGGTACGGAGGTAGGCTTTGACAGTGCGGGGAGGTTGAGGTGTGTTTTGACATGTGCGTGGTACGGAGGTAGGCTTTGACACTTCGGGGAGGTGGAGGTATGTTTTGACATGTATCTGGTACGGAGGTAGGCTTTGACAGTGCGGGGAGGTGGAGGTGTGTTTTGACATGTATCTGGTACGGAGGTAGGCTTTGACACTGCGAGAAGGTGGAGGTATGTTTTGACATGTGCCTGGTACGGAGGTAGGCTTTGACACTGCGGGAGGTGGAGGCATGTTTTGACATGTATCTGGTACGGAGGTAGGCTTTGACACTGTGGCGTGGTGGATGTATGTTTTGACATGTATCTGGTACGGAGGTAGGCTTTGACACTGCTGGGAGGTGGAGGTATGTTTTGACATGTGCCTGGTACGGAGGTAGGCTTTGACACTTCGGGGAGGTGGAGGTATGTTTTGATATGAGCCTGGTACGGAGGTAGGCTTTGACACTACGGGGAGGTGGAGGTGTATGTTTTGACATGTACCTGGTACGGAGGTAGGCTTTGACACTGCGAGGAGGTGGAGGTATGTTTTGACATGTACCTGGTACGGAAGTAGGCTTTGACACTGCGGGGAGGTGGAGACCTGTTTTGACATGTATCTGGTACGGAGGTAGGCTTTGACACTGCTGGGAGGTGGAGGTGTGTTTTGACATGTGCCTGGTACGGAGGTAGTCTTTGACACCGCGGGGAGGTGGAGGTACGTTTTGACATCTATCTGGTACGGAAGTAGGCTTTGACACTTCGGGGAGGTGGAGGTATGTTTTGACATGTATCTGGTACGGAGGTAGGCTTTGACACTGCTGGGAGGTGTAGGTATGTTTTGACATGTGCCTGGTACGGAGGTAGGCTTTGACACTGCGGGGAGGCGGAGGTATGTTTTGACATGTACCTGGTACGGAAGTAGGCTTTGACAATGCGGGGAGGTGGAGGTATGTTTTGACATGTATCTGGTACGGAGGTAGGCTTTGACACTGCGCGGAGGTGTAGGTATGTTTTGACATGTACCTGGCACGGAGGTAGGCTTTGACACTGCGGGGAGGTGGAGGTACGTTTTGACATGGGCCTGGTACGGAAGTAGGCTTTGACACTTCGGGGAGGTGGAGGTATGTTTTGACATGTATCTGGTACGGAGGTAGGCTTTGACAGTGCGGGGAGGTGGAGGTGTGTTTTGACATGTATCTGGTACGGAGGTAGGCTTTGACACTGCGAGAAGGTGGAGGTATGTTTTGACATGTGCCTGGTACGGAGGTAGGCTTTGACACTGCGGGGAGGTGGAGGCATGTTTTGACATGTATCTGGTACGGAGGTAGGCTTTGACACTGTGGCGTGGTGGATGTATGTTTTGACATGTATCTGGTACGGAGGTAGGCTTTGACACTGCTGGGAGGTGGAGGTATGTTTTGACATGTGCCTGGTACGGAGGTAGGCTTTGACACTGCGGGGAGGTGGAGGTATGTTTTGATATGAGCCTGGTACGGAGGTAGGCTTTGACACTACGGGGAGGTGGAGGTGTATGTTTTGACATGTACCTGGTACGGAGGTAGGCTTTGACACTGCGGGGAGGTGGAGGTATGTTTTGACATGTACCTGGTACGGAAGTAGGCTTTGACACTGCGGGGAGGTGGAGACCTGTTTTGACATGTATCTGGTACGGAGGTAGGCTTTGACACTGCTGGGAGGTGGAGGTGTGTTTTGACATGTGCCTGGTACGGAGGTAGGCTTTGACACCGCGGGGAGGTGGAGACCTGTTTTGACATGTACCTGGTACGGAGGTAGGCTTTGACACTGCGGGGAGGTGGAGACCTGTTTTGACATGTATCTGGTACGGAGGTAGGCTTTGACACTGCTGGGAGGTGGAGGTGTGTTTTGACATGTGCCTGGTACGGAGGTAGGCTTTGACACTGCGGGGAGGTGGAGGCATGTTTTGACATGTATCTGGTACGGAGGTAGGCTTTGACACTGTGGCGTGGTGGATGTATGTTTTGACATGTATCTGGTACGGAGGTAGGCTTTGACACTGCTGGAGGTGGAGGTATGTTTTGACATGTGCCTGGCACGGAGGTAGGCTTTGACACTGCGGGGAGGTGGAGGTATGTTTTGATATGAGCCTGGTACGGAGGTAGGCTTTGACACTACGGGGAGGTGGAGGTGTATGTTTTGACATGTACCTGGTACGGAGGTAGGCTTTGACACTGCGGGGAGGTGGAGGTATGTTTTGACATGTACCTGGTACGGAGGTAGGCTTTGACACTGCGCGGAGGTGGAGGTATGTTTTGACATGTGCGTGGTACGGAGGTAGGCTTTGACACTGCGGGGAGGTGAAGGTGTGTTTGACATGTGCCTGGTACGGAGGTAGGCTTTGACACTGCGGGGAGGTGGAGGTATGTTTTGATATGAGCCTGGTACGGAGGTAGGCTTTGACACTACGGGGAGGTGGAGGTGTATGTTTTGACATGTACCTAGTACGGAGGTAGGCTTTGACACTGCGGGGAGGTGGAGGTATGTTTTGACATGTACCTGGTACGGAGGTAGGCTTTGACACTGCGCGGAGGTGGAGGTATGTTTTGACATGTGCGTGGTACGGAGGTAGGCTTTGACACTGCGGGGAGGTGAAGGTGTGTTTGACATGTATCTGGCACGGAGGTAGGCTTTGACACTGCGGGGAGGTGGAGGTACGTTTTGACATGGGCCTGGTACGGAAGTAGGCTTTGACACTTCGGGGAGGTGGAGGTATGTTTTGACATGTATCTGGTACGGAGGTAGGCTTTGACAGTGCGGGGAGGTGGAGGTGTGTTTTGACATGTATCTGGTAGGGAGGTAGGCTTTGACACTGCGAGAAGGTGGAGGTATGTTTTGACATGTGCCTGGTACGGAGGTAGGCTTTGACACTGCGGGGAGGTGGAGGCATGTTTTGACATGTATCTGGTACGGAGGTAGGCTTTGACACTGTGGCGTGGTGGATGTATGTTTTGACATGTATCTGGTACGGAGGTAGGCTTTGACACTGCTGGGAGGTGGAGGTATGTTTTGACATGTGCCTGGTACGGAGGTAGGCTTTGACACTGCGGGGAGGTGGAGGTATGTTTTGATATGAGCCTGGTACGGAGGTAGGCTTTGACACTACGGGGAGGTGGAGGTGTATGTTTTGACATGTACCTGGTACGGAGGTAGGCTTTGACACTGCGGGGAGGTGGAGGTATGTTTTGACATGTACCTGGTACGGAAGTAGGCTTTGACACTGCGGGGAGGTGGAGACCTGTTTTGACATGTATCTGGTACGGAGGTAGGCTTTGACACTGCTGGGAGGTGGAGGTGTGTTTTGACATGTGCCTGGTACGGAGGTAGGCTTTGACACCGCGGGGAGGTGGAGACCTGTTTTGACATGTACCTGGTACGGAAGTAGGCTTTGACACTGCGGGGAGGTGGAGACCTGTTTTGACATGTATCTGGTACGGAGGTAGGCTTTGACACTGCTGGGAGTTGGAGGTGTGTTTTGACATGTGCCTGGTACGGACGTAGGCTTTGACACTGCGGGGAGGTGGAGGCATGTTTTGACATGTATCTGGTACGGAGGTAGGCTTTGACACTGTGGCGTGGTGGATGTATGTTTTGACATGTATCTGGTACGGAGGTAGGCTTTGACACTGCTGGGAGGTGGAGGTATGTTTTGACATGTGCCTGGTACGGAGGTAGGCGTTGACACGGCGGGAGGTGGAGGTATGTTTTGATATGAGCCTGGTACGGAGGTAGGCTTTGACACTACGGGGAGGTGGAGGTGTATGTTTTGACATGTACCTGGTACGGAGGTAGGCTTTGACATTGCGGGAGGTGGAGGTATGTTTTGACATGTACCTGGTACGGAGGTAGGCTTTGACACTGCGCGGAGGTGGAGGTATGTTTTGACATGTGCGTGGTACGGAGGTAGGCTTTGACACTGCGGGGAGGTGAAGGTGTGTTTGACATGTATCTGGCACGGAGGTAGGCTTTGACACTGCGGGGAGGTGGAGGTACGTTTTGACATGTATCTGGTACGGAGGTATGCTTTGACACTGCGGTGAGATGGAGGTATGTTTGACATGTACCTGGCACGGAGGTAGGCTTTGACACTGTGTGGAAATGGAGGTATGTTTTGACATGTATCTGGTACGGAGGTAGGCTTTGACACTGCGGGGAGGTGGAGGTATGTTTTGACATGTATCTGGTACGGAGGTAGGCTTTGACAGTCGGGGAGGTGTAGGTATGTTATGACATGTGTCTGGCACGGAGGTAGGCTTTGGCACTGCAGGGAGGTGTAGGTACGTTTTGACATGTACCTGGTACGGAGGTAGGCTTTGACACTGCGGGCTTTGACATTGCTGGGAGATGGAGGTATGTTTTGACATGTATCTGGTACGGAGGTAGGCTTTTACACTGCGGTGAGGTGTAGGTATGTTTTGACATGTACCTGGTACGGAGGTGGGGTTTGACACTGCGGTGAGGTGGAGGTATGTTTTGACATGTATCTGGTACGGAAGTAGGCTTTGACACTGCTGGGAGGTGGATGTGTGTTTTGACATGTATCTGGCGCGGAGGTAGGCTTTGACACTGCGAGGAGGTGTAGGTATGTTTTGACATGTACCTGGCACGGAGGTAGGCTTTGACACTGCGGGGAGGTGGAGGTATGTTTTGACATGTATCTGGTACGGGAGTAGGCTTTGACACTGCGAGGAGGTGGAGGTGTGTGTTGACATGTATCTGGCACGGAGGTAGGCTTTGACATTGCTGGGAGTTGGAGGTATGTTTTGACATGTATCTGGTACGGAGGTAGGCTTTGACACTGCGGGGAGGTGGAGGTGTGTTTTGACATGTACCTGGCACGGAGGTAGGCTTTGACACTGCGGGGAGGCGGAGGTATGTTTTGACATGTATCTGGTACGGAGGTAGGCTTTGACACTGCGGGGAGGTGGAGGTATGTTTTGATATGAGCCTGGTACGGAGGTAGGCTTTGACAGTGCGGGGAGGTTGAGGTGTGTTTTGACATGTGCGTGGTACGGAGGTAGGCTTTGACACTGCGGGGAGGTGGAGGTGTGTTTTGACATGTACCTGGTTCGGAGGTAGGCTTTGACACTGCGAGGAGGTGGAGGTATGTTTTGACATGTGCGTGGTACGGAGGTAGGCTTTGACATTTCTGGGAGGTGGAGATGTGTTTGACATGTATCTGGTACGGAGGTAGGCTTTGACACTGCGGGGAGATGGAGGTATGTTTTGAGATGTATCTGGCACGGAGGTAGGCTTTGACACTGCTGGGAGGTGGAGGTATGTTTTGACATGTATCTGGTACGGAGGTAGGCTTTGACACTGCGCGGAGGTAGAAGTATGTTTTGACATGTATCTGGTACGGAGGTAGGCTTTGACACTGCGCGGAGGTGGAGGTATGTTTTGACATGTATCTGGTACGGAGGTAGGCTTTGACACTGCGGGGAGGTGGAGGTACGTTTTGACATGTATCTGGTACGGAGGTAGGCTTTGACACTGCTGGGAGGTGGAGGTATGTTTTGACATGTGCCTGGTACGGAGGTAGGCTTTGACACTGCGCGGAGGTGGAGGTATGTTTTGACATGTATCTGGTACGGAGGTAGGCTTTGACACTGCGCGGAGGTGGAGGTATGTTTTGGCATGTGCGTGGTACGGAGGTAGGCTTTGACACTGCGGGGAGGCGGAGGTATGATTTGACATGTATCTGGTACGGAGGTAGGCTTTGACACTGCGGGGAGGTGGAGGTATGTTTTGATATGAGCCTGGTACGGAGGTAGGCTTTGACAGTGCGGGGAGGTGGAGGTGTGTTTTGACATGTGCGTGGTACGGAGGTAGGCTTTGACACTGCGGGGAGGTGGAGGTGTGTTTTGACATGTACCTGGTTCGGAGGTAGGCTTTGACACTGCGAGGAGGTGGAGGTATGTTTTGACATGTGCGTGGTACGGAGGTAGGCTTTGACATTGCGGGGAGGTGGAGATGTGTTTTGACATGTATCTGGTACGGAGGTAGGCTTTGACACTGCGGGGAGATGGAGGTATGTTTTGACATGTATCTGGCACGGAGGTAGGCTTTGACACTGCGTGGAGGTGGAGGTATGTTTTGACATGTATCTGGTACGGAGGTAGGCTTTGACACTGCGCGGAGGTAGAAGTATGTTTTGACATGTATCTGGTACGGAGGTAGGCTTTGACACTGCGCGGAGGTGGAGGTATGTTTTGACATGTATCTGGTACGGAGGTAGGCTTTGACACTGCTGGGAGGTGGAGGTACGTTTTGACATGTATCTGGTACGGAGGTAGGCTTTGACACTGCTGGGAGGTGGAGGTATGTTTTGACATGTGCCTGGTACGGAGGTAGGCTTTGACACTGCGGGGAGGTGGAGGTATGTTTTGACATGTATCTGGTACGGAGGTAGGCTTTGACACTGCGCGGAGGTGGAGGTATGTTTTGGCATGTGCGTGGTACGGAGGTAGGCTTTGACACTGCGGGGAGGTGGAGGTGTGTTTTGACATGTATCTGGTACGGAGGTAGGCTTTTACACTGCGGTGAGGTGTAGGTATGTTTTGACATGTACCTGGTACGGAGGTGGGGTTTGACACTGCGGTGAGGTGGAGGTATGTTTTGACATGTATCTGGTACGGAAGTAGGCTTTGACACTGCTGGGAGGTGGATGTGTGTTTTGACATGTATCTGGCGCGGAGGTAGGCTTTGACACTGCGAGGAGGTGTAGGTATGTTTTGACATGTACCTGGCACGGAGGTAGGCTTTGACACTGCGGGGAGGTGGAGGTATGTTTTGACATGTATCTGGTACGGAGGTAGGCTTTGACACTGCGGGGAGGTGGAGGTGTGTGTTGACATGTATCTGGCACGGAGGTAGGCTTTGACACTGCGGGGAGGTGGAGGTATGTTTTGACATGTATCTGGTACGGAGGTAGGCTTTGACACTGCGGGGAGGTGGAGGTGTGTTTTGACATGTACCTGGCACGGAGGTAGGCTTTGACACTGCGGGGAGGCGGAGGTATGTTTTGACATGTATCTGGTACGGAGGTAGGCTTTGACACTGCGGGGAGGTGGAGGTATGTTTTGATATGAGCCTGGTACGGAGGTAGGCTTTGACAGTGCGGGGAGGTTGAGGTGTGTTTTGACATGTGCGTGGTACGGAGGTAGGCTTTGACACTGCGGGGAGGTGGAGGTATGTTTTGACATGTGCGTGGTACGGAGGTAGGCTTTGACACTGCGGGGAGGTGGAGGTTTGTTTTGACATGTATCTGGCACGGAGGTAGGCTTTGACACTGCGGGGAGGTGGAGGTACGTTTTGACATGTATCTGGTACGGAGGTAGGCTTTGACACTGCGTTGAGATGGAGGTATGTTTGACATGTACCTGGCACGGAGGTAGGCTTTGACAGTGCGGGGAGGTGGAGGTATGTTTTGACATGTATCTGGCGCGGAGGTATGCTTTGACACTGCGGGGAGGTGGAGGTATGTTTTGACATGTACCTGGTACGGAGGGAGGCTTTGACAATGCGCGGAGGTGGAGGTATGTTTTGACATGTATCTGGTACGGAGGTAGGCTTTGACACTGCGGTGAGATGGAGGTATGTTTGACATGTACCTGGCACGGAGGTAGGCTTTGACACTGTGTGGAGATGGAGGTATGTTTTGACATGTATCTTGTACGGAGGTAGGCTTTGACACTGCGGGGAGGCGGAGGTATGTTTTGACATGTACCTGGTACGGAGGGAGGCTTTGACAATGCGGGGAGGTGGAGGTATGTTTTGACATGTATCTGGTACGGAGGTAGGCTTTGACACTGCGCGGAGGTGTAGGTATGTTTTGACATGTACCTGGCACGGAGGTATGCTTTGACACTGCGGGGAGGTGGAGGTACGTTTTGACATGGGCCTGGTACGGAGGTAGGCTTTGACACTTCGGGAGGTGGAGGTATGTTTTGACATGTATCTGGTACGGAGGTAGGCTTTGACAGTGCGGGGAGGTGGAGGTGTGTTTTGACATGTATCTGGTACGGAGGTAGGCTTTGACACTGCGAGAAGGTGGAGGTATGTTTTGACATGTGCCTGGTACGGAGGTAGGCTTTGACACTGCGGGGAGGTGGAGGCATGTTTTGACATGTATCTGGTACGGAGGTAGGCTTTGACACTGTGGCGTGGTGGATGTATGTTTTGACATCTATCTGGTACGGAGGTAGGCTTTGACACTGCTGGGAGGTGGAGGTATGTTTTGACATGTGCCTGGTTCGGAGGTAGGCTTTGACACTGCGGGGAGGTGGAGGTATGTTTTGATATGAGCCTGGTACGGAGGTAGGCTTTGACACTACGGGGAGGTGGAGGTGTATGTTTTGACATGTACCTGGTACGGAGGTAGGCTTTGACACTGCGGGGAGGTGGAGGTATGTTTTGACATGTACCTGGTACGGAAGTAGGCTTTGACACTGCGGGGAGGTGGAGACTGTTTTGACATGTATCTGGTACGGAGGTAGGCTTTGACACTGCGTGGAGGTGGAGGTGTGTTTTGACATGTGCCTGGTACGGAGGTAGGCTTTGACACCGCGGGAGGTGGAGGTACGTTTTGACATGTATCTGGTACGTAGGTAGGCTTTGAGACTGCGTTGAGGTGGAGGTATGTTTTGACATGTATCTGGTACGGAGGTAGGCTTTGACACTGCTGGGAGGTGTAGGTATGTTTTGACATGTGCCTGGTACGGAGGTAGGCTTTGACAGTGCTGGGAGGTGGAGGTATGTTTTGACATGTATCTGGTACGGAGGTAGGCTTTGACAGTCGGGGAGGTGTAGGTATGTTATGACATGTGTCTGGCACGGAGGTAGGCTTTGGCACTGCAGGGAGGTGTAGGTACGTTTTGACATGTACCTGGTACGGAGGTAGGCTTTGACACTGCGGGCTTTGACATTGCTGGGAGATGGAGGTATGTTTTGACATGTATCTGGTACGGAGGTAGGCTTTGACACTGCGGTGAGGTGTAGGTATGTTTTGACATGTACCTGGTACGGAGGTGGGGTTTGACACTGCGGTGAGGTGGAGGTATGTTTTGACATGTATCTGGTACGGAAGTAGGCTTTGACACTGCTGGGAGGTGGATGTGTGTTTTGACATGTATCTGGCGCGGAGGTAGGCTTTGACACTGCGAGGAGGTGTAGGTATGTTTTGACATGTACCTGGCACGGAGGTAGGCTTTGACACTTCGGGGAGGTGGAGCTTTGTTTTGACATGTGCGTGGTACGGAGGTAGGCTTTGACACTGCGGGGAGGTGGAGGTGTGTTTGACATGTATCTGGCACGGAGGTAGGCCTTGACACTGCGGGGAGGTGGAGGTACGTTTTGACATGTATCTGGTACGGAGGTAGGCTTTGACACTGCGGTGAGATGGAGGTATGCTTGACATGTACCTGGCACGGAGGTAGGCTTTGACAGTGCGGGGAGGTGGAGGTATGTTTTGACATGTATCTGGCGCGGAGGTATGCTTTGACACTGCGGGGAGGTGGAGGTATGTTTTGACATGTACCTGGTACGGAGGGAGGCTTTGACAAGCGGGGAGGTATAGGTATGTTTTGACATGTATCTGGTACGGAGGTAGGCTTTGACACTGCGGTGAGATGGAGGTATGTTTGACATGTACCTGGCACGGAGGTAGGCTTTGACACTGTGTGGAGATGGAGGTATGTTTTGACATGTATCTGGTACGGAGGTAGGCTTTGACACTGCGGGGAGGCGGAGGTATGTTTTGACATGTACCTGGTACGGAGGGAGGCTTTGACAATGCGGGGAGGTGGAGGTATGTTTTGACATGTATCTGGTACGGAGGTAGGCTTTGACACTGCGCGGAGGTGTAGGTATGTTTTGACATGTACCTGGCACGGAGGTATGCTTTGACACTGCGGGGAGGTGGAGGAAAGTTTTGACATGTAACTGGTACGGAAGTAGGCTTTGACACTTCGGGGAGGTGGAGGTATGTTTTGACATGTATCTGGTACGGAGGTAGGCTTTGACAGTGCGGGGAGGTGGAGGTGTGTTTTGACATGTATCTGGTACGGAGGTAGGCTTTGACACTGCGAGAAGGTGGAGGTATGTTTTGACATGTGCCTGGTACGGAGGTAGGCTTTGACACTGCGGGGAGGTGGAGGCATGTTTTGACATGTATCTGGTACGGAGGTAGGCTTTGACACTGCGGGGAGGTGGAGGTATGTTTTGACATGTATCTGGTGCGGAAGTAGGCTTTGACACTGCTGGGAGGTGGATGTGTGTTTTGACATGTATCTGGCGCGGAGGTAGGCTTTGACACTGCGAGGAGGTGTAGGTATGTTTTGACATGTACCTGGCACGGAGGTAGGCTTTGACACTGCGGGGAGGTGGAGGTATGTTTTGACATGTATCTGGTACGGGAGTAGGCTTTGACACTGCGGGGAGGTGGAGGTGTGTGTTGACATGTATCTGGCACGGAGGTAGGCTTTGACACTTCGGGGAGGTGGAGGTATGTTTTGACATGTGCGTGGTACGGAGGTAGGCTTTGACACTGCGGGGAGGTGGAGGTGTGTTTGACATGTATCTGGCACGGAGGTAGGCTTTGACACTGCGGGGAGGTGGAGGTACGTTTTGACATGTATCTGGTACGGAGGTAGGCTTTGACACTGCGGTGAGATGGAGGTATGTTTGACATGTACCTGGCACGGAGGTAGGCTTTGACAGTGCGGGGAGGTGGAGGTATGTTTTGACATGTATCTGGCGCGGAGGTATGCTTTGACACTGCGGGGAGGTGGAGGTATGTTTTGACATGTACCTGGTACGGAGGGAGGCTTTGACAATGCGGGGAGGTGGAGGTATGTTTTGACATGTATCTGGTACGGAGGTAGGCTTTGACACTGCGGTGAGATGGAGGTATGTTTGACATGTACCTGGCACGGAGGTAGGCTTTGACACTGTGTGGAGATGGAGGTATGTTTTGACATGTATCTGGTACGGAGGTAGGCTTTGACACTTCGGGGAGGCGGAGGTATGTTTTGACATGTACCTGGTACGGAGGGAGGCTTTGACAATGCGGGGAGGTGGAGGTATGTTTTGACATGTATCTGGTACGGAGGTAGGCTTTGACACTGCGCGGAGGTGTAGGTATGTTTTGACATGTACCTGGCACGGAGGTATGCTTTGACACTGCGGGGAGGTGGAGGTACGTTTTGACATGGGCCTGGTACGGAAGTAGGCTTTGACACTTCGGGAGGTGGAGGTATGTTTTGACATGTATCTGGTACGGAGGTAGGCTTTGACAGTGCGGGGAGGTGGAGGTGTGTTTTGACATGTATCTGGTACGGAGGTAGGCTTTGACACTGCGAGAAGGTGGAGGTATGTTTTGACATGTGCCTGGTACGGAGGTAGGCTTTGACACTGCGGGGAGGTGGAGGCATGTTTTGACATGTATCTGGTACGGAGGTAGGCTTTGACACTGCAGGGAGGTGGAGGTGTGTTTTGACATGTACCTGGCACGGAGGTAGGCTTTGACACTGCGGGGAGGTGGAGGTATGTTTTGATATGAGCCTGGTACGGAGGTAGCCTTTGACACTGCGGGGAGGTGGAGGTATGTTTTGACATGTGCGTGGTACGGAGGTAGGCTTTGACACTTCGGGGAGGTGGAGGTGTGTTTTGACATGTATCTGGTACGGAGGTAGGCTTTGACACTGCGGGGAGGTGGAGGTGTGTTTTGACATGTGCGTGGTTCGGAGGTAGGCTTTGACACTGCGGGGAGGTGGAGGTACGTTTTGACATGTGCCTGGTACGGAGGTAGGCTTTGACACTGCGGGGAGGTGGAGGTATGTTTTGATATGTGCCTGGTACGGAGGTAGGCTTTGACAGTGCGGGGAGGTGGAGGTGCGTTTTGACATGTATCTGGTACGGAGGTAGGCTTTGACAGTGCGGGGAGGTGGAGGTATGTTTTGACATGTGCCTGGTACGGAGGTAGGCTTTGACACTGCGGGGAGGTGGAGGTATGTTTTGACATGTATCTGGCACGGTGGTAGGCTTTGACACTGCGGGGAGGCGGAGGTATGTTTTGACATGTATCTGGTACGGAGGTAGGCTTTGACACTGCGGTGAGGTGTAGGTATGTTTTGACATGTACCTGGCACGGAGGTAGGCTTTGACACTGCGGGGAGGTGGAGGTGTGTTTTGACATGTATCTGGTACGGAGGTAGGCTTTGACACTGCGAGAAGGTGGAGGTATGTTTTGACATGTGCCTGGTACGGAGGTAGGCTTTGACACTGCGGGGAGGCGGAGGCATGTTTTGACATGTATCTGGTACGGAGGTAGGCTTTGACACTGTGGCGTGGTGGATGTATGTTTTGACATGTATCTGGTACGGAGGTAGGCTTTGACACTGCTGGGAGGTGGAGGTATGTTTTGACATGTGCCTGGTACGGAGGTAGGCTTTGACACTGCGGGGAGGTGGAGGTATGTTTTGATATGAGCCTGGTACGGAGGTAGGCTTTGACACTACGGGGAGGTGGAGGTGTATGTTTTGACATGTACCTGGTACGGAGGTAGGCTTTGACACTGCGGGGAGGTGGAGGTATGTTTTGACATGTACCTGGTACGGAAGTAGGCTTTGACACTGCGGGGAGGCGGAGACCTGTTTTGACATGTATCTGGTACGGAGGTAGGCTTTGACACTGCTGGGAGGTGGAGGTGTGTTTTGACATGTGCCTGGTACGGAGGTAGGCTTTGACACCGCGGGGAGGTGGAGGTACGTTTTGACATGTATCTGGTACGGAAGTAGGCTTTGACACTGCGGGGAGGTGGAGGTATGTTTTGACATGTATCTGGTACGGAGGTAGGCTTTGACACTGCTGGGAGGTGTAGGTATGTTTTGACATGTGCCTGGTACGGAGGTAGGCTTTGACACTGCGGGGAGGCGGAGGTATGTTTTGACATGTACCTGGTACGGAAGTAGGCTTTGACAATGCGGGGAGGTGGAGGTATGTTTTGACATGTATCTGGTACGGAGGTAGGCTTTGACACTGCGCGGAGGTGTAGGTATGTTTTGACATGTACCTGGCACGGAGGTATGCTTTGACACTGCGGGGAGGTGGAGGTACGTTTTGACATGGGCCTGGTACGGAAGTAGGCTTTGACACTTCGGGGAGGTGGAGGTATGTTTTGACATGTATCTGGTACGGAGGTAGGCTTTGACAGTGCGGGGAGGTGGAGGTGTGTTTTGACATGTATCTGGTACGGAGGTAGGCTTTGACACTGCGAGAAGGTGGAGGTATGTTTTGACATGTGCCTGGTACGGAGGTAGGCTTTGACACTGCGGGGAGGTGGAGGCATGTTTTGACATGTATCTGGTACGGAGGTAGGCTTTGACACTGTGGCGTGGTGGATGTATGTTTTGACATGTATCTGGTACGGAGGTAGGCTTTGACACTGCTGGGAGGTGGAGGTATGTTTTGACATGTATCTGGTACGGAGGTAGGCTTTGACACTGCTGGGAGGTGGAGGTATGTTTTGACATGTGCCTGGTACAGAGGTAGGCTTTGACACTACGGGGAGGTGGAGGTGTATGTTTTGACATGTACCTGGTACGGAGGTAGGCTTTGACACTGCGGGGAGGTGGAGGTATGTTTTGACATGTACCTGGTACGGAAGTAGGCTTTGACACTGCGGGGAGGTGGAGACCTGTTTTGACATGTATCTGGTACGGAGGTAGGCTTTGACACTGCTGGGAGGTGGAGGTGTGTTTTGACATGTGCCTGGTACGGAGGTAGGCTTTGACACCGCGGGGAGGTGGAGACCTGTTTTGACATGTACCTGGTACGGAAGTAGGCTTTGACACTGCGGGGAGGTGGAGACCTGTTTTGACATGTATCTGGTACGGAGGTAGGCTTTGACACTGCTGGGAGGTGGAGGTGTGTTTTGACATGTGCCTGGTACGGAGGTAGGCTTTGACACTGCGGGGAGGTGGAGGCATGTTTTGACATGTATCTGGTACGGAGGTAGGCTTTGACACTGCTGGGAGGTGGAGGTATGTTTTGACATGTGCCTGGTACGGAGGTAGGCTTTGACACTGCGGGGAGGTGGAGGTATGTTTTGATATGAGCCTGGTACGGAGGTAGGCTTTGACACTACGGGGAGGTGGAGGTGTATGTTTTGACATGTACCTGGTACGGAGGTAGGCTTTGATACTGCGGGGAGGTGGAGGTATGTTTTGACATGTACCTGGTACGGAGGTAGGCTTTGACACTGCGCGGAGGTGGAGGTATGTTTTGACATGTGCGTGGTACGGAGGTAGGCTTTGACACTGCGGGGAGGTGAAGGTGTGTTTGACATGTGCCTGGTACGGAGGTAGGCTTTGACACTGCGGGGAGGTGGAGGTATGTTTTGATATGAGCCTGGTACGGAGGTAGGCTTTGACACTACGGGGAGGTGGAGGTGTATGTTTTGACATGTACCTGGTACGGAGGTAGGCTTTGACACTGCGGGGAGGTGGAGGTATGTTTTGACATGTACCTGGTACGGAGGTAGGCTTTGGCACTGCGCGGAGGTGGAGGTATGTTTTGACATGTGCGTGGTACGGAGGTAGGCTTTGACACTGCGGGGAGGTGAAGGTGTGTTTGACATGTATCTGGCACGGAGGTAGGCTTTGACACTGCGGGGAGGTGGAGATACGTTTTGACATGGGCCTGGTACGGAAGTAGGCTTTGACACTTCGGGGAGGTGGAGGTATGTTTTGACATGTATCTGGTACGGAGGTAGGCTTTGACAGTGCGGGGAGGTGGAGGTGTGTTTTGACATGTATCTGGTACGGAGGTAGGCTTTGACACTGCGAGAAGGTGGAGGTATGTTTTGACATGTGCCTGGTACGGAGGTAGGCTTTGACACTGCGGGGAGGTGGAGGCATGTTTTGACATGTATCTGGTACGGAGGTAGGCTTTGACACTGTGGCGTGGTGGATGTATGTTTTGACATGTATCTGGTACGGAGGTAGGCTTTGACACTGCTGGGAGGTGGAGGTATGTTTTGACATGTGCCTGGTACGGAGGTAGGCTTTGACACTGCGGGGAGGTGGAGGTATGTTTTGATATGAGCCTGGTACCGAGGTAGGCTTTGACACTACGGGGAGGTGGAGGTGTATGTTTTGACATGTACCTGGTACGGAGGTAGGCTTTGACACTGCGGGGAGGTGGAGGTATGTTTTGACATGTACCTGGTACGGAAGTAGGCTTTGACACTGCGGGGAGGTGGAGACCTGTTTTGACATGTATCTGGTACGGAGGTAGGCTTTGACACTGCTGGGAGGTGGAGGTGTGTTTTCACATGTGCCTGGTACGGAGGTAGGCTTTGACACCGCGGGGAGGTGGAGACCTGTTTTGACATGTACCTGGTACGGAAGTAGGCTTTGACACTGCGGGGAGGTGGAGACCTGTTTTGACATGTACCTGGTACGGAGGTAGGCTTTGACACTGCTGGGAGGTGGAGGTGTGTTTTGACATGTGCCTGGTACGGAGGTAGGCTTTGACACTGCGGGGAGGTGGAGGCATGTTTTGACATGTATCTGGTACGGAGGTAGGCTTTGACACTGTGGCGTGGTGGATGTATGTTTTGACATGTATCTGGTACGGAGGTAGGCTTTGACACTGCTGGGAGGTGGAGGTATGTTTTGACATGTGCCTGGTACGGAGGTAGGCTTTGACACTGCGGGGAGGTGGAGGTATGTTTTGATATGAGCCTGGTACGGAGGTAGGCTTTGACACTACGGGGAGGTGGAGGTGTATGTTTTGACATGTACCTGGTACGGAGGTAGGCTTTGACACTGCGGGGAGGTGGAGGTATGTTTTGACATGTACCTGGTACGGAGGTAGGCTTTGACACTGCGCGGAGGTGGAGGTATGTTTTGACATGTGCGTGGTACGGAGGTAGGCTTTGACACTGCGGGGAGGTGAAGGTGTGTTTGACATGTATCTGGCACGGAGGTAGGCTTTGACACTGCGGGGAGGTGGAGGTACGTTTTGACATGTATCTGGTACGGAGGTATGCTTTGACACTGCGGTGAGATGGAGGTATGTTTGACATGTACCTGGCACGGAGGTAGGCTTTGACACTGTGGCGTGGTGGATGTATGTTTTGACATGTATCTGGTACGGAGGTAGGCTTTGACACTGCGGGGAGGTGGAGGTATGTTTTGACATGTGCCTGGTACGGAGGTAGGCTTTGACACTGCGGGGAGGTGGAGGCATGTTTTGACATGTATCTGGTACGGAGGTAGGCTTTGACACTGCAGGGAGGTGGAGGTGTGTTTTGACATGTACCTGGCACGGAGGTAGGCTTTGACACTGCGGGGAGGTGGAGGTATGTTTTGATATGAGCCTGGTACGGAGGTAGCCTTTGACACTGCGGGGAGGTGGAGGTATGTTTTGACATGTGCGTGGTACGGAGGTAGGCTTTGACACTTCGGGGAGGTGGAGGTGTGTTTTGACATGTATCTGGTACGGAGGTAGGCTTTGACACTGCGGGGAGGTGGAGGTGTGTTTTGACATGTGCGTGGTTCGGAGGTAGGCTTTGACACTGCGGGGAGGTGGAGGTACGTTTTGACATGTGCCTGGTACGGAGGTAGGCTTTGACACTGCGGGGAGGTGGAGGTATGTTTTGATATGTGCCTGGTACGGAGGTAGGCTTTGACAGTGCGGGGAGGTGGAGGTGCGTTTTGACATGTATCTGGTACGGAGGTAGGCTTTGACAGTGCGGGGAGGTGGAGGTATGTTTTGACATGTGCCTGGTACGCAGGTAGGCTTTGACACTGCGGGGAGGTGGAGGTATGTTTTGACATGTATCTGGCACGGTGGTAGGCTTTGACACTGCGGGGAGGCGGAGGTATGTTTTGACATGTATCTGGTACGGAGGTAGGCTTTGACACTGCGGTGAGGTGTAGGTATGTTTTGACATGTACCTGGCACGGAGGTAGGCTTTGACACTGCGGGGAGGTGGAGGTGTGTTTTGACATGTATCTGGTACGGAGGTAGGCTTTGACACTGCGAGAAGGTGGAGGTATGTTTTGACATGTGCCTGGTACGGAGGTAGGCTTTGACACTGCGGGGAGGCGGAGGCATGTTTTGACATGTATCTGGTACGGAGGTAGGCTTTGACACTGTGGCGTGGTGGATGTATGTTTTGACATGTATCTGGTACGGAGGTAGGCTTTGACACTGCTGGGAGGTGGAGGTATGTTTTGACATGTGCCTGGTACGGAGGTAGGCTTTGACACTGCGGGGAGGTGGAGGTATGTTTTGATATGAGCCTGGTACGGAGGTAGGCTTTGACACTACGGGGAGGTGGAGGTGTATGTTTTGACATGTACCTGGTACGGAGGTAGGCTTTGACACTGCGGGGAGGTGGAGGTATGTTTTGACATGTACCTGGTACGGAAGTAGGCTTTGACACTGCGGGGAGGCGGAGACCTGTTTTGACATGTATCTGGTACGGAGGTAGGCTTTGACACTGCTGGGAGGTGGAGGTGTGTTTTGACATGTGCCTGGTACGGAGGTAGGCTTTGCCACCGCGGGGAGGTGGAGGTACGTTTTGACATGTATCTGGTACGGAAGTAGGCTTTGACACTGCGGGGAGGTGGAGGTATGTTTTGACATGTATCTGGTACGGAGGTAGGCTTTGACACTGCTGGGAGGTGTAGGTATGTTTTGACATGTGCCTGGTACGGAGGTAGGCTTTGACACTGCGGGGAGGCGGAGGTATGTTTTGACATGTACCTGGTACGGAAGTAGGCTTTGACAATGCGGGAGGTGGAGGTATGTTTTGACATGTATCTGGTACGGAGGTAGGCTTTGACACTGCGCGGAGGTGTAGGTATGTTTTGACATGTACCTGGCACGGAGGTATGCTTTGACACTGCGGGGAGGTGGAGGTACGTTTTGACATGGGCCTGGTACGGAAGTAGGCTTTGACACTTCGGGGAGGTGGAGGTATGTTTTGACATGTATCTGGTACGGAGGTAGGCTTTGACAGTGCGGGGAGGTGGAGGTGTGTTTTGACATGTATCTGGTACGGAGGTAGGCTTTGACACTGCGAGAAGGTGGAGGTATGTTTTGACATGTGCCTGGTACGGAGGTAGGCTTTGACACTGCGGGGAGGTGGAGGCATGTTTTGACATGTATCTGGTACGGAGGTAGGCTTTGACACTGTGGCGTGGTGGATGTATGTTTTGACATGTATCTGGTACGGAGGTAGGCTTTGACACTGCTGGGAGGTGGAGGTATGTTTTGACATGTATCTGGTACGGAGGTAGGCTTTGACACTGCTGGGAGGTGGAGGTATGTTTTGACATGTGCCTGGTACAGAGGTAGGCTTTGACACTACGGGGAGGTGGAGGTGTATGTTTTTGACATGTATCTGGCTCGGAGGTAGGCTTTGACACTGCGGGGAGGTGGAGGTATGTTTTGACATGTACCTGGTACGGAAGTAGGCTTTGACACTGCGGGGAGGTGGAGACCTGTTTTGACATGTATCTGGTACGGAGGTAGGCTTTGACACTGCTGGGAGGTGGAGGTGTGTTTTGACATGTGCCTGGTACGGAGGTAGGCTTTGACACCGCGGGGAGGTGGAGACCTGTTTTGACATGTACCTGGTACGGAAGTAGGCTTTGACACTGCGGGGAGGTGGAGACCTGTTTTGACATGTATCTGGTACGGAGGTAGGCTTTGACACTGCTGGGAGGTGGAGGTGTGTTTTGACATGTGCCTGGTACGGAGGTAGGCTTTGACACTGCGGGGAGGTGGAGGCATGTTTTGACATGTATCTGGTACGGAGGTAGGCTTTGACACTGCTGGGAGGTGGAGGTATGTTTTGACATGTGCCTGGTACGGAGGTAGGCTTTGACACTGCGGGGAGGTGGAGGTATGTTTTGAAATGAGCCTGGTACGGAGGTAGGCTTTGACACTACGGGGAGGTGGAGGTGTATGTTTTGACATGTACCTGGTACGGAGGTAGGCTTGATACTGCGGGGAGGTGGAGGTATGTTTTGACATGTACCTGGTACGGAGGTAGGCTTTGACACTGCGCGGAGGTGGAGGTATGTTTTGACATGTGCGTGGTACGGAGGTAGGCTTTGACACTGCGGGGAGGTGAAGGTGTGTTTGACATGTGCCTGGTACGGAGGTAGGCTTTGACACTGCGGGGAGGTGGAGGTATGTTTTGATATGAGCCTGGTACGGAGGTAGGCTTTGACACTACGGGGAGGTGGAGGTGTATGTTTTGACATGTACCTGGTACGGAGGTAGGCTTTGACA
Source organism: Prostheceraeus crozeri (assembly GCA_907163375.1). Classification (NCBI taxonomy): domain Eukaryota; kingdom Metazoa; phylum Platyhelminthes; order Polycladida; family Euryleptidae; genus Prostheceraeus; species Prostheceraeus crozeri. Next base: position 45,878 of record CAJQUW010008369.1, read on the forward strand.
CTGCGGGGAGGTGGAGGTATGTTTTGACATGTACCTGGTACGGAGGTAGGCTTTGGCACTGCGCGGAGGTGGAGGTATGTTTTGACATGTGCGTGGTACGGAGGTAGGCTTTGACACTGCGGGGAGGTGAAGGTGTGTTTGACATGTATCTGGCACGGAGGTAGGCTTTGACACTGCGGGGAGGTGGAGATACGTTTTGACATGGGCCTGGTACGGAAGTAGGCTTTGACACTTCGGGGAGGTGGAGGTATGTTTTGACATGTATCTGGTACGGAGGTAGGCTTTGACAGTGCGGGGAGGTGGAGGTGTGTTTTGACATGTATCTGGTACGGAGGTAGGCTTTGACACTGCGAGAAGGTGGAGGTATGTTTTGACATGTGCCTGGTACGGAGGTAGGCTTTGACACTGCGGGAGGTGGAGGCATGTTTTGACATGTATCTGGTACGGAGGTAGGCTTTGACACTGTGGCGTGGTGGATGTATGTTTTGACATGTATCTGGTACGGAGGTAGGCTTTGACACTGCTGGGAGGTGGAGGTATGTTTTGACATGTGCCTGGTACGGAGGTAGGCTTTGACACTGCGGGGAGGTGGAGGTATGTTTTGATATGAGCCTGGTACGGAGGTAGGCTTTGACACTACGGGGAGGTGGAGGTGTATGTTTTGACATGTACCTGGTACGGAGGTAGGCTTTGACACTGCGGGGAGGTGGAGGTATGTTTTGACATGTACCTGGTACGGAAGTAGGCTTTGACACTGCGGGGAGGTGGAGACCTGTTTTGATATGTATCTGGTACGGAGGTAGGCTTTGACACTGCTGGGAGGTGGAGGTGTGTTTTCACATGTGCCTGGTACGGAGGTAGGCTTTGACACCGCGGGGAGGTGGAGACCTGTTTTGACATGTACCTGGTACGGAAGTAGGCTTTGACACTGCGGGGAGGTGGAGACCTGTTTTGACATGTACCTGGTACGGAGGTAGGCTTTGACACTGCTGGGAGGTGGAGGTGTGTTTTGACATGTGCCTGGTACGGAGGTAGGCTTTGACACTGCGGGGAGGTGGAGGCATGTTTTGACATGTATCTGGTACGGAGGTAGGCTTTGACACTGTGGCGTGGTGGATGTATGTTTTGACATGTATCTGGTACGGAGGTAGGCTTTGACACTGCTGGGAGGTGGAGGTATGTTTTGACATGTGCCTGGTACGGAGGTAGGCTTTGACACTGCGGGGAGGTGGAGGTATGTTTTGATATGAGCCTGGTACGGAGGTAGGCTTTGACACTACGGGGAGGTGGAGGTGTATGTTTTGACATGTACCTGGTACGGAGGTAGGCTTTGACACTGCGGGGAGGTGGAGGTATGTTTTGACATGTACCTGGTACGGAGGTAGGCTTTGACACTGCGCGGAGGTGGAGGTATGTTTTGACATGTGCGTGGTACGGAGGTAGGCTTTGACACTGCGGGGAGGTGAAGGTGTGTTTGACATGTATCTGGCACGGAGGTAGGCTTTGACACTGCGGGGAGGTGGAGGTACGTTTTGACATGTATCTGGTACGGAGGTATGCTTTGACACTGCGGTGAGATGGAGGTATGTTTGACATGTACCTGGCACGGAGGTAGGCTTTGACACTGTGGCGTGGTGGATGTATGTTTTGACATGTATCTGGTACGGAGGTAGGCTTTGACACTGCGGGGAGGTGGAGGTATGTTTTGACATGTATCTGGTACGGAGGTAGGCTTTGACAGTCGGGGAGGTGTAGGTATGTTATGACATGTGTCTGGCACGGAGGTAGGCTTTGGCACTGCAGGGAGGTGTAGGTACGTTTTGACATGTACCTGGTACGGAGGTAGGCTTTGACACTGCGGGCTTTGACATTGCTGGGAGATGGAGGTATGTTTTGACATGTATTTGGTACGGAGGTAGGCTTTTACACTGCGGTGAGGTGTAGGTATGTTTTGACATGTACCTGGTACGGAGGTGGGGTTTGACACTGCGGTGAGGTGGAGGTATGTTTTGACATGTATCTGGTACGGAAGTAGGCTTTGACACTGCTGGGAGGTGGATGTGTGTTTTGACATGTATCTGGCGCGGAGGTAGGCTTTGACACTGCGAGGAGGTGTAGGTATGTTTTGACATGTACATGGCACGGAGGTAGGCTTTGACACTGCGGGGAGGTGGAGGTATGTTTTGACATGTATCTGGTACGGGAGTAGGCTTTGACACTGCGGGGATGTGGAGGTGTGTTTTGACATGTACCTGGCACGGAGGTAGGCTTTGACACTGCGGGGAGGCGGAGGTATGTTTTGACATGTATCTGGTACGGAGGTAGGCTTTGACACTGCGGGGAGGTGGAGGTATGTTTTGATATGAGCCTGGTACGGAGGTAGGCTTTGACAGTGCGGGGAGGTTGAGGTGTGTTTTGACATGTGCGTGGTACGGAGGTAGGCTTTGACACTGCGGGGAGGTGGAGGTGTGTTTTGACATGTACCTGGTTCGGAGGTAGGCTTTGACACTGCGAGGAGGTGGAGGTATGTTTTGACATGTGCGTGGTACGGAGGTAGGCTTTGACATTTCTGGGAGGTGGAGATGTGTTTGACATGTATCTGGTACGGAGGTAGGCTTTGACACTGCGGGGAGATGGAGGTATGTTTTGACATGTATCTGGCACGGAGGTAGGCTTTGACACTGCTGGGAGGTGGAGGTATGTTTTGACATGTATCTGGTACGGAGGTAGGCTTTGACACTGCGCGGAGGTAGAAGTATGTTTTGACATGTATCTGGTACGGAGGTAGGCTTTGACACTGCGCGGAGGTGGAGGTATGTTTTGACATGTATCTGGTACGGAGGTAGGCTTTGACACTGCTGGGAGGTGGAGGTACGTTTTGACATGTATCTGGTACGGAGGTAGGCTTTGACACTGCTGGGAGGTGGAGGTATGTTTTGACATGTGCCTGGTACGGAGGTAGGCTTTGACACTGCGCGGAGGTGGAGGTATGTTTTGACATGTATCTGGTACGGAGGTAGGCTTTGACACTGCGCGGAGGTGGAGGTATGTTTTGGCATGTGCGTGGTACGGAGGTAGGCTTTGACACTGCGGGGAGGCGGAGGTATGATTTGACATGTATCTGGTACGGAGGTAGGCTTTGACACTGCGGGGAGGTGGAGGTATGTTTTGATATGAGCCTGGTACGGAGGTAGGCTTTGACAGTGCGGGGAGGTGGAGGTGTGTTTTGACAATTGCGTGGTACGGAGGTAGGCTTTGACACTGCGGGGAGGTGGAGGTGTGTTTTGACATGTACCTGGTTCGGAGGTAGGCTTTGACACTGCGAGGAGGTGGAGGTATGTTTTGACATGTGCGTGGTACGGAGGTAGGCTTTGACATTGCGGGGAGGTGGAGATGTGTTTGACATGTATCTGGTACGGAGGTAGGCTTTGACACTGCGGGGAGATGGAGGTATGTTTTGACATGTATCTGGCACGGAGGTAGGCTTTGACACTGCTGGGAGGTGGAGGTATGTTTTGACATGTATCTGGTACGGAGGTAGGCTTTGACACTGCGCGGAGGTAGAAGTATGTTTTGACATGTATCTGGTACGGAGGTAGGCTTTGACACTGCGCGGAGGTGGAGGTATGTTTTGACATGTATCTGGTACGGAGGTAGGCTTTGACACTGCTGGGAGGTGGAGGTACGTTTTGACATGTATCTGGTACGGAGGTAGGCTTTGACACTGCTGGGAGGTGGAGGTATGTTTTGACATGTGCCTGGTACGGAGGTAGGCTTTGACACTGCGGGGAGGTGGAGGTATGTTTTGACATGTATCTGGTACGGAGGTAGGCTTTGACACTGCGCGGAGGTGGAGGTATGTTTTGGCATGTGCGTGGTACGGAGGTAGGCTTTGACACTGCGGGGAGGTGGAGGTGTGTTTTGACATGTATCTGGTACGGAGGTAGGCTTTGACACTGTGGCGTGGTGGAGGTACGTTTTGACATGTATCTGGTACGGAGGTAGGCTTTGACACTGCGGCGAGGTGGAGGTATGTTTTGACATGTATCTGGTACGGAGGTAGGCTTTGACACTGCGGGGAGGTGGAGGTATGTTTTGACATGTATCTGGTACGGAGGTAGGCTTTGACACTGCGCGGAGGTGGAGGTATGTTTTGACATGTGCCTGGTACGGAGGTAGGCTTTGACACTGCGGGAGGTGGAGGTGTGTTTGACATGTATCTGGCACGGAGGTAGGCTTTGACACTGCGGGGAGGTGGAGGTACGTTTTGACATGTATCTGGTACGGAGGTAGGCTTTGACACTGCGGTGAGATGGAGGTATGTTTGACATGTACCTGGCACGGAGGTAGGCTTTGACAGTGCGGGGAGGTGGAGGTATGTTTTGACATGTATCTGGCGCGGAGGTATGCTTTGACACTGCGGGGAGGTGGAGGTATGTTTTGACATGTACCTGGTACGGAGGGAGGCTTTGACAATGCGGGGAGGTGGAGGTATGTTTTGACATGTATCTGGTACGGAGGTAGGCTTTGACACTGCGGTGAGATGGAGGTATGTTTGACATGTACCTGGCACGGAGGTAGGCTTTGACACTGTGTGGAGATGGAGGTATGTTTTGACATGTATCTGGTACGGAGGTAGGCTTTGACACTGCGGGGAGGCGGAGGTATGTTTTGACATGTACCTGGTACGGAGGGAGGCTTTGACAATGCGGGGAGGTGGAGGTATGTTTTGACATGTATCTGGTACGGAGGTAGGCTTTGACACTGCGGGGAGGTGGAGGTGTGTTTTGACATGTATCTGGTACGGAGGTAGGCTTTGACACTGTGGCGTGGTGGAGGTACGTTTTGACATGTATCTGGTACGGAGGTAGGCTTTTACACTGCGGTGAGGTGTAGGTATGTTTTGACATGTACCTGGTACGGAGGTGGGGTTTGACACTGCGGTGAGGTGGAGGTATGTTTTGACATGTATCTGGTACGGAAGTAGGCTTTGACACTGCTGGGAGGTGGATGTGTCTTTTGACATGTATCTGGCGCGGAGGTAGGCTTTGACACTGCGAGGAGGTGTAGGTATGTTTTGACATGTACCTGGCACGGAGGTAGGCTTTGACACTGCGGGGAGGTGGAGGTATGTTTTGACATGTATCTGGTACGGGAGTAGGCTTTGACACTGCGCGGAGGTGGAGGTGTGTGTTGACATGTATCTGGCACGGAGGTAGGCTTTGACACTGCGGGGAGGTGGAGGTATGTTTTGACATGTATCTGGTACGGAGGTAGGCTTTGACACTGCGGGGAGGTGGAGGTGTGTTTTGACATGTACCTGGCACGGAGGTAGGCTTTGACACTGCGGGGAGGCGGAGGTATGTTTTGACATGTATCTGGTACGGAGGTAGGCTTTGACACTGCGGGGAGGTGGAGGTATGTTTTGATATGAGCCTGGTACGGAGGTAGGCTTTGACAGTGCGGGGAGGTTGAGGTGTGTTTTGACATGTGCGTGGTACGGAGGTAGGCTTTGACACTGCGGGGAGGTGGAGGTGTGTTTTGACATGTACCTGGTTCGGAGGTAGGCTTTGACACTGCGAGGAGGTGGGGGTATGTTTTGACATGTGCGTGGTACGGAGGTAGGCTTTGACATTTCTGGCAGGTGGAGATGTGTTTGACATGTATCTGGTACGGAGGTAGGCTTTGACACTGCGGGGAGATGGAGGTATGTTTTGACATGTATCTGGCACGGAGGTAGGCTTTGACACTGCTGGGAGGTGGAGGTATGTTTTGACATGTATCTGGTACGGAGGTAGGCTTTGACACTGCGCGGAGGTAGAAGTATGTTTTGACATGTATCTGGTACGGAGGTAGGCTTTGACACTGCGCGGAGGTGGAGGTATGTTTTGACATGTATCTGGTACGGAGGTAGGCTTTGACACTGCTGGGAGGTGGAGGTACGTTTTGACATGTATCTGGTACGGAGGTAGGCTTTGACACTGCTGGGAGGTGGAGGTATGTTTTGACATGTGCCTGGTACGGAGGTAGGCTTTGACACTGCGCGGAGGTGGAGGTATGTTTTGACATGTATCTGGTACGGAGGTAGGCTTTGACACTGCGCGGAGGTGGAGGTATGTTTTGGCATGTGCGTGGTACGGAGGTAGGCTTTGACACTGCGGGGAGGCGGAGGTATGATTTGACATGTATCTGGTACGGAGGTAGGCTTTGACACTGCGGGGAGGTGGAGGTATGTTTTGATATGAGCCTGGTACGGAGGTAGGCTTTGACAGTGCGGGGAGGTGGAGGTGTGTTTTGACATGTGCGTGGTACGGAGGTAGGCTTTGACACTGCGGGGAGGTGGAGGTGTGTTTTGACATGTACCTGGTTCGGAGGTAGGCTTTGACACTGCGAGGAGGTGGAGGTATGTTTTGACATGTGCGTGGTACGGAGGTAGGCTTTGACATTGCGGGGAGGTGGAGATGTGTTTGACATGTATCTGGTACGGAGGTAGGCTTTGACACTGCGGGGAGATGGAGGTATGTTTTGACATGTATCTGGCACGGAGGTAGGCTTTGACACTGCTGGGAGGTGGAGGTATGTTTTGACATGTATCTGGTACGGAGGTAGGCTTTGACACTGCGCGGAGGTAGAAGTATGTTTTGACATGTATCTGGTACGGAGGTAGGCTTTGACACTGCGCGGAGGTGGAGGTATGTTTTGACATGTATCTGGTACGGAGGTAGGCTTTGACACTGCTGGGAGGTGGAGGTACGTTTTGACATGTATCTGGTACGGAGGTAGGCTTTGACACTGCTGGGAGGTGGAGGTATGTTTTGACATGTGCCTGGTACGGAGGTAGGCTTTGACACTGCGGGGAGGTGGAGGTATGTTTTGACATGTATCTGGTACGGAGGTAGGCTTTGACACTGCGCGGAGGTGGAGTTATGTTTTGGCATGTGCGTGGTACGGAGGTAGGCTTTGACACTGCGGGGAGGTGGAGGTGTGTTTTGACATGTATCTGGTACGGAGGTAGGCTTTGACACTGTGGCGTGGTGGAGGTACGTTTTGACATGTATCTGGTACGGAGGTAGGCTTTGACACTGCGGCGAGGTGGAGGTATGTTTTGACATGTATCTGGTACGGAGGTAGGCTTTGACACTGCGGGGAGGTGGAGGTATGTTTTGACATGTATCTGGTACGGAGGTAGGCTTTGACACTGCGCGGAGGTGGAGGTATGTTTTGACATGTGCGTGGTACGGAGGTAGGCTTTGACACTGCGGGGAGGTGGAGGTGTGTTTGACATGTATCTGGCACGGAGGTAGGCTTTGACACTGCGGGGAGGTGGAGGTACGTTTTGACATGTATCTGGTACGGAGGTAGGCTTTGACACTGCGGTGAGATGGAGGTATGTTTGACATGTACCTGGCACGGAGGTAGGCTTTGACAGTGCGGGGAGGTGGAGGTATGTTTTGACATGTATCTGGCGCGGAGGTATGCTTTGACACTGCGGGGAGGTGGAGGTATGTTTTGACATGTACCTGGTACGGAGGGAGGCTTTGACAATGCGGGGAGGTGGAGGTATGTTTTGACATGTATCTGGTACGGAGGTAGGCTTTGACACTGCGGTGAGATGGAGGTATGTTTGACATGTACCTGGCACGGAGGTAGGCTTTGACACTGTGTGGAGATGGAGGTATGTTTTGACATGTATCTGGTACGGAGGTAGGCTTTGACACTGCGGGGAGGCGGAGGTATGTTTTGACATGTACCTGGTACGGAGGGAGGCTTTGACAATGCGGGGAGGTGGAGATATGTTTTGACATGTATCTGGTACGGAGGTAGGCTTTGACACTGCGCGGAGGTGTAGGTATGTTTTGACATGTACCTGGCACGGAGGTATGCTTTGACAGTGCGGGGAGGTGGAGGTACGTTTTGACATGGGCCTGGTACGGAAGTAGGCTTTGACACTTCGGGGAGGTGGAGGTATGTTTTGACATGTATCTGGTACGGAGGTAGGCTTTGACAGTGCGGGGAGGTGGAGGTGTGTTTTGACATGTATCTGGTACGGAGGTAGGCTTTGACACTGCGAGAAGGTGGAGGTATGTTTTGACATGTGCCTGGTACGGAGGTAGGCTTTGACACTGCGGGGAGGTGGAGGCATGTTTTGACATGTATCTGGTACGGAGGTAGGCTTTGACACTGTGGCGTGGTGGATGTATGTTTTGACATGTATCTGGTACGGAGGTAGGCTTTGACACTGCTGGGAGGTGGAGGTATGTTTTGACATGTGCCTGGTTCGGAGGTAGGCTTTGACACTGCGGGGAGGTGGAGGTATGTTTTGATATGAGCCTGGTACGGAGGTAGGCTTTGACACTACGGGGAGGTGGAGGTGTATGTTTTGACATGTACCTGGTACGGAGGTAGGCTTTGACACTGCGGGGAGGTGGAGGTATGTTTTGACATGTATCTGGTACGGAGGTAGGCTTTGACACTGCTAGGAGGTGGAGGTGTGTTTTGACATGTGCCTGGTACGGAGGTAGGCTTTGACACCGCGGGGAGGTGGAGGTACGTTTTGACATGTATCTGGTACGGAAGTAGGCTTTGACACTGCGGGGAGGTGGAGGTATGTTTTGACATGTATCTGGTACGGAGGTAGGCTTTGACACTGCTGGGAGGTGTAGGTATGTTTTGACATGTGCCTGGTACGGAGGTAGGCTTTGACAGTGCTGGGAGGTGGAGGTATGTTTTGACATGTATCTGGTACGGAGGTAGGCTTTGACAGTCGGGGAGGTGTAGGTATGTTATGACATGTGTCTGGCACGGAGGTAGGCTTTGGCACTGCAGGGAGGTGTAGGTACGTTTTGACATGTACCTGGTACGGAGGTAGGCTTTGACACTGCGGGCTTTGACATTGCTGGGAGATGGAGGTATGTTTTGACATGTATCTGGTACGGAGGTAGGCTTTGACACTGCGGTGAGGTGTAGGTATGTTTTGACATGTACCTGGTACGGAGGTGGGGTTTGACACTGCGGTGAGGTGGAGGTATGTTTTGACATGTATCTGGTACGGAAGTAGGCTTTGACACTGCTGGGAGGTGGATGTGTGTTTTGACATGTATCTGGCGCGGAGGTAGGCTTTGACACTGCGAGGAGGTGTAGGTATGTTTTGACATGTACCTGGCACGGAGGTAGGCTTTGACACTTCGGGGAGGTGGAGGTATGTTTTGACATGTGCGTGGTACGGAGGTAGGCTTTGACACTGCGAGGAGGTGGAGGTGTGTTTGACATGTATCTGGCACGGAGGTAGGCTTTGATACTGCGGGGAGGTGGAGGTACGTTTTGACATGTATCTGGTACGGAGGTAGGCTTTGACACTGCGGTGAGATGGAGGTATGTTTGACATGTACCTGGCACGGAGGTAGGCTTTGACAGTGCGGGGAGGTGGAGGTATGTTTTGACATGTATCTGGCGCGGAGGTATGCTTTGACACTGCGGGGAGGTGGAGGTATGTTTTGACATGTACCTGGTACGGAGGGAGGCTTTGACAATGCGGGGAGGTGGAGGTATGTTTTGACATGTATCTGGTACGGAGGTAGGCTTTGACACTGCGGTGAGATGGAGGTATGTTTGACATGTACCTGGCACGGAGGTAGGCTTTGACACTGTGTGGAGATGGAGGTATGTTTTGACATGTATCTGGTACGGAGGTAGGCTTTGACACTGCGGGGAGGCGGAGGTATGTTTTGACATGTACCTGGTACGGAGGGAGGCTTTGACAATGCGGGGAGGTGGAGGTATGTTTTGACATGTATCTGGTACGGAGGTAGGCTTTGACACTGCGCGGAGGTGTAGGTATGTTTTGACATGTACCTGGCACGGAGGTATGCTTTGACACTGCGGGGAGGTGGAGGTACGTTTTGACATGGGCCTGGTACGGAAGTAGGCTTTGACACTTCGGGGAGGTGGAGGTATGTTTTGACATGTATCTGGTACGGAGGTAGGCTTTGACAGTGCGGGGAGGTGGAGGTGTGTTTTGACATGTATCTGGTACGGAGGTAGGCTTTGACACTGCGAGAAGGTGGAGGTATGTTTTGACATGTGCCTGGTACGGAGGTAGGCTTTGACACTGCGGGGAGGTGGAGGCATGTTTTGACATGTATCTGGTACGGAGGTAGGCTTTGACACTGCGGGGAGGTGGAGGTATGTTTTGACATGTATCTGGTACGGAAGTAGGCTTTAACACTGCTGGGAGGTGGATGTGTGTTTTGACATGTATCTGGCGCGGAGGTAGGCTTTGACACTGCGAGGAGGTGTAGGTATGTTTTGACATGTACCTGGCACGGAGGTAGGCTTTGACACTGCGGGGAGGTGGAGGTATGTTTTGACATGTATCTGGTACGGGAGTAGGCTTTGACACTGCGGGGAGGTGGAGGTGTGTGTTGACATGTATCTGGCACGGAGGTAGGCTTTGACACTTCGGGGAGGTGGAGGTATGTTTTGACATGTGCGTGGTACGGAGGTAGGCTTTGACACTGCGGGGAGGTGGAGGTGTGTTTGACATGTATCTGGCACGGAGGTAGGCTTTGACACTGCGGGGAGGTGGAGGTACGTTTTGACATGTATCTGGTACGGAGGTAGGCTTTGACACTGCGGTGAGATGGAGGTATGTTTGACATGTACCTGGCACGGAGGTAGGCTTTGACAGTGCGGGGAGGTGGAGGTGTGTTTTGACATGTATCTGGCGCGGAGGTATGCTTTGACACTGCGGGGAGGTGGAGGTATGTTTTGACATGTACCTGGTACGGAGGGAGGCTTTGACAATGCGGGGAGGTGGAGGTATGTTTTGACATGTATCTGGTACGGAGGTAGGCTTTGACACTGCGGTGAGATGGAGGTATGTTTGACATGTACCTGGCACGGAGGTAGGCTTTGACACTGTGTGGAGATGGAGGTATGTTTTGACATGTATCTGGTACGGAGGTAGGCTTTGACACTGCGGGGAGGCGGAGGTATGTTTTGACATGTACCTGGTACGGAGGGAGGCTTTGACAATGCGGGGAGGTGGAGATATGTTTTGACATGTATCTGGTACGGAGGTAGGCTTTGACACTGCGCGGAGGTGTAGGTATGTTTTGACATGTACCTGGCACGGAGGTATGCTTTGACACTGCGGGGAGGTGGAGGTACGTTTTGACATGGGCCTGGTACGGAAGTAGGCTTTGACACTTCGGGGAGGTGGAGGTATGTTTTGACATGTATCTGGTACGGAGGTAGGCTTTGACACTGCTGGGAGGTGGAGGTGTGTTTTGACATGTGCCTGGTACGGAGGTAGGCTTTGACACCGCGGGGAGGTGGAGGTACGTTTTGACATGTATCTGGTACGGAAGTAGGCTTTGACACTGCGGGGAGGTGGAGGTATGTTTTGACATGTATCTGGTACGGAGGTAGGCTTTGACACTGCGGGGAGGTGGAGGCATGTTTTGACATGTATCTGGTACGGAGGTAGGCTTTGACACTGCGGGGAGGTGGAGGTATGTTTTGATATGAGCCTGGTACGGAGGTAGCCTTTGACACTGCGGGGAGGTGGAGGTATGTTTTGACATGTGCGTGGTACGGAGGTAGGCTTTGACACTTCGGGGAGGTGGAGGTGTGTTTTGACATGTATCTGGTACGGAGGTAGGCTTTGACACTGCTGGGAGGTGGAGGTGTGTTTTGACATGTGCGTGGTTCGGAGGTAGGCTTTGACACTGCGGGGAGGTGGAGGTACGTTTTGACATGTGCCTGGTACGGAGGTAGGCTTTGACACTGCGGGGAGGTGGAGGTATGTTTTGATATGTGCCTGGTACGGAGGTAGGCTTTGACAGTGCGGGGAGGTGGAGGTGCGTTTTGACATGTATCTGGTACGGAGGTAGGCTTTGACAGTGCGGGGAGGTGGAGGTATGTTTTGACATGTGCCTGTTACGGAGGTAGGCTTTGACACTGCGGGGAGGTGGAGGTATGTTTTGACATGTATCTGGCACGGTGGTAGGCTTTGACACTGCGGGGAGGCGGAGGTATGTTTTGACATGTATCTGGTACGGAGGTAGGCTTTGACACTGCGGTGAGGTGTAGGTATGTTTTGACATGTACCTGGCACGGAGGTAGGCTTTGACACTGCGGGGAGGTGGAGGCATGTTTTGACATGTATCTGGTACGGAGGTAGGCTTTGACACTGCGGGGAGGTGGAGGTGTGTTTTGACATGTACCTGGCACGGAGGTAGGCTTTGACACTGCGGGGAGGTGGAGGTATGTTTTGATATGAGCCTGGTACGGAGGTAGGCTTTGACACTGCGGGGGGGTGGAGGTATGTTTTGACATGTGCGTGGTACGGAGGTAGGCTTTGACACTTCGGGGAGGTGGAGGTGTGTTTTGACATGTATCTGGTACGGAGGTAGGCTTTGACACTGCGGGGAGGTGGAGGTGTGTTTTGACATGTGCGTGGTACGGAGGTAGGCTTTGACACTGCGGGGAGGTGGAGGTACGTTTTGACATGTGCCTGGTACGGAGGTAGGCTTTGACACTGCGGGGAGGTGGAGGTGCGTTTTGACATGTATCTGGTACGGAGGTAGGCTTTGACAGTGCGGGGAGGTGGAGGTATGTTTTGACATGTGCCTGGTACGGAGGTAGGCTTTGACACTGCGGGGAGGTGGAGGTATGTTTTGACATGTATCTGGCACGGTGGTAGGCTTTGACACTGCGGGGAGGCGGAGGTATGTTTTGACATGTATCTGGTACGGAGGTAGGCTTTGACACTGCGGTGAGGTGTAGGTATGTTTTGACATGTACCTGGCACGGAGGTAGGCTTTGACACTGCGGGGAGGTGGAGGTATGTTTTGTTATGAGCCTGGTACGGAGGTAGGCTTTGACACTGCGGGGAGGTGGAGGTATGTTTTGACATGTATCTGGTACGGAGGTAGGCTTTGACAATGCGGGGAGGTGGAGGTATGTTTTGACATGTATCTGGTACGGAGGTAGGCTTTGACACTGCGGTGAGGTGTAGGTATGTTTTGACATGTACCTGGCACGGAGGTAGGCTTTGACACTGCGGGGAGGTGGAGGTATGTTTTGTTATGAGCCTGGTACGGAGGTAGGCTTTGACACTGCGGGGAGGTGGAGGTATGTTTTGACATGTGCCTGGTACGGAGGTAGGCTTTGACATTGCTGGGAGGAGTTGGGAGGCAGGTTTCGATATAGCATGGCGAAGGATGTTGATACTGGAATAGCTGCCCACTTTTGCTGGAACCTCAGTCATGGCAACAAAGATAAAACTAAAACTTGAAAGAAAAGTCTTTGCTAGGAAAATCTATCTTTGGACATCGACCACTGAGATCGTCAATGTATTCGCTAGTTTTAATATCTGTTTTCATCCTTTATCAAGTTCAACAAGTGGTCAGTTTTATTGCTTTAGAAGGATGAATAGCAACTGCACAGTGAGGTTTATGAATCGAAGGCCGGTGATTTGGCTGTCTGCCTCTACGTTGTCCTTGATCTTTATGGCTTGTGTGAACATAAAACTGAGAATGAATACATTGCATGTCCGTTTAGATTGACTCAGATTTCGCCTACATCAACGCTGGTATCGCTACTACAATTTTGTTCCTGATTAGAGAAGATTCTCTCGGGAAATTAAACTGTCTGTAATTGCCACTTGTCATCTTGCATGATGAACGTCGACTTACACATTTTTGTTAGGTGTTGATTTGTCACCAAAATTTCATATTTTGATTCTTACGTCATAGAATGAGGGACACAAAAGGCTTTATGGGAAGAATCAGTAGTACTCACATTTTCACCAATTCTCCTGCTTCCACGCCTTCTTTTACCAGGAATAGTTTGCGAATAAGCGACAGCTCACAAGAAGGCATTTATAGGCCTACGCACGGTAGAATCGCACAGACAGTCACCAGCATGCGTGCAGGGAACGAGGCCGAAAAAGAAACTTCAGAGATGTACTTTTCCTATTTAATGATTCGATACACGCGTGAGTCGTTTCACAAACAGCTTCGCAGTCGAAAGAAGTTTCATTGTTATTACGGACTGCATATCAGTTCTTAGGAGGCTACAAGCATTGTCATTCAATGATTTGTAGATCGGAGAGTTCAAGATGAAAAGTTATCTGAAAGAAATTCAATCCCCGGCTATATACAGACATTGCCGCCAATTTGTTCACTCTTATTCTGACCTTTTACGGGTCTCCTAAATTCTGATTCTGATTCCGTATACAGACAGCTTTGCTACTTTCTGCACCTATATTCGTCAATCGCTTACACATGAGGCATTTGCAAGGTGCGGTCAACATTGTTAGACAGTCATCAATCTGAGGCATCTACTTCTGTCATCTCAGTCATCCTTATCACTGTATTTCTATAGATTTTAGCCATTTCTTACAGCTTCATTCTAAAAAACAAGAAAATCTTGTGTTTGTGCGATCATTCTTATTGTTTCTGTGCTGTTTTCGAAGACAGGTGTTCGCAGCTTTAGCTGAAATGCCTCCTCGATCATCGCTGAATCAAATTCCTCGGAGAGTCTTCTGGTTTCACAATCTGCAGTGAACCAGTAGAAACCATTTCACAGCGAGGAAAAGGGCTACAGCTCATTGCTAGGTCAAAAACGAGAGAAAGAAGGAGTGACAAGAACCAAGGTAGCAGATGGTGAAATGGAAACCTTTTTTACGTACGTTCTGTTCAATTGTCACAAAAAATAAAGTTGTTTTGCTTCTAAATGGATGTTAAATACAGGTAAATGGAATACTAAGAAAGCATGCCTTCAGTTACATCGTTTTCCATGCTGAATTTCCCAACATTTACCCATTTTGTTGAGTTCTTCAAATGTGATGCATTACATTGGCCGTCATTGTGCGCGGCGAAATTATACTGTCTACCAGATCGAATGCGCATCATACTCCTATCTTCACAGTCTACATTTTGGTAAACTGTTTTGTTAGATAAGTTGAGAGAATATCTTATTGCCGATAACAGTTTCCATTCAGTTGAGGCCCTTTGGATGTACCGAGCGACTAAAATGTCATCTATAATTTGTCGATTATTAGATTGTCCAATGTCATCTTATGCAAACTGTCACTTATTCACAACAATTCTATTTTCTATTGATTTCATTCCAATATCCCTTTCAGATCTAGCAATAACACGGTGAAGCGTCGATAATTGCTACACAATTGTCATGTAAATATATCAATTATCTACATCAGTATCATTCATTCATAGCAAAATATTCTTTAATTAACACTCATCGTTTGATAGATTTAAGCATTTGTTAGACGAGCACCTTTATTTTGTAGATAACAAATTAATTGTCATTCAGCAATCTGTGAGATGTTTGAGAATAAATGACTTATGAACTGCGGAATAAAGTTTGACAAATTTCAGATAATAAGATGAAAGCGCCGAATATATCTTTTCATCGATGCGTTTCTTCCCATTGTCTTCTTATGATAGCCATTGTCTGATGCAGACAGATAAAATTAGTCTTCCATTTTGGTCATTCCACTTGATGAGATGAATGAAATTTATTTTCGAAAAACTTGGTTTACTCCTGTGAAGGGATATTCAAATAAATTGAATAACAGTGCCAGGGACGACGGCGCGTATTTAGGGCGGGTGTTGCACTGACCTGAATCCGAAATCCAACTGAATATTTCATTTGCGTTATAGACCTATTGAGGTTTTGCATATAGGTTTTCACCTGTCAACTTTAAATTGATAACTGTAGTTTTATATCGAATCCATGCTCATCAAACAAATATTTCTGGTATGAATGAGTATGAAAATCGAATGAGTAAAAAATCACTTTGTTGTCAATTTTAACCTACGTGTAACACAATGCCAACAAGTTAAATTCTTCAAGCATGCTACACGATGCATAAAACATTCGCCACAACTTGCTGCAAGATAAACAAAAAAATGAAAAGTCTAATTCTGCTCAAATGGATCTTATTTTAGTAAACATGTGTTCTTTTTACTTGGAAATGACTTGCATTTATCCACTGGAAATTACAACAGAATTTCTATTGTGTTACTTTACCAGTAGGCCTATAAAATGAATGCCGATATATCAAGCGTCTTAGCAGCAATTTGAACAACAAAGCTTGCTCTAAAACAACATCGTAAAAACATCGTAATACTATTCTATGTATTAATTGTAATGGATCGCAGAAAACAAAATACAATTCAAAAATTCGATGAAGTTTACGGAAAATTACCGCAATTTAAGAAGAGGGCACGCATGCAACAGGTGCAACACCCTTTCCGGCGTCCCTGAACACTGCATGTACACAATCATGAATCGCCTCACACCTGAGGAATTTGTGAATGAAAATGAGAAATTTCAATGATTTTCCAGTGTTTGTAGCTATACAGTAATGATGTAAAATTATCGGGAATTTTTCATTTTTAGGTACCGGCAATTATTACCATTTGCATCTCACGATGTCAATTTGTCGGTAATTGTTAGTTTGGGTGTACTTACGTATTGAAATTTATCATAAAAAAACTTAGAAAGCGCGATTATGACCAAGAATAATTTCTAAAGCATTTTTTCAATGTATCTGAAACTTTCAAAATATAAAATTCTGAGACAAAGATAATAAAAGAGAGATAAATAAAAGAGACATTCATTTGAAAAGCAATCAGAAAGATATCAAATTATCACTAACATTTTGTTTATAGAGGGAGACCTCTATGACGTCAGCCCTAATGCGCTCATGTTCTATTGTCTCACGGTGAAGCAGCTCCGGTGTGATGGAAGATTGAGCAAATCTGAGATTCACAAATTACTTACAATAATTGATACTATGATCCATAAGTCTGGATATTGGAGGTAGGAGGCTGCATTTTGTAGCCGACTCCGTCTTTTACATTGTAGAATATCAAGGTGCCTTCTCAATAAGAAACAAAATAATTAGCAAGTTCAGAGTTTCTATTTTTGATATTTGTGACATTGTCTTGTGAGGATTTTGAATAATTTCATTTTCAATTCCTAGAGAGCCCTGGGAGTTAGTGTCAACGAAGATTCATAGGGCCCATGCTTGGACATCTGCTCATAATTAAGAAATCAATGACATTTAAGGAAATCGACGTTCATTTCTTTATATCAGAGGCCTGCAACGTCAGTTTGCAATTATCAAACACAGCGAAATATAGCGACAGTTTCACGCAAGTACGACGATAATAACGACCACCGTACAGCTTCATCCTAATACATAAAAGAACTTATTTCTGTCGTGATTATTGTTTCCAAGCTTACAGCCATGAAAAATCATTTCCATAACTTCGATAATGATGTTCGAGAACAACATCAGTTTGAACCCAGGTCTCCCAGACCACTGCTCCGATACTGTGGCAGTCAATGAAAGCGTTCTTATTCCCACTCTCTCGTATATTTGAGAAAAATTGAATCGGTCATAGACAGAGGCGAAAAGGCGCCAGAGATACAGAGACATGCAAAATACTCACAAGATGTTATTTAAATATGAAACTAACCAACAGAGCGCGCATAACAATGAAATAGATGGAATGATGTGAACAACTGTCAATTCGAAATTGAAAAACTCTAACGAATCATCACGAGATTCTTGTTAGTATCAAATAACCGTACAAACCAGCTGAGATCGCGTTAAACATCACAGGATGAGTGTAAGAAAATTATAAAACATTTTTAAAGAAGACTAGAACAATACTGTTTATAGAAAACAATGTCAGATAATGAATGACTAGAGAGTAAACGTTCATCTGCGTGCAAAGTAACTCAAATGTAAGAGAAATTGTAGAGAGACTTGAGCAATTGAAGCTAAATACTCATTGGCAGCCGTAGATACTGCGCTTCGCCCTGAAACTGACTCTTCAGAATGCATCGCATGCAGCTAAAAGTCGGCCTGCAAGTGACACTTTGTGAATCACCGGCAAACAGTCAACCAAAGTTTGTAAATCGCCAAAAATGAATGATTTATAACGAATGTAACAGAATGGCTTTACGTCAGATGGTCGTTGGAAAGGTGGGACTCCATCTTATGAACATCCAATCCATCTGGACCTATTGTTCATAGTGAGAGTCTTCAGATCAGGCTAATATTTCTCGAGGATCACAGGAACCTCTCCGCAAAGTTATGTGATTTTAATAGGTGATGGAGATATGCTACGTAAAATTGATAAAAATTCTCCTATGTCAAATAGTGCTTTTAAATGAAGATGATAGTTTTTGGCGTGAAGTTAATTATCACACTAAAATCAAAGGAAATGAGAACCTAGGTCGACCGGTTTAACTTTACAAGGACAGTAGAAATACGACAAGGGGCCGGATCACCCAGGAGTCTATAAGGTTAGAATTCGGGCAAGTGGCTGCACAATAACCGCACTAGACAACGAAGCGAGTTGAGATCACAAAGATGGGAGAATTCGCAATATGTGGGGGGGGGGAAACACTCAGGAATAGGAGGATTAATCGGCACGGTGGCTAAGCGCTTGAGTTAGTGATCTTTAGGTCTAGAGGTCGAGCCCCGAAAGTGTCAGTGGAAGTCGACAGGACGGGCTTCTGGGTTAAGATGACAAAGCTCCAGATAAAGTCTGATTGCATCTGCACCGTCCAAGCCTCCACTATATGGGGGAGTAGTGATGTTCAACCATCATTTCTTCATATAACTAACTCTGCTACGGCTACCAAGCGTCTTCAATTGCTCAAATCTGCGGACATGATTTTGAAGGGAAGGGTTCTGGGAAGAGATCGTTTTAATTATAGGATGTCCATTTCAGCGTATTTCTTCATATTGAAGCATGTGGGCTATTGCCAAGCTTCACAGATGCACAAATGAAAGGTCAGAACAAATGAGAGCTTTTTCGCCAGCTGATTGAACTACTAAACAAGCTGTAGTTAAAGAAAATACACGTACAAGAAGGCTTTACCGACATACTGGTACAATTAGAATCAATAGTGGAAGAGCTATGATTTGAAAAGAATGTCGGTACATGCATGTTCAGTTGGCACTCCAGACATTGGACTGTGAAGTTGACGTCGTCATCGTTACTAAAATATGGAAGTGAACAGATACTCTATTCTTGTGGCAAACGAAAAATAGGCTCACTAATTGAGTCATGGTTCGTAATTATGAACAGGATAATTTGTAGGAAAAGTTTTGCACATTAATTGAATTCCACTTGTCAAAGATAGCCCGTGATGCCTGTCTATCATGGAGAAATACGGCAGTTTGCTGCTCGGAGGGCCGGGTGTTCCATAGCACGCTAGAATATCCTTGACAAGTACTTTGGGCAGTCCTACCAACAGCTCATGAGAAATGATGCAACAAAGGGATTGTTCTGATAAGAGATTACAGTTCCATCTTCAGACTTCTTGACTTTGCAGTATCGAGGGGAACAGACATGCTGTCTAATTTCTGGCGGATCACGGAGCCACATCCGATGTCAGCGTCCAAACTCTGAATGAATCTCGGGAACCATCTCTTTTCCAACGCCATGATGCCAGACATGTACTGATGAGGATCACATGTATCTTCCGCAGCGTAAGCACCTGCAGCAAGAGGAAGGAAGTATTAGGTTTGTCATCACAGACTGTCTTTCTGCCTTTCATTACACAGCAAAACTCTTCGACGACCAGGTTACGTTAAATATGATTAGGTCAGTTCGTAATTCCAGAAGTAAAGTTATCATATCCTGCACTTCAAATAGTATCACATGATTGTGAATAAATGACAAATTCTGAGACAAAGTGCCTCAATCTACATTCAATGTACAGTACATGCAGCGCACTTCACCGAGAACAAGCTACTGTGTAGAGAAAATGTGATGGTCATATTCCATTTACATTTTCATTTACTGCGTGAAATGTAAAATTGGGAGGGGAAATTTGTCTTTTGAATATCAAAGAATGCGCTTTAACGATGTCCTCCCGTATGACGCTATTAACAAACACAGCATATTACTCTTAATATCCTACTGCTTACGACATGCAGATATATTGATAATACAATCACAATGCACAGTACATTCACAAATGAGTTTTTCGCAAATTCTGACGACCAATTTTGTAACTCCGATGCAGTCGCACATTTCAAGTGTTTGCTCATTCTTACATTTGTATTCAGGATGCAGAATTATTTCAGCAGACGTTGTTATTGCTACAAGAAACATCCGAATGTGCGAAGTGGCGCCCAGAGTAACAACAATCTAGCCCAGCAGGAACTCTGTACCACCCTAGGAGGCCTTGACATGCTACAATGGATGGAGGCATACAGGGGCACTCCATTAAGCCGACAAGCTGGTCTCATGGGAGGGTCCCCATCAAGCTCCTTAACCCCGGTTCGTCTGCACTTGTCATGCTGACTTCCAGCGAAAACAGCCCTGTCAGCAATCCTCTATATTATCAGGAACTGACTCAGAGGTAATTCCACCATTCATAAGCACTAGCTCGATATTGGCTGCGCCTAAATTATTTTGATAAAATCGTGACAGCCTCCATGTCCGTTTATACATATCTTGACAGTCTCTATGGTTTAATGTCAAAGCTTCCTCTTACTGAGGGCTACGACGGTACTGACATAGTCAGACTTATGACTGGAGCATTGTGCCCGTCTAGTCCGGATGCCCTTCCTGACGACTTCCAATGACACTTGAGGGGTTCGACCTCTGGACCAGAAGATCGCTAGGCCAAGCACTTAGCCATTGTGCCACGGAGACGTTTGTCGGACACCCTCTCTATCCGTTTATTAGCATCTTGGCAGTCTCTATGGTTTAATGTCAAAGCTTCCTCTTACTGAGGGCTACGACGGTACTGACATAGTCAGACTTATGACTGGAGCATTGTGCCCGTCTAGTCCGGATGCCCTTCCTGACTTCCAATGACACTTGAGGGGTTCGACCTCAGGACCAGAAGATCGCTAGGCCAAGCACTTAGCCACTGTGCCACGGAGACGTTTATCGGACAGCCTCTATATCCGTTTATACATGTATTGACAGTCTATATCATTTTGATGAGATTAGGGAAACTGCACTTTTTATTGTGATATTTTCATTGCTTTTAGAACAGTCTGTAAGGAAGCATAGTCGCGAGATTCATCCATACAAATGACTGGTGTAAGAATATGAGAAAGTAAACAGGAAATCTCACCCGGTAAGCGTCGACGAAATTGAATGTTGAGACGAAACAACATCTCAATAGCATCCGGATAACAAGTGATTTTATTTACAGAACCGACACTGATCGCCTTCTTGACAAAACCTTTGCCTGGTTCACGTTCCATGAATAATAGAAACATCAAGCCCTCCACATCTTCACTCATGGCGACTGAGTATTCGGAAGCGATATTTTCTGTCCAATCCTTTGAATCCATGGTTGCAAAAATGAAGTAATTCTTGTAGCGCTGAGCAGCCACTTTCATGAAGTCCAGCTCCTGCTCTGCAATGCAGCCGTGTTCACAGAGTGAGGTTGAGAACTATGAACATCTAGTTTCATTCACAAAATGAAGGAAAAATACATGCAATGAAGATATACAGGAAATATTCCTCAAGAATGACATGACATTGAAATCACAGCATAGAAGTTGGGTGAACTCTGTTGCAAGATAGTTATGACACATTATTACTGTTCTCGTTATTGGTTGGACCAAAGTGAATTCATGTAGCGCTGAGCAGCCACTTTCATGAAGTCCAACTCCTGCTCTGCAATGCAGTCGTGTTCACAGAGTGAGGTTGAGAACTATGAACATCTAGTTTCATTCACAACGTGAAGGAAAAATACATGCAATGAAGATATACAGGAGATATTCCTCAAGAATGACATGACATTGAAATCACAGCATAGAAGTTGGGTGAACTCTGTTGCAAGATAGTTATGACACATTATTACTGTTCTCGTTATTGGTTGGACCAAAGTGAATTCATGTAGCGCTGAGCAGCCACTTTCATGAAGTCCAGCTCCTGCTCTGCAATGCAGCCGTGTTCACAGAGTGAGGTTGAGAACTATGAACATCTAGTTTCATTCACAACGTGAAGGAAAAATACATGCAATGAAGATATACAGGAAATATTCCTCAAGAATGACATGACATTGAAATCACAGCATAGAAGTTGGGTGAACTCTGTTGCAAGATAGTTATGACACATTATTACTGTTCTCGTTATTGGTTGGACCAAAGTGAATTCATGTAGCGCTGAGCAGCCACTTTCATGAAGTCCAACTCCTGCTCTACAATGCAGCCGTGTTCACAGAGTGAGGTTGAGAACTATGAACATCTAGTTTCATTCACAACGTGAAGGAAAAATACATGCAATGAAGATATACAGGAAATATTCCTCAAGAATGACATGACATTGAAATCACAGCATAGAAGTTGGGTGAACTCTGTTGCAAGATAGTTATGACACATTATTACTGTTCTCGTTATTGGTTGGACCAAAGTGAATTCTTGTACCGCTGAGCAGCCACTTTCATGAAGTCCAACTCCTGCTCTGCAAAACAGTCGTGTTCACAGAGTGAGGTTGAGAACTATGAACATCTAGTTTCATTCATAAAGTGAAGGAAAAATACATGCAATGAAGATATACAGGAAATATTCCTCAAGAATGACATGACATTGAAATCACAGCATAGAAGTTGGGTGAACTCTGTTGCAAGATAGTTATGACACATTATTACTGTTCTCGTTATTGGTTGGACCAAAGTGAATTCTTGTACCGCTGAGCAGCCACTTTCATGAAGTCCAACTCCTGCTCTGCAAAACAGTCGTGTTCACAGAGTGAGGTTGAGAACTATGAACATCTAGTTTCATTCATAAAGTGAAGGAAAAATACATGCAATGAAGATATACAGGAGATACTCCTCAAGAATGACATGACATTGAAATCACAGCATAGAAGTTGGGTGAACTCTGTTGCAAGATAGTTATGACACATTATTACTGTTCTCGTTATTAGTTGGACCAAAGCTGTTTCCACTTTCTGCAAGGCCTTAGCCACACTGCGAGCTTTTCCGGGCAAAGCGCTTTGCAGCAGTTGTAGACTGCCACACAGTGAACAAAGCAAATCAGAGCGATCAGAAGCTTATGGGCATGCGCTTACTCAGGACGCGCTTGTTTGCTTTGCTTTCAGTGTGACTGAGGCCTAATGATTTTAGAGAATTTCGCATAATTAGTTTTGTTATCCGCATGTCTTCTTGAGATTTGCAATTAGCAAGTTAGTGACATTATTTATTAAATATCGCTTCAAACACACTGCTGGCAAATCGCCTGAGTAATTGCCCTGCAATAATTAATTAATGATGCTTTTTGCGAACACAATGTAAATAGAATAATTAAATATTGAGCTGCCTCAAGTGAAAACAGACGTGAATAGCTGCCATTTCATCCAACATCAGGAATCATCAGCAGGCCTAGCTCACATCTCTCAACATCGACACAACTCCCTATTTAAAGTTGGAGCTTTGCCCGTGAAATTATTCTATTTACAGCATGCCCTCTTGTTTTAAAAGATTAAAAGCAGAATACTCAAACGATGTAAATCTGCCGGCATGTTGTAACAACTTGTGAGAAAAGTCAAGTCTCTTTATGACACTTTCATCACGATCATTATTATCATTACTTATTGCAATCATCCTAAAAACGATAATTGCATCAAATACTCAGTCTTTGAGACATGTGCTGTAAATGCACATCTTTCAAAATGTATAATGAAGATTTCAAGCAACCTACAGTGTGAGAGATGAAGAGGATACATCCCATCGAATATTCAGACAGTTCATGGATATTTCACGGATTACAATCCTGAGTACTTCTTATCGGGATTTTTGGATTTCAAAAAAAATGGTAGCACAGCACTTCCTTGAGATCCTCTTACTGTAGAACACGGAGTTAGACATCTTGAAGGAGTTAAACAATCTAACTCCGTGCTGTAGAATTTATTTCTTCACGCAATCTCATCAGCTTATATTACCGTGAGTTATTCGAGTATTGTACATTAAGACTGATAGGCTAGTGGCCGATGCAGAGAACATTCAGTATTTACTCAATGCCTCCGAGGTTTATTCATTAGTTTGTTACATTTGAAAATTCCTCATTCATTATCAACCTTCTTATCATTATGAATTCTTAACGACATTTTAAACATTACAGAACTCAGGAACAATTATGAAAATTCATCAAATCGAATTTGTAGTTGCAATACAAAAATTGATTAGTAATATCCAAGTAATCAGAACGGACATCGTAGTTCTAGAGACCGCAGTTATTTGAAGAGATACGGTGGTAGAAAATGAACATCTACATGTACATATTACATTGACATTGGACCAAGACTTTGGTTACTTTTAAACCGCTAGAAAATCTCCTAATATGATTATAATACCATTTCTGGGCATGCTGTGACCTAGTTCGTTTGGTCATTTTTAAGAAGAACTGAGCACTCCTTCTATAAAGCTTTAAGAAGAGTAGTTCTCAATTCTTTAGAAAGAAGACCAAATTAAATTACCTCCCGTGTGCTGCTATCAATTGCAGTTAAGCATAGCTGTAATGTTTATGCGATGACATAATGCGCAATATGTCGAAGTCGGGGAAATTGTCCATACGGGCCACGAAATTCCCTCGATTCTGAGAGATTCATATTGATGAGTGATTTCACCATCTAAATTATCTGATGTTTCTTTAATTCAATACATCCAGATTGTTCGTAGGCCCAGTGACTACCGTGCATTGAAATCTGCGACACTGCTGTGTAACTATGCATAGCTATCTCTACATGAAAAGGAAACTAAAGAACTTGAACAATGTACATCTTATCCGGCTGCATTTAAATTTTGAAATGTCAGTCATGACAATTTGAACTAAACAGCTGCGTAACTTCCATTTTATGCTATTTATATACAAACTGCAATCAACGTCCAACCGTTTTATTAACACATGAATTTATATGGAGATTATGGACGATTATTCATGTTACCACGTTGCCACGGAGACCATGCAAGGAATTTGTCTATAATGGCCACGAAATTCGCTCATCTCTGAAAGCCACAAACGGATGAGTGACCTACACCATCTTAATTATTTAATATTTCTTCAATTTAATATTCGCAAGCCCCACTGATCGAAGTCAAATGAAAAAAATGATGGTTTAACGTCATTACTTCCCCATACTGGGTGCTAGGGCGGAGCTGACATAGTCAGACTTTAATCTGGAGCGTTGTAGTACTCTCAGTCCGGATGCCCTTCCTGACGACTTCCAATGATACTTTCGGGGCTCGACCTCTGGACCAGAAGATCGCCAGACCAAGCACTTAACCACTGTGCCACGAAGACCACCATGAAAGTCGAATATTTCGATGAATTATGACAACATGCACGTGACTCACTCACAACACACACACGTGACTCACAACACGCAGACATGACTCACAACACACAAACATGACTCACTCGCAGGCGTGACTCACTCGTTATAATGAGGAGAACGAATCGTGAAGGAGAGGATTATGCCAGCACACACGTGACTCACAACACACAACATGACTCACTCGCAGACGTGACTCACTCGTTATAATGAGGAGAACGAATCGTGAAGGAGAGGATTATGCCAGCACACACGTGACTCACAACACACACACGTGACTCACTCGCAGGCGTGACTCACTCGTTATAATGAGGAGAACGAATCGTGAAGGAGAGGATTATGCCAGCACACACGTGACTCACAACACACACACGTGACTCACTCGCAGGCGTGACTCACTCGTTATAATGAGGAGAACGAATCGTGAAGGAGAGGATTATGCCAGCACACACATGACTCACAACACACACACGTGACTCACTCGCAGGCGTGACTCACTCGTTATAATGAGGAGAACGAATCGTGAAGGAGAGAACTTGACAACGGCATTGAAAGTGAGTTCCTTAAGGTCCGTCAGACTCTTCATCTCATGAACTGTTGCCGGAATAGATTTCAAACATCTTCTCAAAGCTCTCTTTTCGCTAAGATACGACGATGAGCCATCTTTCGGCTTCCCGTAAGGCAAACATAATATCCATTCTTCATTTAACTCCGTGAATCCGATACTCTGCAAAGAAAATACAAACGATGAGGATATTTGCACTTCTCCGATTGCGTTCAAGAAACAGGTCTCAAATGTTTGACATCGGAGAGGGAATTGGGATCTCATAGATGAATGAAATCCGCAGCTGGTCATCGGCTGCTGGAGTGTGAAAACAGAAGTGACTGTCAAACAACCTCAGGGATAAGAGGATTTCCAATGACCGACAGCGCAGATGTAAATGACAGAATCTTGAGGCGATAAATTAGCAGCTTCGGCAGGGAGAGGAGAGACAATCGCATCAATGATGAGCAATGGTCATGAAGGCCGAAAATGAAGTGCAAATGTCTCCTGTTCTGATGATATTTGTCAATTTCCTGCAGTCTCGGTGTCCAGGCGATGTGTTTCCCGGTCTCAGAGACAAGGGAAAGAACATATTGACAATTTCCTGCAGTCTCGGTGTCAGAGGCGATGTCATGCCGGTCTTCAGAGACAGGGAAAGTCAT
Organism: Prostheceraeus crozeri; assembly: GCA_907163375.1. NCBI lineage: Eukaryota > Metazoa > Platyhelminthes > Polycladida > Euryleptidae > Prostheceraeus > Prostheceraeus crozeri. The sequence continues at coordinate 72,445 of CAJQUW010008369.1, forward strand.
ATTGACAATTTCCTGCAGTCTCGCTGTCAGAGGCGATGTCATGCCGGTCTTCAGAGACAGGGAAAGTCATATTGACAATTTCCTGCAGTCTCGCTGTCAGAGGCGATGTCATGCCGGTCTTCAGAGACAGGGAAAGTCATATTGTCAATTTCCTGCAGTCTCGCTGTCAGAGGCGATGTCATGCCGGTCTTCAGAGACAGGAAAAGTCATATTGACAATTTCCTGCAGTCTCGCTGTCAGATGCGATGTCATGCCGGTCTTCAGAGACAGGGAAAGTCATATTGACAATTTCCTGCAGTCTCGCTGTCAGATGCGATGTCATGCCGGTCTTCAGAGACAGGGAAAGTCATATTGTCAATTTCCTGCAGTCTCGCTGTCAGAGGCGATGTCATGCCGGTCTTCAGAGACAGGGAAAGTCATATTGACAATTTCCTGCAGTCTCGCTGTCAGATGCGATGTCATGCCGGTCTTCAGAGACAGGGAAAGTCATATTGACAATTTCCTGCAGTCTCGCTGTCAGAGGCGATGTCATGCCGGTCTTCAGAGACAGGGAAAGTCATATTGACAATTTCCTGCAGTCTCGCTGTCAGAGGCGATGTCATGCCGGTCTTCAGAGACAGGAAAAGTCATATTGACAATTTCCTGCAGTCTCGCTGTCAGAGGCGATGTCATGCCGGTCTTCAGAGACAGGGAAAGTCATATTGACAATTTCCTGCAGTCTCGCTGTCAGAGGCGATGTCATGCCGGTCTTCAGAGACAGGGAAAGTCATATTGACAATTTCCTGCAGTCTCGGTGTCAGAGGCGATGTCATGCCGGTCTTCAGAGACAGGGAAAGTCATATTGACAATTTCCTGCAGTCTCGCTGTCAGAGGCGATGTCATGCCGGTCTTCAGAGACAGGGAAAGTCATATTGACAATTTCCTGCAGTCTCGCTGTCAGAGGCGATGTCATGCCGGTCTTCAGAGACAGGGAAAGTCATATTGACAATTTCCTGCAGTCTCGCTGTCAGAGGCGATGTCATGCCGGTCTTCAGAGACAGGGAAAGTCATATTGACAATTTCCTGCAGTCTCGCTGTCAGAGGCGATGTCATGCCGGTCTTCAGAGACAGGGAAAGTCATATTGACAATTTCCTGCAGTCTCGCTGTCAGAGGCGATGTCATGCCGGTCTTCAGAGACAGGGAAAGTCATATTGACAATTTCCTGCAGTCTCGCTGTCAGAGGCGATGTCATGCCGGTCTTCAGAGACAGGAAAAGTCATATTGACAATTTCCTGCAGTCTCGCTGTCAGAGGCGATGTCATGCCGGTCTTCAGAGACAGGGAAAGTCATATTGACAATTTCCTGCAGTCTCGCTGTCAGATGCGATGTCATGCCGGTCTTCAGAGACAGGGAAAGTCATATTGACAATTTCCTGCAGTCTCGCTGTCAGAGGCGATGTCATGCCGGTCTTCAGAGACAGGAAAAGTCATATTGACAATTTCCTGCAGTCTCGGTGTCAGATGCGATGTCATGCCGGTCTTCAGAGACAGGGAAAGTCATATTGACAATTTCCTGCAGTCTCGCTGTCAGATGCGATGTCATGCCGGTCTTCAGAGACAGGAAAAGTCATATTGACAATTTCCTGCAGTCTCGCTGTCAGATGCGATGTCATGCCGGTCTTCAGAGACAGGAAAAGTCATATTGACAATTTCCTGCAGTCTCGGTGTCAGATGCGATGTCATGCCGGTCTTCAGAGACAGGAAAAGTCATATTGACAATTTCCTGCAGTCTCGGTGTCAGATGCGATGTCATGCCGGTCTTCAGAGACAGGGAAAGTCATATTGACAATTTCCTGCAGTCTCGGTGTCAGATGCGATGTCATGCCGGTCTTCAGAGACAGGAAAAGTCATATTGACAATTTCCTGCAGTCTCGGTGTCAGATGCGATGTCATGCCGGTCTTCAGAGACAGGAAAGTCATATTGACAATTTCCTGCAGTCTCGGTGTCAGATGCGATGTCATGCCGGTCTTCAGAGACAGGAAAAGTCATATTGACAATTTCCTGCAGTCTCGGTGTCAGATGCGATGTCATGCCGGTCTTCAGAGACAGGGAAAGTCATATTGACAATTTCCTGCAGTCTCGGTGTCAGATGCGATGTCATGCCGGTCTTCAGAGACAGGAAAAGTCATATTGACAATTTCCTGCAGTCTCGGTGTCAGATGCGATGTCATGCCGGTCTTCAGAGACAGGAAAAGTCATATTGACAATTTCCTGCAGTCTCGGTGTCAGATGCGATGTCATGCCGGTCTTCAGAGACAGGAAAAGTCATATTGACAATTTCCTGCAGTCTCGGTGTCAGATGCGATGTCATGCCGGTCTTCAGAGACAGGAAAAGTCATATTGACAATTTCCTGCAGTCTCGGTGTCAGATGCGATGTCATGCCGGTCTTCAGAGACAGGAAAAGTCATATTGACAATTTCCTGCAGTCTCGGTGTCAGATGCGATGTCATGCCGGTCTTCAGAGACAGGAAAAGTCATATTGACAATTTCCTGCAGTCTCGGTGTCAGATGCGATGTCATGCCGGTCTTCAGAGACAGGAAAAGTCATATTGACAATTTCCTGCAGTCTCGGTGTCAGATGCGATGTCATGCCGGTCTTCAGAGACAGGAAAAGTCATATTGACAATTTCCTGCAGTCTCGGTGTCAGATGCGATGTCATGCCGGTCTTCAGAGACAGGAAAAGTCATATTGACAATTTCCTGCAGTCTCGGTGTCAGATGCGATGTCATGCCGGTCTTCAGAGACAGGAAAAGTCATATTGTCAATTTCCTGCAGTCTCGGTGTCAGATGCGATGTCATGCCGGTCTTCAGAGACAGGAAAAGTCATATTGACAATTTCCTGCAGTCTCGGTGTCAGATGCGATGTCATGCCGGTCTTCAGAGACAGGAAAAGTCATATTGACAATTTCCTGCAGTCTCGGTGTCAGATGCGATGTCATGCCGGTCTTCAGAGACAGGAAAAGTCATATTGACAATTTCCTGCAGTCTCGGTGTCAGATGCGATGTCATGCCGGTCTTCAGAGACAGGAAAAGTCATATTGTCAATTTCCTGCAGTCTCGGTGTCAGATGCGATGTCATGCCGGTCTTCAGAGACAGGAAAAGTCATATTGTCAATTTCCTGCAGTCTCGGTGTCAGATGCGATGTCATGCCGGTCTTCAGAGACAGGGAAAGTCATATTGACAATTTCCTGCAGTCTCGGTGTCAGATGCGATGTCATGCCGGTCTTCAGAGACAGGAAAAGTCATATTGACAATTTCCTGCAGTCTCGGTGTCAGATGCGATGTCATGCCGGTCTTCAGAGACAGGAAAAGTCATATTGACAATTTCCTGCAGTCTCGGTGTCAGATGCGATGTCATGCCGGTCTTCAGAGACAGGAAAAGTCATATTGACAATTTCCTGCAGTCTCGCTGTCAGAGGCGATGTCATGCCGGTCTTCAGAGACAGGGAAAGTCATATTGACAATTTCCTGCAGTCTCGCTGTCAGATGCGATGTCATGCCGGTCTTCAGAGACAGGGAAAGTCATATTGACAATTTCCTGCAGTCTCGCTGTCAGAGGCGATGTCATGCCGGTCTTCAGAGACAGGGAAAGTCATATTGACAATTTCCTGCAGTCTCGCTGTCAGATGCGATGTCATGCCGGTCTTCAGAGACAGGGAAAGTCATATTGACAATTTCCTGCAGTCTCGGTGTCAGAGGCGATGTCATGCCGGTCTTCAGAGACAGGAAAAGTCATATTGACAATTTCCTGCAGTCTCGCTGTCAGAGGCGATGTCATGCCGGTCTTCAGAGACAGGAAAAGTCATATTGACAATTTCCTGCAGTCTCGGTGTCAGAGGCGATGTCATGCCGGTCTTCAGAGACAGGGAAAGTCATATTGACAATTTCCTGCAGTCTCGCTGTCAGATGCGATGTCATGCCGGTCTTCAGAGACAGGAAAAGTCATATTGACAATTTCCTGCAGTCTCGGTGTCAGAGGCGATGTCATGCCGGTCTTCAGAGACAGGGAAAGTCATATTGACAATTTCCTGCAGTCTCGCTGTCAGAGGCGATGTCATGCCGGTCTTCAGAGACAGGAAAAGTCATATTGACAATTTCCTGCAGTCTCGGTGTCAGATGCGATGTCATGCCGGTCTTCAGAGACAGGGAAAGTCATATTGACAATTTCCTGCAGTCTCGCTGTCAGATGCGATGTCATGCCGGTCTTCAGAGACAGGAAAAGTCATATTGACAATTTCCTGCAGTCTCGGTGTCAGATGCGATGTCATGCCGGTCTTCAGAGACAGGAAAAGTCATATTGACAATTTCCTGCAGTCTCGGTGTCAGAGGCGATGTCATGCCGGTCTTCAGAGACAGGAAAAGTCATATTGACAATTTCCTGCAGTCTCGCTGTCAGAGGCGATGTCATGCCGGTCTTCAGAGACAGGGAAAGTCATATTGACAATTTCCTGCAGTCTCGCTGTCAGATGCGATGTCATGCCGGTCTTCAGAGACAGGAAAAGTCATATTGACAATTTCCTGCAGTCTCGGTGTCAGAGGCGATGTCATGCCGGTCTTCAGAGACAGGGAAAGTCATATTGACAATTTCCTGCAGTCTCGGTGTCAGAGGCGATGTCATGCCGGTCTTCAGAGACAGGAAAAGTCATATTGACAATTTCCTGCAGTCTCGGTGTCAGATGCGATGTCATGCCGGTCTTCAGAGACAGGGAAAGTCATATTGACAATTTCCTGCAGTCTCGGTGTCAGATGCGATGTCATGCCGGTCTTCAGAGACAGGGAAAGTCATATTGACAATTTCCTGCAGTCTCGCTGTCAGATGCGATGTCATGCCGGTCTTCAGAGACAGGGAAAGTCATATTGACAATTTCCTGCAGTCTCGCTGTCAGATGCGATGTCATGCCGGTCTTCAGAGACAGGAAAAGTCATATTGACAATTTCCTGCAGTCTCGGTGTCAGATGCGATGTCATGCCGGTCTTCAGAGACAGGAAAAGTCATATTGACAATTTCCTGCAGTCTCGCTGTCAGATGCGATGTCATGCCGGTCTTCAGAGACAGGGAAAGTCATATTGACAATTTCCTGCAGTCTCGGTGTCAGATGCGATGTCATGCCGGTCTTCAGAGACAGGGAAAGTCATATTGACAATTTCCTGCAGTCTCGGTGTCAGATGCGATGTCATGCCGGTCTTCAGAGACAGGGAAAGTCATATTGACAATTTCCTGCAGTCTCGGTGTCAGATGCGATGTCATGCCGGTCTTCAGAGACAGGAAATGTCATATTGACAATTTCATGCAGTCTCGCTGTCAGATGCGATGTCATGCCGGTCTTCAGAGACAGGGAAAGTCATATTGACAATTTCCTGCAGTCTCGGTGTCAGATGCGATGTCATGCCGGTCTTCAGAGACAGGGAAAGTCATATTGACAATTTCCTGCAGTCTCGCTGTCAGAGGCGATGTCATGCCGGTCTTCAGAGACAGGAAAAGTCATCTTGACAATTTCCAGCAGTCTCGGTGTCAGATGCGATGTCAGCCGGTCTTCAGAGACAGGGAAAGTCATATTGACAATTTCCTGCAGTCTCGGTGTCAGATGCGATGTCATGCCGGTCTTCAGAGACAGGAAAAGTCATATTGACAATTTCCTGCAGTCTCGGTGTCAGATGCGATGTCATGCCGGTCTTCAGAGACAGGAAAAGTCATATTGACAATTTCCTGCAGTCTCGGTGTCAGATGCGATGTCATGCCGGTCTTCAGAGACAGGAAAAGTCATATTGACAATTTCCTGCAGTCTCGGTGTCAGATGCGATGTCATGCCGGTCTTCAGAGACAGGAAAAGTCATATTGACAATTTCCTGCAGTCTCGGTGTCAGATGCGATGTCATGCCGGTCTTCAGAGACAGGAAAAGTCATATTGACAATTTCCTGCAGTCTCGGTGTCAGATGCGATGTCATGCCGGTCTTCAGAGACAGGAAAAGTCATATTGACAATTTCCTGCAGTCTCGGTGTCAGATGCGATGTCATGCCGGTCTTCAGAGACAGGAAAAGTCATATTGACAATTTCCTGCAGTCTCGCTGTCAGAGGCGATGTCATGCCGGTCTTCAGAGACAGGAAAAGTCATATTGACAATTTCCTGCAGTCTCGGTGTCAGATGCGATGTCATGCCGGTCTTCAGAGACAGGAAAAGTCATATTGACAATTTCCTGCAGTCTCGGTGTCAGATGCGATGTCATGCCGGTCTTCAGAGACAGGAAAAGTCATATTGACAATTTCCTGCAGTCTCGGTGTCAGATGCGATGTCATGCCGGTCTTCAGAGACAGGGAAAGTCATATTGACAATTTCCTGCAGTCTCGGTGTCAGATGCGAGGTCATGGGGCCGGTCTTCAGAGACAGGGAAAGTCATATTGACAATTTCCTGCAGTCTCGGTGTCAGATGCGATGTCATGCCGGTCTTCAGAGACAGGAAAAGTCATATTGACAATTTCCTGCAGTCTCGGTGTCAGATGCGATGTCATGCCGGTCTTCAGAGACAGGGAAAGTCATATTGACAATTTCCTGCAGTCTCGGTGTCAGAGGCGATGTCATGCCGGTCTTCAGAGACAGGGAAAGTCATATTGACAATTTCCTGCAGTCTCGCTGTCAGAGGCGATGTCATGCCGGTCTTCAGAGACAGGGAAAGTCATATTGACAATTTCCTGCAGTCTCGCTGTCAGAGGCGATGTCATGCCGGTCTTCAGAGACAGGGAAAGTCATATTGACAATTTCCTGCAGTCTCGGTGTCAGAGGCGATGTCATGCCGGTCTTCAGAGACAGGGTAAGTCATATGACAATTTCCTGCAGTCTCGCTGTCAGAGGCGATGTCATGCCGGTCTTCAGAGACAGGGAAAGTCATATTGACAATTTCCTGCAGTCTCGCTGTCAGATGCGATGTCATGCCGGTCTTCAGAGACAGGGAAAGTCATATTGACAATTTCCTGCAGTCTCGCTGTCAGAGGCGATGTCATGCCGGTCTTCAGAGACAGGGAAAGTCATATTGACAATTTCCTGCAGTCTCGCTGTCAGAGGCGATGTCATGCCGGTCTTCAGAGACAGGGAAAGTCATATTGACAATTTCCTGCAGTCTCGCTGTCAGAGGCGATGTCATGCCGGTCTTCAGAGACAGGGAAAGTCATATTGACAATTTCCTGCAGTCTCGCTGTCAGAGGCGATGTCATGCCGGTCTTCAGAGACAGGGAAAGTCATATTGACAATTTCCTGCAGTCTCGCTGTCAGAGGCGATGTCATGCCGGTCTTCAGAGACAGGGAAAGTCATATTGACAATTTCCTGCAGTCTCGCTGTCAGATGCGATGTCATGCCGGTCTTCAGAGACAGGAAAAGTCATATTGACAATTTCCTGCAGTCTCGCTGTCAGAGGCGATGTCATGCCGGTCTTCAGAGACAGGGAAAGTCATATTGACAATTTCCTGCAGTCTCGCTGTCAGAGGCGATGTCATGCCGGTCTTCAGAGACAGGGAAAGTCATATTGACAATTTCCTGCAGTCTCGCTGTCAGATGCGATGTCATGCCGGTCTTCAGAGACAGGGAAAGTCATATTGACAATTTCCTGCAGTCTCGGTGTCAGATGCGATGTCATGCCGGTCTTCAGAGACAGGGAAAGTCATATTGACAATTTCCTGCAGTCTCGCTGTCAGAGGCGATGTCATGCCGGTCTTCAGAGACAGGGAAAGTCATATTGACAATTTCCTGCAGTCTCGCTGTCAGAGGCGATGTCATGCCGGTCTTCAGAGACAGGGAAAGTCATATTGACAATTTCCTGCAGTCTCGCTGTCAGAGGCGATGTCATGCCGGTCTTCAGAGACAGGGAAAGTCATATTGACAATTTCCTGCAGTCTCGGTGTCAGAGGCGATGTCATGCCGGTCTTCAGAGACAGGGAAAGTCATATTGACAATTTCCTGCAGTCTCGCTGTCAGAGGCGATGTCATGCCGGTCTTCAGAGACAGGGAAAGTCATATTGACAATTTCCTGCAGTCTCGCTGTCAGATGCGATGTCATGCCGGTCTTCAGAGACAGGGAAAGTCATATTGACAATTTCCTGCAGTCTCGCTGTCAGAGGCGATGTCATGCCGGTCTTCAGAGACAGGGAAAGTCATATTGACAATTTCCTGCAGTCTCGCTGTCAGAGGCGATGTCATGCCGGTCTTCAGAGACAGGAAAAGTCATATTGTCAATTTCCTGCAGTCTCGGTGTCAGAGGCGATGTCATGCCGGTCTTCAGAGACAGGGAAAGTCATATTGACAATTTCCTGCAGTCTCGCTGTCAGAGGCGATGTCATGCCGGTCTTCAGAGACAGGGAAAGTCATATTGACAATTTCCTGCAGTCTCGGTGTCAGAGGCGATGTCATGCCGGTCTTCAGAGACAGGAATAGTCATATTGACAATTTCCTGCAGTCTCGGTGTCAGATGCGATGTCATGCCGGTCTTCAGAGACAGGGAAAGTCATATTGACAATTTCCTGCAGTCTCGCTGTCAGAGGCGATGTCATGCCGGTCTTCAGAGACAGGGAAAGTCATATTGACAATTTCCTGCAGTCTCGGTGTCAGATGCGATGTCATGCCGGTCTTCAGAGACAGGGAAAGTCATATTGACAATTTCCTGCAGTCTCGCTGTCAGAGGCGATGTCATGCCGGTCTTCAGAGACAGGAAAGTCATATTGACAATTTACTTCAGTCTCGCTGTCAGAGGCGATGTCATGCCGGTCTTCAGAGACAGGGAAAGTCATATTGACAATTTCCTGCAGTCTCGCTGTCAGATGCGATGTCATGCCGGTCTTCAGAGACAGGAAAGTCATATTGACAATTTCCTGCAGTCTCGCTGTCAGAGGCGATGTCATGCCGGTCTTCAGAGACAGGAAAAGTCATATTGACAATTTCCTGCAGTCTCGCTGTCAGAGGCGATGTCATGCCGGTCTTCAGAGACAGGGAAAGTCATATTGACAATTTCCTGCAGTCTCGCTGTCAGAGGCGATGTCATGCCGGTCTTCAGAGACAGGAAAAGTCATATTGACAATTTCCTGCAGTCTCGCTGTCAGAGGCGATGTCATGCCGGTCTTCAGAGACAGGGAAAGTCATATTGACAATTTCCTGCAGTCTCGCTGTCAGAGGCGATGTCATGCCGGTCTTCAGAGACAGGGAAAGTCATATTGACAATTTCCTGCAGTCTCGCTGTCAGAGGCGATGTCATGCCGGTCTTCAGAGACAGGGAAAGTCATATTGACAATTTCCTGCAGTCTCGCTGTCAGATGCGATGTCATGCCGGTCTTCAGAGACAGGGAAAGTCATATTGACAATTTCCTGCAGTCTCGCTGTCAGAGGCGATGTCATGCCGGTCTTCAGAGACAGGGAAAGTCATATTGACAATTTCCTGCAGTCTCGCTGTCAGAGGCGATGTCATGCCGGTCTTCAGAGACAGGGAAAGTCATATTGACAATTTCCTGCAGTCTCGCTGTCAGAGGCGATGTCATGCCGGTCTTCAGAGACAGGGAAAGTCATATTGACAATTTCCTGCAGTCTCGCTGTCAGAGGCGATGTCATGCCGGTCTTCAGAGACAGGGAAAGTCATATTGACAATTTCCTGCAGTCTCGCTGTCAGATGCGATGTCATGCCGGTCTTCAGAGACAGGGAAAGTCATATTGACAATTTCCTGCAGTCTCGCTGTCAGATGCGATGTCATGCCGGTCTTCAGAGACAGGGAAAGTCATATTGACAATTTCCTGCAGTCTCGCTGTCAGAGGCGATGTCATGCCGGTCTTCAGAGACAGGGAAAGTCATATTGACAATTTCCTGCAGTCTCGCTGTCAGAGGCGATGTCATGCCGGTCTTCAGAGACAGGGAAAGTCATATTGACAATTTCCTGCAGTCTCGCTGTCAGATGCGATGTCATGCCGGTCTTCAGAGACAGGGAAAGTCATATTGACAATTTCCTGCAGTCTCGCTGTCAGAGGCGATGTCATGCCGGTCTTCAGAGACAGGGAAAGTCATATTGACAATTTCCTGCAGTCTCGCTGTCAGAGGCGATGTCATGCCGGTCTTCAGAGACAGGAAAAGTCATATTGACAATTTCCTGCAGTCTCGCTGTCAGAGGCGATGTCATGCCGGTCTTCAGAGACAGGGAAAGTCATATTGACAATTTCCTGCAGTCTCGCTGTCAGATGCGATGTCATGCCGGTCTTCAGAGACAGGGAAAGTCATATTGACAATTTCCTGCAGTCTCGGTGTCAGAGGCGATGTCATGCCGGTCTTCAGAGACAGGGAAAGTCATATTGACAATTTCCTGCAGTCTCGCTGTCAGATGCGATGTCATGCCGGTCTTCAGAGACAGGGAAAGTCATATTGACAATTTCCTGCAGTCTCGGTGTCAGATGCGATGTCATGCCGGTCTTCAGAGACAGGGAAAGTCATATTGACAATTTCCTGCAGTCTCGCTGTCAGAGGCGATGTCATGCCGGTCTTCAGAGACAGGGAAAGTCATATTGACAATTTCCTGCAGTCTCGCTGTCAGAGGCGATGTCATGCCGGTCTTCAGAGACAGGGAAAGTCATATTGACAATTTCCTGCAGTCTCGCTGTCAGAGGCGATGTCATGCCGGTCTTCAGAGACAGGGAAAGTCATATTGACAATTTCCTGCAGTCTCGCTGTCAGATGCGATGTCATGCCGGTCTTCAGAGACAGGGAAAGTCATATTGACAATTTCCTGCAGTCTCGCTGTCAGAGGCGATGTCATGCCGGTCTTCAGAGACAGGGAAAGTCATATTGACAATTTCCTGCAGTCTCGCTGTCAGAGGCGATGTCATGCCGGTCTTCAGAGACAGGAAAGTCATATTGACAATTTCCTGCAGTCTCGCTGTCAGAGGCGATGTCATGCCGGTCTTCAGAGACAGGAAAAGTCATATTGACAATTTCCTGCAGTCTCGCTGTCAGAGGCGATGTCATGCCGGTCTTCAGAGACAGGGAAAGTCATATTGACAATTTCCTGCAGTCTCGCTGTCAGAGGCGATGTCATGCCGGTCTTCAGAGACAGGGAAAGTCATATTGACAATTTCCTGCAGTCTCGCTGTCAGAGGCGATGTCATGCCGGTCTTCAGAGACAGGGAAAGTCATATTGACAATTTCCTGCAGTCTCGCTGTCAGAGGCGATGTCATGCCGGTCTTCAGAGACAGGGAAAGTCATATTGACAATTTCCTGCAGTCTCGGTGTCAGAGGCGATGTCATGCCGGTCTTCAGAGACAGGGAAAGTCATATTGACAATTTCCTGCAGTCTCGCTGTCAGATGCGATGTCATGCCGGTCTTCAGAGACAGGGAAAGTCATATTGACAATTTCCTGCAGTCTCGCTGTCAGAGGCGATGTCATGCCGGTCTTCAGAGACAGGGAAAGTCATATTGACAATTTCCTGCAGTCTCGGTGTCAGAGGCGATGTCATGCCGGTCTTCAGAGACAGGGAAAGTCATATTGACAATTTCCTGCAGTCTCGCTGTCAGATGCGATGTCATGCCGGTCTTCAGAGACAGGGAAAGTCATATTGACAATTTCCTGCAGTCTCGCTGTCAGAGGCGATGTCATGCCGGTCTTCAGAGACAGGGAAAGTCATATTGACAATTTCCTGCAGTCTCGGTGTCAGAGGCGATGTCATGCCGGTCTTCAGAGACAGGGAAAGTCATATTGACAATTTCCTGCAGTCTCGGTGTCAGAGGCGATGTCATGCCGGTCTTCAGAGACAGGAAAGTCATATTGTCAATTTCCTTCAGTCTCGCTGTCAGAGGCGATGTCATGCCGGTCTTCAGAGACAGGGAAAGTCATATTGACAATTTCCTGCAGTCTCGCTGTCAGAGGCGATGTCATGCCGGTCTTCAGAGACAGGGAAAGTCATATTGACAATTTCCTGCAGTCTCGGTGTCAGAGGCGATGTCATGCCGGTCTTCAGAGACAGGGAAAGTCATATTGACAATTTCCTGCAGTCTCGCTGTCAGATGCGATGTCATGCCGGTCTTCAGAGACAGGGAAAGTCATATTGACAATTTCCTGCAGTCTCGCTGTCAGATGCGATGTCATGCCGGTCTTCAGAGACAGGGAAAGTCATATTGACAATTTCCTGCAGTCTCGCTGTCAGATGCGATGTCATGCCGGTCTTCAGAGACAGGGAAAGTCATATTGACAATTTCCTGCAGTCTCGGTGTCAGATGCGATGTCATGCCGGTCTTCAGAGACAGGGAAAGTCATATTGACAATTTCCTGCAGTCTCGCTGTCAGAGGCGATGTCATGCCGGTCTTCAGAGACAGGGAAAGTCATATTGACAATTTCCTGCAGTCTCGCTGTCAGAGGCGATGTCATGCCGGTCTTCAGAGACAGGGAAAGTCATATTGACAATTTCCTGCAGTCTCGCTGTCAGAGGCGATGTCATGCCGGTCTTCAGAGACAGGGAAAGTCATATTGACAATTTCCTGCAGTCTCGCTGTCAGATGCGATGTCATGCCGGTCTTCAGAGACAGGGAAAGTCATATTGACAATTTCCTGCAGTCTCGCTGTCAGAGGCGATGTCATGCCGGTCTTCAGAGACAGGGAAAGTCATATTGACAATTTCCTGCAGTCTCGCTGTCAGAGGCGATGTCATGCCGGTCTTCAGAGACAGGGAAAGTCATATTGACAATTTCCTGCAGTCTCGGTGTCAGATGCGATGTCATGCCGGTCTTCAGAGACAGGGAAAGTCATATTGACAATTTCCTGCAGTCTCGCTGTCAGAGGCGATGTCATGCCGGTCTTCAGAGACAGGGAAAGTCATATTGACAATTTCCTGCAGTCTCGCTGTCAGAGGCGATGTCATGCCGGTCTTCAGAGACAGGGAAAGTCATATTGACAATTTCCTGCAGTCTCGCTGTCAGAGGCGATGTCATGCCGGTCTTCAGAGACAGGGAAAGTCATATTGACAATTTCCTGCAGTCTCGGTGTCAGAGGCGATGTCATGCCGGTCTTCAGAGACAGGGAAAGTCATATTGACAATTTCCTGCAGTCTCGGTGTCAGAGGCGATGTCATGCCGGTCTTCAGAGACAGGGAAAGTCATATTGACAATTTCCTGCAGTCTCGCTGTCAGAGGCGATGTCATGCCGGTCTTCAGAGACAGGGAAAGTCATATTGACAATTTCCTGCAGTCTCGCTGTCAGACGCGATGTCATGCCGGTCTTCAGAGACAGGAAAAGTCATATTGACAATTTCCTGCAGTCTCGGTGTCAGATGCGATGTCATGCCGGTCTTCAGAGACAGGGAAAGTCATATTGACAATTTCCTGCAGTCTCGCTGTCAGAGGCGATGTCATGCCGGTCTTCAGAGACAGGGAAAGTCATATTGACAATTTCCTGCAGTCTCGCTGTCAGAGGCGATGTCATGCCGGTCTTCAGAGACAGGGAAAGTCATATTGACAATTTCCTGCAGTCTCGGTGTCAGAGGCGATGTCATGCCGGTCTTCAGAGACAGGGAAAGTCATATTGACAATTTCCTGCAGTCTCGCTGTCAGAGGCGATGTCATGCCGGTCTTCAGAGACAGGGAAAGTCATATTGACAATTTCCTGCAGTCTCGCTGTCAGAGGCGATGTCATGCCGGTCTTCAGAGACAGGGAAAGTCATATTGACAATTTCCTGCAGTCTCGGTGTCAGAGGCGATGTCATGCCGGTCTTCAGAGACAGGGAAAGTCATATTGACAATTTCCTGCAGTCTCGGTGTCAGATGCGATGTCATGCCGGTCTTCAGAGACAGGGAAAGTCATATTGACAATTTCCTGCAGTCTCGCTGTCAGAGGCGATGTCATGCCGGTCTTCAGAGACAGGGAAAGTCATATTGACAATTTCCTGCAGTCTCGCTGTCAGATGCGATGTCATGCCGGTCTTCAGAGACAGGGAAAGTCATATTGACAATTTCCTGCAGTCTCGCTGTCAGAGGCGATGTCATGCCGGTCTTCAGAGACAGGGAAAGTCATATTGACAATTTCCTGCAGTCTCGCTGTCAGATGCGATGTCATGCCGGTCTTCAGAGACAGGGAAAGTCATATTGACAATTTCCTGCAGTCTCGCTGTCAGAGGCGATGTCATGCCGGTCTTCAGAGACAGGGAAAGTCATATTGACAATTTCCTGCAGTCTCGCTGTCAGAGGCGATGTCATGCCGGTCTTCAGAGACAGGGAAAGTCATATTGACAATTTCCTGCAGTCTCGCTGTCAGAGGCGATGTCATGCCGGTCTTCAGAGACAGGGAAAGTCATATTGACAATTTCCTGCAGTCTCGCTGTCAGAGGCGATGTCATGCCGGTCTTCAGAGACAGGAAAGTCATATTGACAATTTCCTGCAGTCTCGGTGTCAGAGGCGATGTCATGCCGGTCTTCAGAGACAGGGAAAGTCATATTGACAATTTCCTGCAGTCTCGCTGTCAGAGGCGATGTCATGCCGGTCTTCAGAGACAGGGAAAGTCATATTGACAATTTCCTGCAGTCTCGCTGTCAGAGGCGATGTCATGCCGGTCTTCAGAGACAGGGAAAGTCATATTGACAATTTCCTGCAGTCTCGTGTCAGAGGCGATGTCATGCCGGTCTTCAGAGACAGGGAAAGTCATATTGACAATTTCCTGCAGTCTCGGTGTCAGAGGCGATGTCATGCCGGTCTTCAGAGACAGGGAAAGTCATATTGACAATTTCCTGCAGTCTCGCTGTCAGATGCGATGTCATGCCGGTCTTCAGAGACAGGGAAAGTCATATTGACAATTTCCTGCAGTCTCGCTGTCAGATGCGATGTCATGCCGGTCTTCAGAGACAGGAAAAGTCATATTGACAATTTCCTGCAGTCTCGCTGTCAGAGGCGATGTCATGCCGGTCTTCAGAGACAGGGAAAGTCATATTGTCAATTTCCTGCAGTCTCGCTGTCAGACGCGATGTCATGCCGGTCTTCAGAGACAGGGAAAGTCATATTGACAATTTCCTGCAGTCTCGGTGTCAGAGGCGATGTCATGCCGGTCTTCAGAGACAGGAAAAGTCATATTGACAATTTCCTGCAGTCTCGCTGTCAGAGGCGATGTCATGCCGGTCTTCAGAGACAGGAAAAGTCATATTGACAATTTCCTGCAGTCTCGGTGTCAGATGCGATGTCATGCCGGTCTTCAGAGACAGGGAAAGTCATATTGACAATTTCCTGCAGTCTCGCTGTCAGAGGCGATGTCATGCCGGTCTTCAGAGACAGGGAAAGTCATATTGACAATTTCCTGCAGTCTCGCTGTCAGAGGCGATGTCATGCCGGTCTTCAGAGACAGGGAAAGTCATATTGACAATTTCCTGCAGTCTCGGTGTCAGAGGCGATGTCATGCCGGTCTTCAGAGACAGGGAAAGTCATATTGACAATTTCCTGCAGTCTCGCTGTCAGAGGCGATGTCATGCCGGTCTTCAGAGACAGGGAAAGTCATATTGACAATTTCCTGCAGTCTCGGTGTCAGAGGCGATGTCATGCCGGTCTTCAGAGACAGGGAAAGTCATATTGACAATTTCCTGCAGTCTCGCTGTCAGATGCGATGTCATGCCGGTCTTCAGAGACAGGGAAAGTCATATTGACAATTTCCTGCAGTCTCGCTGTCAGATGCGATGTCATGCCGGTCTTCAGAGACAGGGAAAGTCATATTGACAATTTCCTGCAGTCTCGCTGTCAGAGGCGATGTCATGCCGGTCTTCAGAGACAGGGAAAGTCATATTGACAATTTCCTGCAGTCTCGCTGTCAGATGCGATGTCATGCCGGTCTTCAGAGACAGGGAAAGTCATATTGACAATTTCCTGCAGTCTCGGTGTCAGAGGCGATGTCATGCCGGTCTTCAGAGACAGGGAAAGTCATATTGACAATTTCCTGCAGTCTCGCTGTCAGAGGCGATGTCATGCCGGTCTTCAGAGACAGGGAAAGTCATATTGACAATTTCCTGCAGTCTCGCTGTCAGAGGCGATGTCATGCCGGTCTTCAGAGACAGGGAAAGTCATATTGACAATTTCCTGCAGTCTCGCTGTCAGAGGCGATGTCATGCCGGTCTTCAGAGACAGGGAAAGTCATATTGACAATTTCCTGCAGTCTCGCTGTCAGAGGCGATGTCATGCCGGTCTTCAGAGACAGGGAAAGTCATATTGACAATTTCCTGCAGTCTCGCTGTCAGAGGCGATGTCATGCCGGTCTTCAGAGACAGGGAAAGTCATATTGACAATTTCCTGCAGTCTCGCTGTCAGATGCGATGTCATGCCGGTCTTCAGAGACAGGGAAAGTCATATTGACAATTTCCTGCAGTCTCGGTGTCAGAGGCGATGTCATGCCGGTCTTCAGAGACAGGGAAAGTCATATTGACAATTTCCTGCAGTCTCGGTGTCAGAGGCGATGTCATGCCGGTCTTCAGAGACAGGGAAAGTCATATTGACAATTTCCTGCAGTCTCGCTGTCAGAGGCGATGTCATGCCGGTCTTCAGAGACAGGGAAAGTCATATTGACAATTTCCTGCAGTCTCGCTGTCAGAGGCGATGTCATGCCGGTCTTCAGAGACAGGGAAAGTCATATTGACAATTTCCTGCAGTCTCGCTGTCAGAGGCGATGTCATGCCGGTCTTCAGAGACAGGGAAAGTCATATTGACAATTTCCTGCAGTCTCGGTGTCAGAGGCGATGTCATGCCGGTCTTCAGAGACAGGGAAAGTCATATTGACAATTTCCTGCAGTCTCGCTGTCAGAGGCGATGTCATGCCGGTCTTCAGAGACAGGGAAAGTCATATTGACAATTTCCTGCAGTCTCGCTGTCAGATGCGATGTCATGCCGGTCTTCAGAGACAGGGAAAGTCATATTGACAATTTCCTGCAGTCTCGCTGTCAGATGCGATGTCATGCCGGTCTTCAGAGACAGGGAAAGTCATATTGACAATTTCCTGCAGTCTCGGTGTCAGAGGCGATGTCATGCCGGTCTTCAGAGACAGGGAAAGTCATATTGACAATTTCCTGCAGTCTCGGTGTCAGAGGCGATGTCATGCCGGTCTTCAGAGACAGGGAAAGTCATATTGACAATTTCCTGCAGTCTCGGTGTCAGAGGCGATGTCATGCCGGTCTTCAGAGACAGGGAAAGTCATATTGACAATTTCCTGCAGTCTCGCTGTCAGAGGCGATGTCATGCCGGTCTTCAGAGACAGGGAAAGTCATATTGACAATTTCCTGCAGTCTCGCTGTCAGAGGCGATGTCATGCCGGTCTTCAGAGACAGGAAAAGTCATATTGACAATTTCCTGCAGTCTCGGTGTCAGAGGCGATGTCATGCCGGTCTTCAGAGACAGGAAAGTCATATTGACAATTTCCTGCAGTCTCGCTGTCAGATGCGATGTCATGCCGGTCTTCAGAGACAGGGAAAGTCATATTGACAATTTCCTGCAGTCTCGCTGTCAGAGGCGATGTCATGCCGGTCTTCAGAGACAGGGAAAGTCATATTGACAATTTCCTGCAGTCTCGCTGTCAGAGGCGATGTCATGCCGGTCTTCAGAGACAGGGAAAGTCATATTGACAATTTCCTGCAGTCTCGGTGTCAGAGGCGATGTCATGCCGGTCTTCAGAGACAGGGAAAGTCATATTGACAATTTCCTGCAGTCTCGGTGTCAGATGCGATGTCATGCCGGTCTTCAGAGACAGGGAAAGTCATATTGTCAATTTCCTGCAGTCTCGCTGTCAGAGGCGATGTCATGCCGGTCTTCAGAGACAGGGAAAGTCATATTGACAATTTCCTGCAGTCTCGCTGTCAGAGGCGATGTCATGCCGGTCTTCAGAGACAGGGAAAGTCATATTGACAATTTCCTGCAGTCTCGGTGTCAGAGGCGATGTCATGCCGGTCTTCAGAGACAGGGAAAGTCATATTGACAATTTCCTGCAGTCTCGCTGTCAGAGGCGATGTCATGCCGGTCTTCAGAGACAGGGAAAGTCATATTGACAATTTCCTGCAGTCTCGGTGTCAGAGGCGATGTCATGCCGGTCTTCAGAGACAGGGAAAGTCATATTGACAATTTCCTGCAGTCTCGCTGTCAGAGGCGATGTCATGCCGGTCTTCAGAGACAGGGAAAGTCATATTGACAATTTCCTGCAGTCTCGCTGTCAGAGGCGATGTCATGCCGGTCTTCAGAGACAGGGAAAGTCATATTGACAATTTCCTGCAGTCTCGCTGTCAGAGGCGATGTCATGCCGGTCTTCAGAGACAGGAAAGTCATATTGACAATTTCCTGCAGTCTCGGTGTCAGAGGCGATGTCATGCCGGTCTTCAGAGACAGGGAAAGTCATATTGACAATTTCCTGCAGTCTCGCTGTCAGAGGCGATGTCATGCCGGTCTTCAGAGACAGGGAAAGTCATATTGACAATTTCCTGCAGTCTCGCTGTCAGATGCGATGTCATGCCGGTCTTCAGAGACAGGGAAAGTCATATTGACAATTTCCTGCAGTCTCGCTGTCAGAGGCGATGTCATGCCGGTCTTCAGAGACAGGGAAAGTCATATTGTCAATTTCCTGCAGTCTCGGTGTCACAGGCGATGTCATGCCGGTCTTCAGAGACAGGGAAAGTCATATTGACAATTTCCTGCAGTCTCGCTGTCAGATGCGATGTCATGCCGGTCTTCAGAGACAGTGAAAGTCATATTGACAATTTCCTGCAGTCTCGGTTGTCAGAGGCGATGTCATGCCGGTCTTCAGAGACAGGGAAAGTCATATTGACAATTTCCTGCAGTCTCGGTGTCAGATGCGATGTCATGCCGGTCTTCAGAGACAGGGAAAGTCATATTGACAATTTCCTGCAGTCTCGGTGTCAGAGGCGATGTCATGCCGGTCTTCAGAGACAGGGAAAGTCATATTGACAATTTCCTGCAGTCTCGGTGTCAGAGGCGATGTCATGCCGGTCTTCAGAGACAGGGAAAGTCATATTGACAATTTCCTGCAGTCTCGCTGTCAGAGGCGATGTCATGCCGGTCTTCAGAGACAGGGAAAGTCATATTGACAATTTCCTGCAGTCTCGGTGTCAGAGGCGATGTCATGCCGGTCTTCAGAGACAGGGGAAAGTCATATTGACAATTTCCTGCAGTCTCGCTGTCAGAGGCGATGTCATGCCGGTCTTCAGAGACAGGGAAAGTCATATTGACAATTTCCTGCAGTCTCGCTGTCAGAGGCGATGTCATGCCGGTCTTCAGAGACAGGGAAAGTCATATTGACAATTTCCTGCAGTCTCGCTGTCAGAGGCGATGTCATGCCGGTCTTCAGAGACAGGGAAAGTCATATTGACAATTTCCTGCAGTCTCGCTGTCAGAGGCGATGTCATGCCGGTCTTCAGAGACAGGGAAAGTCATATTGACAATTTCCTGCAGTCTCGGTGTCAGATGCGATGTCATGCCGGTCTTCAGAGACAGGGAAAGTCATATTGACAATTTCCTGCAGTCTCGCTGTCAGAGGCGATGTCATGCCGGTCTTCAGAGACAGGGAAAGTCATATTGTCAATTTCCTGCAGTCTCGGTGTCAGATGCGATGTCATGCCGGTCTTCAGAGACAGGAAAAGTCATATTGACAATTTCCTGCAGTCTCGCTGTCAGAGGCGATGTCATGCCGGTCTTCAGAGACAGGGAAAGTCATATTGACAATTTCCTGCAGTCTCGCTGTCAGAGGCGATGTCATGCCGGTCTTCAGAGACAGGGAAAGTCATATTGACAATTTCCTGCAGTCTCGCTGTCAGATGCGATGTCATGCCGGTCTTCAGAGACAGGAAAAGTCATATTGTCAATTTCCTGCAGTCTCGGTGTCAGATGCGATGTCATGCCGGTCTTCAGAGACAGGGAAAGTCATATTGACAATTTCCTGCAGTCTCGGTGTCAGATGCGATGTCATGCCGGTCTTCAGAGACAGGAAAAGTCATATTGTCAATTTCCTGCAGTCTCGGTGTCAGATGCGATGTCATGCCGGTCTTCAGAGACAGGAAAAGTCATATTGACAATTTCCTGCAGTCTCGGTGTCAGATGCGATGTCATGCCGGCCTTCAGAGACAGGAAAAGTCATATTGACAATTTCCTGCAGTCTCGTTGTCAGATGCGATGTCAGCCGGTCTTCAGAGACAGGGAAAGTCATATTGTCAATTTCCTGCAGTCTCGGTGTCAGATGCGATGTCATGCCGGTCTTCAGAGACAGGGAAAGTCATATTGACAATTTCCTGCAGTCTCGGTGTCAGATGCGATGTCATGCCGGTCTTCAGAGACAGGAAAAGTCATATTGTCAATTTCCTGCAGTCTCGGTGTCAGATGCGATGTCATGCCGGTCTTCAGAGACAGGAAAGTCATATTGACAATTTCCTGCAGTCTCGGTGTCAGATGCGATGTCATGCCGGTCTTCAGAGACAGGGAAAGTCATATTGACAATTTCCTGCAGTCTCGGTGTCAGATGCGATGTCATGCCGGTCTTCAGAGACAGGAAAAGTCATATTGACAATTTCCTGCAGTCTCGGTGTCAGATGCGATGTCATGCCGGTCTTCAGAGACAGGAAAAGTCATATTGACAATTTCCTGCAGTCTCGGTGTCAGATGCGATGTCATGCCGGTCTTCAGAGACAGGGAAAGTCATATTGACAATTTCCTGCAGTCTCGGTGTCAGATGCGATGTCATGCCGGTCTTCAGAGACAGGAAAAGTCATATTGACAATTTCCTGCAGTCTCGGTGTCAGATGCGATGTCATGCCGGTCTTCAGAGACAGGGAAAGTCATATTGACAATTTCCTGCAGTCTCGGTGTCAGATGCGATGTCATGCCGGTCTTCAGAGACAGGAAAGTCATATTGACAATTTCCTGCAGTCTCGGTGTCAGATGCGATGTCATGCCGGTCTTCAGAGACAGGAAAAGTCATATTGACAATTTCCTGCAGTCTCGGTGTCAGATGCGATGTCATGCCGGTCTTCAGAGACAGGGAAAGTCATATTGTCAATTTCCTGCAGTCTCGGTGTCAGATGCGATGTCATGCCGGTCTTCAGAGACAGGGAAAGTCATATTGACAATTTCCTGCAGTCTCGGTGTCAGATGCGATGTCATGCCGGTCTTCAGAGACAGGGAAAGTCATATTGACAATTTCCTGCAGTCTCGGTGTCAGATGCGATGTCATGCCGGTCTTCAGAGACAGGAAATGTCATATTGACAATTTCCTGCAGTCTCGGTGTCAGAGGCGATGTCATGCCGGTCTTCAGAGACAGGGAAAGTCATATTGACAATTTCCTGCAGTCTCGGTGTCAGATGCGATGTCATGCCGGTCTTCAGAGACAGGGAAAGTCATATTGACAATTTCCTGCAGTCTCGCTGTCAGAGGCGATGTCATGCCGGTCTTCAGAGACAGGAAAAGTCATATTGTCAATTTCCTGCAGTCTCGGTGTCAGATGCGATGTCATGCCGGTCTTCAGAGACAGGAAAAGTCATATTGTCAATTTCCTGCAGTCTCGGTGTCAGATGCGATGTCATGCCGGTCTTCAGAGACAGGGAAAGTCATATTGACAATTTCCTGCAGTCTCGGTGTCAGAGGCGATGTCATGCCGGTCTTCAGAGACAGGGAAAGTCATATTGACAATTTCCTGCAGTCTCGGTGTCAGATGCGATGTCATGCCGGTCTTCAGAGACAGGAAAAGTCATATTGACAATTTCCTGCAGTCTCGGTGTCAGATGCGATGTCATGCCGGTCTTCAGAGACAGGAAAGTCATATTGTCAATTTCCTGCAGTCTCGGTGTCAGATGCGATGTCATGCCGGTCTTCAGAGACAGGAAAAGTCATATTGACAATTTCCTGCAGTCTCGGTGTCAGATGCGATGTCATGCCGGTCTTCAGAGACAGGAAAAGTCATATTGACAATTTCCTGCAGTCTCGGTGTCAGATGCGATGTCATGCCGGTCTTCAGAGACAGGGAAAGTCATATTGACAATTTCCTGCAGTCTCGGTGTCAGATGCGATGTCATGCCGGTCTTCAGAGACAGGAAAAGTCATATTGACAATTTCCTGCAGTCTCGGTGTCAGATGCGATGTCATGCCGGTCTTCAGAGACAGGGAAAGTCATATTGACAATTTCCTGCAGTCTCGGTGTCAGATGCGATGTCATGCCGGTCTTCAGAGACAGGAAAAGTCATATTGACAATTTCCAGCAGTCTCGGTGTCAGATGCGATGTCATGCCGGTCTTCAGAGACAGGAAAAGTCATATTGTCAATTTCCTGCAGTCTCGGTGTCAGATGCGATGTCATGCCGGTCTTCAGAGACAGGAAAAGTCATATTGTCAATTTCCTGCAGTCTCGGTGTCAGATGCGATGTCATGCCGGTCTTCAGAGACAGGAAAAGTCATATTGACAATTTCCTGCAGTCTCGGTGTCAGATGCGATGTCATGCCGGTCTTCAGAGACAGGAAAGTCATATTGTCAATTTCCTGCAGTCTCGGTGTCAGATGCGATGTCATGCCGGTCTTCAGAGACAGGAAAAGTCATATTGCCAATTTCCTGCAGTCTCGGTGTCAGATGCGATGTCAGCCGGTCTTCAGAGACAGGAAAAGTCATATTGTCAATTTCCTGCAGTCTCGGTATCAGATGCGATGTCATGCCGGTCTTCAGAGACAGGGAAAGTCATATTGACAATTTCCTGCAGTCTCGGTGTCAGATGCGATGTCATGCCGGTCTTCAGAGACAGGAAAGTCATATTGACAATTTCCTGCAGTCTCGGTGTCAGATGCGATGTCATACCGGTCTTCAGAGACAGGAAAAGTCATATTGACAATTTCCTGCAGTCTCGGTGTCAGATGCGATGTCAGCCGGTCTTCAGAGACAGGAAAAGTCATATTGTCAATTTCCTGCAGTCTCGGTGTCAGATGCGATGTCATGCCGGTCTTCAGAGACAGGGAAAGTCATATTGACAATTTCCTGCAGTCTCGGTGTCAGATGCGATGTCATGCCGGTCTTCAGAGACAGGAAAAGTCATATTGTCAATTTCCTGCAGTCTCGGTGTCAGATGCGATGTCATGCCGGTCTTCAGAGACAGGAAAAGTCATATTGACAATTTCCTGCAGTCTCGGTGTCAGATGCGATGTCATGCCGGCCTTCAGAGACAGGGAAAGTCATATTGACAATTTCCTGCAGTCTCGGTGTCAGATGCGATGTCATGCCGGTCTTCAGAGACAGGGAAAGTCATATTGACAATTTCCTGCAGTCTCGGTGTCAGATGCGATGTCATGCCGGTCTTCAGAGACAGGGAAAGTCATATTGACAATTTCCTGCAGTCTCGGTGTCAGATGCGATGTCATGCCGGTCTTCAGAGACAGGTAAAGTCATATTGTCAATTTCCTGCAGTCTCGGTGTCAGATGCGATGTCATGCCGGTCTTCAGAGACAGGGAAAGTCATATTGACAATTTCCTGCAGTCTCGGTGTCAGATGCGATGTCATGCCGGTCTTCAGAGACAGGAAAAGTCATATTGACAATTTCCTGCAGTCTCGGTGTCAGATGCGATGTCATGCCGGTCTTCAGAGACAGGAAAAGTCATATTGACAATTTCCTGCAGTCTCGGTGTCAGATGCGATGTCATGCCGGTCTTCAGAGACAGGGAAAGTCATATTGACAATTTCCTGTAGTCTCGCTGTCAGAGGCGATGTCATGCCGGTCTTCAGAGACAGGGAAAGTCATATTGACAATTTCCTGCAGTCTCGGTTGTCAGAGGCGATGTCATGCCGGTCTTCAGAGACAGGAAAAGTCATATTGACAATTTCCTGCAGTCTCGCTGTCAGAGGCGATGTCATGCCGGTCTTCAGAGACAGGAAAAGTCATATTGACAATTTCCTGCAGTCTCGGTGTCAGAGGCGATGTCATGCCGGTCTTCAGAGACAGGGAAAGTCATATTGACAATTTCCTGCAGTCTCGGTGTCAGATGCGATGTCATGCCGGTCTTCAGAGACAGGAAAAGTCATATTGACAATTTCCTGCAGTCTCGGTGTCAGATGCGATGTCATGCCGGTCTTCAGAGACAGGAAAAGTCATATTGACAATTTCCTGCAGTCTCGGTGTCAGATGCGATGTCATGCGGTCTTCAGAGACAGGAAAAGTCATATTGTCAATTTCCTGCAGTCTCGCTGTCAGATGCGATGTCATGCCGGTCTTCAGAGACAGGGAAAGTCATATTGACAATTTCCTGCAGTCTCGGTGTCAGATGCGATGACATGCCGGTCCTTCAGAGACAGGGAAAGTCATATTGACAATTTCCTGCAGTCTCGGTGTCAGATGCGATGTCATGCCGGTCTTCAGAGACAGGAAAAGTCATATTGACAATTTCCTGCAGTCTCGGTGTCAGATGCGATGTCATGCCGGTCTTCAGAGACAGGAAAAGTCATATTGACAATTTCCTGCAGTCTCGGTGTCAGATGCGATGTCATGCCGGTCTTCAGAGACAGGAAAAGTCATCTTGTCAATTTCCTGCAGTCTCGGTGTCAGATGCGATGTCATGCCGGTCTTCAGAGACAGGGAAAGTCATATTGACAATTTCCTGCAGTCTCGGTGTCAGATGCGATGTCATGCCGGTCTTCAGAGACAGGAAAAGTCATATTGACAATTTCCTGCAGTCTCGGTGTCAGATGCGATGTCATGCAGGTCTCCAGAGACAGGAAAGTCAATATTGTCAATTTCCTGCAGTCTCGGTGTCAGATGCGATGTCATGCCGGTCTTCAGAGACAGGGAAAGTCATATTGACAATTTCTGCAGTCTCGGTGTCAGATGCGATGTCATGCCGGTCTTCAGAGACAGGAAAAGTCATATTGACAATTTCCTGCAGTCTCGGTGTCAGATGCGATGTCATGCCGGTCTTCAGAGACAGGAAAAGTCATATTGACAATTTCCTGCAGTCTCGGTGTCAGATGCGATGTCATGCCGGTCTTCAGAGACAGGAAAAGTCATATTGTCAATTTCCTGCAGTCTCGGTGTCAGATGCGATGTCATGCCGGTCTTCAGAGACAGGAAAAGTCATATTGTCAATTTCCTGCAGTCTCGGTGTCAGATGCGATGTCATGCCGGTCTTCAGAGACAGGAAAAGTCATATTGACAATTTCCTGCAGTCTCGGTGTCAGATGAGATGTCATGCCGATCTTCAGAGACAGGGAAAGTCATATTGACAATTTCCTGCAGTCTCGGTGTCAGATGCGATGTCATGCCGGTCTTCAGAGACAGGGAAAGTCATATTGACAATTTCCTGCAGTCTCGGTGTCAGATGCGATGTCATGCCGGTCTTCAGAGACAGGGAAAAGTCATATTGACAATTTCCCGCAGTCTCGGTGTCAGATGCGATGTCATGCCGGTCTTCAGAGACAGGGAAAGTCATATTGACAATTTCCTGCAGTCTCGGTGTCAGATGCGATGTCATGCCGGTCTTCAGAGACAGGAAAAGTCATATTGACAATTTCCTGCAGTCTCGGTGTCAGATGCGATGTCATGCCGGTCTTCAGAGACAGGAAAAGTCATATTGACAATTTCCTGCAGTCTCGGTGTCAGATGCGATGTCATGCCCGTCTTCAGAGACAGGGAAAGTCATATTGACAATTTCCTGCAGTCTCGGTGTCAGATGCGATGTCATGCCGGTCTTCAGAGACAGGAAAAGTCATATTGTCAATTTCCTGCAGTCTCGGTGTCAGATGCGATGTCATGCCGGTCTTCAGAGACAGGAAAAGTCATCTTGACAATTTCCTGCAGTCTCGGTGTCAGATGCGATGTCATGCCGGTCTTCAGAGACAGGAAAGTCATATTGACAATTTCCTGCAGTCTCGGTGTCAGATGCGATGTCATGCCGGTCTTCAGAGACAGGAAAAGTCATATTGACAATTTCCTGCAGTCTCGGTGTCAGATGCGATGTCATGCCGGTCTTCAGAGACAGGAAAAGTCATATTGACAATTTCCTGCAGTCTCGGTGTCAGATGCGATGTCATGCCGGTCTTCAGAGACAGGAAAAGTCATATTGACAATTTCCTGCAGTCTCGGTGTCAGATGCGATGTCATGCCGATCTTCAGAGACAGGGAAAGTCATATTGACAATTTCCAGCAGTCTCGGTGTCAGATGCGATGTCATGCCGGTCTTCAGAGACAGGAAAAGTCATATTGACAATTTCCTGCAGTCTCGGTGTCAGATGCGATGTCATGCCGGTCTTCAGAGACAGGAAAAGTCATATTGACAATTTCCTGCAGTCTCGGTGTCAGATGCGATGTCATGCCGGTCTTCAGAGACAGGTAAAGTCATATTGACAATTTCCTGCAGTCTCGGTGTCAGATGCGATGTCATACCGGTCTTCAGAGACAGGAAAAGTCATATTGACAATTTCCTGCAGTCTCGGTGTCAGATGCGATGTCATGCCGGTCTTCAGAGACAGGAAAAGTCATATTGACAATTTCCTGCAGTCTCGGTGTCAGATGCGATGTCATGCCGGTCTTCAGAGACAGGGAACGTCATATTGACAATTTCCAGCAGTCTCGGTGTCAGATGCGATGTCATGCCGGTCTTCAGAGACAGGAAAAGTCATATTGACAATTTCCTGCAGTCTCGGTGTCAGATGCGATGTCATGCCGGTCTTCAGAGACAGGAAAAGTCATATTGACAATTTCCTGCAGTCTCGGTGTCAGATGCGATGTCATGCCGGTCTTCAGAGACAGGGAAAGTCATATTGACAATTTCCTGCAGCCTCGGTGTCAGATGCGATGTCATGCCGGTCTTCAGAGACAGGGAAAGTCATATTGTCAATTTCCTGCAGTCTCGGTGTCAGATGCGATGTCATGCCGGTCTTCAGAGACAGGAAAAGTCATATTGACAATTTCCTGCAGTCTCGGTGTCAGATGCGATGTCATGCCGATCTTCAGAGACAGGGAAAGTCATATTGACAATTTCCTGCAGTCTCGCTGTCAGAGGCGATGTCATGCCGGTCTTCAGAGACAGGGAAAGTCATATTGACAATTTCCTGCAGTCTCGGTGTCAGATGCGATGTCATGCCGGTCTTCAGAGACAGGGAAAGTCATATTGTCAATTTCCTGCAGTCTCGGTGTCAGATGCGATGTCATGCCGGTCTTCAGAGACAGGGAAAGTCATATTGACAATTTCCTGCAGTCTCGCTGTCAGATGCGATGTCATGCCGGTCTTCAGAGACAGGGAAAGTCATATTGACAATTTCCTGCAGTCTCGCTGTCAGAGGCGATGTCATGCCGGTCTTCAGAGACAGGGAAAGTCATATTGACAATTTCCCGCAGTCTCGGTG
The DNA here is from genome assembly GCA_907163375.1 of Prostheceraeus crozeri. Classification (NCBI taxonomy): domain Eukaryota; kingdom Metazoa; phylum Platyhelminthes; order Polycladida; family Euryleptidae; genus Prostheceraeus; species Prostheceraeus crozeri. Next base: position 99,827 of record CAJQUW010008369.1, read on the forward strand.
TCAGATGCGATGTCATACCGGTCTTCAGAGACAGGGAAAGTCATATTGACAATTTCCTGCAGTCTCGGTGTCAGATGCGATGTCATGCCGGTCTTCAGAGACAGGGAAAGTCATATTGACAATTTCCTGCAGTCTCGGTGTCAGATGCGATGTCATGCCGGTCTTCAGAGACAGGAAAAGTCATATTGACAATTTCCAGCAGTCTCGGTGTCAGATGCGATGTCATGCCGGTCTTCAGAGACAGGAAAAGTCATATTGACAATTTCCTGCAGTCTCGGTGTCAGATGCGATGTCATGCCGGTCTTCAGAGACAGGAAAAGTCATATTGACAATTTCCTGGAGTCTCGGTGTCAGATGCGATGTCATGCCGGTCTTCAGAGACAGAGAAAGTCATATTGACAATTTCCTGCAGTCTCGGTGTCAGAGGCGATGTCATGCCGGTCTTCAGAGACAGGAAAAGTCATATTGACAATTTCCTGCAGTCTCGGTGTCAGATTCGATGTCATGCCGGTCTTCAGAGACAGGGAAAGTCATATTGACAATTTCCTGCAGTCTCGGTGTCAGATGCGATGTCATGCCGGTCTTCAGAGACAGGAAAAGTCATATTGACAATTTCCTGCAGTCTCGGTGTCAGATGCGATGTCATGCCGGTCTTCAGAGACAGGAAAAGTCATATTGACAATTTCCTGCAGTCTCGGTGTCAGATGCGATGTCATGCCGATCTTCAGAGACAGGGAAAGTCATATTGTCAATTTCCTGCAGTCTCGGTGTCAGATGCGATGCCATACCGGTCTTCAGAGACAGGGAAAGTCATATTGACAATTTCCTGCAGTCTCGGTGTCAGATGCGATGTCATGCCGGTCTTCAGAGACAGGAAAAGTCATCTTGACAATTTCCTGCAGTCTCGGTGTCAGATGCGATGTCATGCCGGTCTTCAGAGACAGGAAAAGTCATATTGACAATTTCCTGCAGTCTCGGTGTCAGATGCGATGTCATGCCGGTCTTCAGAGACAGGAAAAGTCATATTGACAATTTCCTGCAGTCTCGGTGTCAGATGCGATGTCATGCCGGTCTTCAGAGACAGGAAGAGTCATATTGACAATTTCCTGGAGTCTCGGTGTCAGATGCGATGTCATGCCGGTCTTCAGACACAGGGAAAGTCATATTGACAATTTCCTGCAGTCTCGGTGTCAGATGCGATGTCATGCCGGTCTTCAGAGACAGGGAAAGTCATATTGTCAATTTCCCGCAGTCTCGATGTCAGATGCGATGTCATGCCGGTCTTCAGAGACAGGAAAAGTCATATTGACAATTTCCTGCAGTCTCGGTGTCAGATGCGATGTCATGCCGGTCTTCAGAGACAGGAAAAGTCATATTGACAATTTCCTGCAGTCTCGGTGCCCGACGCGATGACTAGCCGGTCTTCAGAGACAGGAAAAGTCATATTGACAATTTCCTGCAGTCTCGGTGTCAGATGCGATGTCATGCCGGTCTTCAGAGACAGGAAAAGTCATATTGACAATTTCCAGCAGTCTCGGTGTCAGATGCGATGTCATGCCGGTCTTCAGAGACAGGGAAAGTCATATTGACAATTTCCTGCAGTCTCGGTGTCAGATGCGATGTCATGCCGGTCTTCAGAGACAGGAAAAGTCATATTGACAATTTCCTGGAGTCTCGGTGTCAGATGCGATGTCATGCCGGTCTTCAGAGACAGGAAAAGTCATATTGACAATTTCCTGGAGTCTCGGTGTCAGATGCGATGTCATGCCGGTCTTCAGAGACAGGAAAAGTCATATTGTCAATTTCCTGCAGTCTCGGTGTCAGATGCGATGTCATGCCGGTCTTCAGAGACAGGAAAAGTCATATTGACAATTTCCTGCAGTCTCGGTGTCAGATGCGATGTCATGCCGGTCTTCAGAGACAGGGAAAAGTCATATTGACAATTTCCCGCAGTCTCGGTGTCAGATGCGATGTCATGCCGGTCTTCAGAGACAGGAAAAGTCATATTGACAATTTCCTGCAGTCTCGGTGTCAGATGCGATGTCATGCCGGTCTTCAGAGACAGGGAAAGTCATATTGTCAATTTCCTGCAGTCTCGGTGTCAGATGCGATGTCATGCCGGTCTTCAGAGACAGGAAAAGTCATGTTGACAATTTCCTGCAGTCTCGGTGTCAGATGCGATGTCATGCCGGTCTTCAGAGACAGGAAAAGTCATATTGACAAATTCCCGCAGTCACGGTGTCAGATGCGATGTCATGCCGGTCTTCAGAGACAGGAAAAAGTCATATTGACAATTTCCTGCAGTCTCGGTGTCAGATGCGATGTCATGCCGGCCTTCAGAGACAGGGAAAGTCATATTGTCAATTTCCTGCAGTCTCGGTGTCAGATGCGATGTCATGCCGGTCTTCAGAGACAGGAAAAGTCATATTGACAATTTCCTGCAGTCTCGGTATCAGATGCGATGTCATGCCGGTCTTCAGAGACAGGAAAAGTCATATTGACAATTTCCTGCAGTCTCGGTGTCAGATGCGATGTCATGCCGGTCTTCAGAGACAGGAAAAGTCATATTGACAATTTCCTGCAGTCTCGGTGTCAGATGCGATGTCATGCCGGTCTTCAGAGACAGGGAAAGTCATATTGTCAATTTCCTGCAGTCTCGGTGTCAGATGCGATGTCATGCCGGTCTTCAGAGACAGGAAAAGTCATATTGACAATTTCCTGCAGTCTCGGTGTCAGATGCGATGTCATGCCGGTCTTCAGAGACAGGAAAAGTCATATTGACAATTTCCTGCAGTCTCGGTGTCACATGCGATGTCATACCGGTCTTCAGAGACAGGAAAAGTCATCTTGACAATTTCCTGCAGTCTCGGTGTCAGATGCGATGTCATGCCGGTCTTCAGAGACAGGAAAAGTCATATTGACAATTTCCTGCAGTCTCGGTGTCAGATGCGATGTCATGCCGGTCTTCAGAGACAGGAAAAGTCATATTGACAATTTCCAGCAGTCTCGGTGTCAGATGCGATGTCATGCCGGTCTTCAGAGACAGGAAAGGTCATAATATTATCAATTTCCTGCAGTCTCGGTGTCAGATGCGATGTCATGCCGGTCTTCAGAGACAGGGAAAGTCATATTGACAATTTCCTGCAGTCTCGGTGTCAGATGCGATGTCATGCCGGTCTTCAGAGACAGGAAAAGTCATATTGACAATTTCCTGCAGTCTCGGTGTCAGATGCGATGTCATGCCGGTCTTCTGACAAAGAGACAGGAAAAGTCATATTGACAATTTCCTGCAGTCTCGGTGTCAGATGCGATGTCATGCCGGTCTCAGAGACAGGAAAAGTCATATTGTCAATTTCCTGCAGTCTCGGTGTCAGATGCGATGTCATGCCGGTCTCAGAGACAGGGAAAGTCATATTGTCAATTTCCCGCAGTCTCGGTGTCAGATGCGATGTCATGCCGGTCTTCAGAGACAGGAAAAGTCATATTGACAATTTCCTGCAGTCTCGGTGTCAGATGCGATGTCATGCCGGTCTTCAGAGACAGGAAAAGTCATATTGACAATTTCCTGCAGTCTCGGTATCAGATACGATGTCATGCCGGTCTTCAGAGACAGGAAAAGTCATATTGACAATTTCCTGCAGTCTCGGTGTCAGATGCGATGTCATGCCGGTCTTCAGAGACAGGAAAAGTCATATTGTCAATTTCCTGCAGTCTCGGTGTCAGATGCGATGTCATGCCGGTCTTCAGAGACAGGAAAAGTCATATTGACAATTTCCTGCAGTCTCGGTGTCAGATGCGATGTCATGCCGGTCTTCAGAGACAGGAAAAGTCATATTGACAATTTCCTGCAGTCTCGGTGTCAGATGCGATGTCATGCCGGTCTTCAGAGACAGGAAAAGTCATATTGTCAATTTCCTGTAGTCTCGGTGTCACATGCGATGTCATGCCGGTCTTCAGAGACAGGAAAAGTCATATTGTCAATTTCCTGTAGTCTCGGTGTCACATGCGATGTCATGCCGGTCTTCAGAGACAGGAAAAGTCATATTGTCAATTTCCTGCAGTCTCGGTGTCAGATGCGATGTCATGCCGGTCTTCAGAGACAGGGAAAGTCATATTGACAATTTCCTGCAGTCTCGGTGTCAGATACGATGTCATGCCGGTCTTCAGAGACAGGAAAAGTCATATTGACAATTTCCTGCAGTCTCGGTGTCAGATGCGATGTCATGCCGGTCTTCAGAGACAAGAAAAGTCATATTGACAATTTCCTGCAGTCTCGGTGTCAGATGCGATGTCATGCCGGTCTTCAGAGACAGGAAAAGTCATATTGACAATTTCCTGCAGTCTCGGTGTCAGATGCGATGTCATGCCGGTCTTCAGAGACAGGAAAAGTCATATTGACAATTTCCTGCAGTCTCGGTGTCAGATGCGATGTCATGCCGGTCTTCAGAGACAGGAAAAGTCATATTGACAATTTCCTGCAGTCTCGGTGTCAGATGCGATGTCATGCCGATCTTCAGAGACAGGAAAGTCATATTGACAATTTCCTGCAGTCTCGGTGTCAGATGCGATGTCATGCCGGTCTTCAGAGACAGGGAAAGTCATATTGACAATTTCCTGCAGTCTCGGTGTCAGATGCGATGTCATGCCGGTCTTCAGAGACAGGGAAAGTCATATTGACAATTTCCAGCAGTCTCGGTGTCAGATGCGATGTCATGCCGGTCTTCAGAGACAGGGAAAGTCATATTGACAATTTCCTGCAGTCTCGGTGTCAGATGCGATGTCATGCCGGTCTTCAGAGACAGGGAAAGTCATATTGTCAATTTCCTGCAGTCTCGGTGTCAGATGCGATGTCATGCCGGTCTTCAGAGACAGGGAAAGTCATATTGACAATTTCCTGCAGTCTCGGTGTCAGATGCGATGTCATGCCGGTCTTCAGAGACAGGGAAAGTCATATTGACAATTTCCTGCAGTCTCGGTGTCAGATGCGATGTCATGCCGGTCTTCAGAGACAGGGAAAGTCATATTGACAATTTCCTGTAGTCTCGGTGTCAGATGCGATGTCATGCCGGTCTTCAGAGACAGGAAAAGTCATATTGACAATTTCCTGCAGTCTCGGTGTCAGATGCGATGTCATGCCGGTCTTCAGAGACAGGAAAAGTCATATTGACAATTTCCTGTAGTCTCGGTGTCAGATGCGATGTCATGCCGGTCTTCAGAGACAGGAAAAGTCATATTGACAATTTCCAGCAGTCTCGGTGTCAGATGCGATGTCATGCCGGTCTTCAGAGACAGGAAAAGTCATATTGACAATTTCCCGCAGTCTCGGTGTCAGATGCGATGTCATGCCGGTCTTCAGAGACAGGAAAAGTCATCTTGACAATTTCCTGCAGTCTCGGTGTCAGATACGATGTCATGCCGGTCTTCAGAGACAGGAAAAGTCATATTGACAATTTCCTGCAGTCTCGGTGTCAGAGGCGATGTCATGCCGGTCTTCAGAGACAGGAAGAGTCATATTGACAATTTCCTGCAGTCTCGGTGTCAGAGGCGATGTCATGCCGGTCTTCAGAGACAGGAAAAGTCATATTGACAATTTCCTGCAGTCTCGGTATCAGATACGATGTCATGCCGGTCTTCAGAGACAGGAAAAGTCATATTGACAATTTCCTGCAGTCTCGGTGTCAGATGCGATGTCATGCCGGTCTTCAGAGACAGGAAAAGTCATGTTGACAATTTCCTGCAGTCTCGGTGTCAGATGCGATGTCATGCCGGTCTTCAGAGACAGGGAAAGTCATATTGACAATTTCCTGCAGTCTCGGTGTCAGATGCGATGTCATGCCGGTCTTCAGAGACAGGGAAAGTCATATTGACAATTTCCTGCGGTCTCGGTGTCAGATGCGATGTCATGCCGGTCTTCAGAGACAGGAAAAGTCATATTGACAATTTCCTGCAGTCTCGCTGTCAGAGGCGATGTCATGCCGGTCTTCAGAGACAGGAAAAGTCATATTGTCAATTTCCAGCAGTCTCGGTGTCAGAGGCGATGTCATGCCGGTCTTCAGAGACAGGAAGAGTCATATTGACAATTTCCTGCAGTCTCGGTGTCAGAGGCGATGTCATGCCGGTCTTCAGAGACAGGAAAAGTCATATTGACAATTTCCAGCAGTCTCGGTGTCAGATGCGATGTCATGCCGGTCTTCAGAGACAGGGAAAGTCATATTGACAATTTCCTGCGGTCTCGGTGTCAGATGCGATGTCATGCCGGTCTTCAGAGACAGGAAAAGTCATATTGACAATTTCCTGCAGTCTCGCTGTCAGAGGCGATGTCATGCCGGTCTTCAGAGACAGGAAAAGTCATATTGTCAATTTCCTGCAGTCTCGGTGTCAGATGCGATGTCATACCGGTCTTCAGAGACAGGAAAAGTCATATTGACAATTTCCTGCAGTCTCGGTGTCAGATGCGATGTCATGCCGGCCTTCAGAGACAGGAAAAGTCATATTGACAATTTCCTGCAGTCTCGGTGTCAGATGCGATGTCATGCCGGTCTTCAGAGACAGGGAAAGTCATATTGACAATTTCCTGCAGTCTCGGTGTCAGATGCGATGTCATGCCGGTCTTCAGAGACAGGAAAAGTCATATTGACAATTTCCTGCAGTCTCGGTGTCAGATGCGATGTCATGCCGGTCTTCAGAGACAGGAAAAGTCATATTGACAATTTCCTGCAGTCTCGGTGTCAGATGCGATGTCATGCCGGTCTTCAGAGACAGGGAAAGTCATATTGACAATTTCCTGCAGTCTCGCTGTCAGATGCGATGTCATGCCGGTCTTCAGAGACAGGAAAAGTCATATTGTCAATTTCCCGCAGTCTCGGTGTCAGATGCGATGTCATGCCGGTCTTCAGAGACAGGAAAAGTCATATTGACAATTTCCTGCAGTCTCGGTGTCAGATGCGATGTCATGCCGGTCTTCAGAGACAGGAAAAGTCATATTGTCAATTTCCCGCAGTCTCGGTGTCAGATGCGATGTCATGCCGGTCTTCAGAGACAGGAAAAGTCATATTGACAATTTCCTGCAGTCTCGGTGTCAGATGCGATGTCATGCCGGTCTTCAGAGACAGGGAAAGTCATATTGTCAATTTCCCGCAGTCTCGGTGTCAGATGCGATGTCATGCCGGTCTTCAGAGACAGGAAAAGTCATATTGACAATTTCCTGCAGTCTCGGTGTCAGATGCGATGTCATGCCGGTCTTCAGAGACAGGGAAAGTCATATTGACAATTTCCTGCAGTCTCGGTGTCAGATGCGATGTCATGCCGGTCTTCAGAGACAGGAAAAGTCATATTGACAATTTCCTGCAGTCTCGGTGTCAGATGCGATGTCATGCCGGTCTTCAGAGACAGGAAAAGTCATATTGACAATTTCCTGCAGTCTCGGTGTCAGATGCGATGTCATGCCGGTCTTCAGAGACAGGAAAAGTCATATTGACAATTTCCTGCAGTCTCGGTGTCAGATGCGATGTCATGCCGGTCTTCAGAGACAGGAAAAGTCATATTGACAATTTCCTGCAGTCTCGGTGTCAGATGCGATGTCATGCCGGTCTTCAGAGACAGGGAAAGTCATATTGACAATTTCCTGCAGTCTCGGTGTCAGATGCGATGTCATGCCGGTCTTCAGAGACAGGGAAAGTCATATTGACAATTTCCTGCAGTCTCGGTGTCACATGCCATGTCATGCCGGTCTTCAGAGACAGGAAAAGTCATATTGACAATTTCCAGCAGTCTCGGTGTCAGATGCGATGTCATGCCGGTCTTCAGAGACAGGAAAAGTCATATTGTCAATTTCCTGCAGTCTCGGTGTCAGATGCGATGTCATGCCGGTCTTCAGAGACAGGAAAAGTCATATTGACAATTTCCTGCAGTCTCGGTGTCAGATGCGATGCCATACCGGTCTTCAGAGACAGGAAAAATCATATTGACAATTTCCTGCAGTCTCGGTGTCAGATGCGATGTCATGCCGGTCTTCAGAGACAGGAAAAGTCATATTGACAATTTCCTGCAGTCTCGGTGTCAGATGCGATGTCATGCGGTCTTCAGAGACTGGAAAAGTCATATTGACAATTTCCTGCAGTCTCGGTGTCAGATGCGATGTCATGCCGGTCTTCAGAGACAGGAAAAGTCATATTGACAATTTCCTGCAGTCTCGGTGTCACATGCGATGTCATGCCGGTCTTCAGAGACAGGAAAAGTCATATTGACAATTTCCCGCAGTCTCGGTGTCAGAGGCGATGTCATGCCGGTCTTCAGAGACAGGAAAAGTCATATTGTCAATTTCCTGCAGTCTCGGTGTCAGATGCGATGTCATGCCGGTCTTCAGAGAAAGGGAAAGTCATATTGACAATTTCCTGCAGTCTCGGTGTCAGATGCGATGTCATGCCGGTCTTCAGAGACAGGAAAAGTCATATTGTCAATTTCCTGCAGTCTCGGTGTCAGATGCGATGTCATACCGGTCTTCAGAGACAGGAAAAGTCATATTGTCAATTTCCTGCAGTCTCGGTGTCAGATGCGATGTCATGCCGGTCTTCAGAGACAGGAAAAGTCATATTGACAATTTCCTGTAGTCTCGGTGTCAGATGCGATGTCATGCCGGTCTTCAGAGACAGGAAAAGTCATATTGACAATTTCCTGCAGTCTCGGTGTCAGATGCGATGTCATGCCGGTCTTCAGAGACAGGAAAAATCATATTGACAATTTCCTGCAGTCTCGGTGTCAGATGCGATGTCATGCCGGCCTTCAGAGACAGGAAAAGTCATATTGACAATTTCCTGGAGTCTCGGTGTCAGATGCGATGTCATGCCGGTCTTCAGAGACAGGAAAAAGTCATATTGACAATTTCCTGCAGTCTCGGTGTCAGATGCGATGTCATGCCGGTCTTCAGAGACAGGAAAAGTCATCTTGACAATTTCCTGCAGTCTCGGTGTCAGATGCGATGTCATGCCGGTCTTCAGAGACAGGAAAAGTCATATTGACAATTTCCTGCAGTCTCGGTGTCACATGCGATGTCATGCCGGTCTTCAGAGACAGGAAAAGTCATATTGACAATTTCCTGCAGTCTCGCTGTCAGATGCGATGTCATGCCGGCCTTCAGAGACAGGAAAAGTCATATTGACAATTTCCTGCAGTCTCGGTGTCAGATGCGATGTCATGCCGGTCTTCAGAGACAGGAAAAGTCATATTGACAATTTCCTGCAGTCTCGGTGTCAGATGCGATGTCATGCCGGTCTTCAGAGACAGGAAAAGTCATATTGACAATTTCCTGCAGTCTCGCTGTCAGATGCGATGTCATGCCGGTCTTCAGAGACAGGAAAAGTCATATTGTCAATTTCCTGCAGTCTCGGTGTCAGATGCGATGTCATGCCGGTCTTCAGAGACAGGAAAAGTCATATTGACAATTTCCTGCAGTCTCGGTGTCACATGCGATGTCATGCCGGTCTTCAGAGACAGGGAAAGTCATATTGTCAATTTCCTGCAGTCTCGGTGTCAGATGCGATGTCATGCCGGTCTTCAGAGACAGGAAAAGTCATATTGACAATTTCCTGCAGTCTCGGTGTCAGATGCGATGTCATGTCTTCAGAGACATGGAAAAGTCATATTGTCAATTTCCTGCAGTCTCGGTGTCAGATGCGATGTCATGCCGGTCTTCAGAGACAGGGAAAGTCATATTGACAATTTCCTGCAGTCTCGGTGTCAGATGCGATGTCATGCCGGTCTTCAGAGACAGGAAAAGTCATATTGTCAATTTCCTGCAGTCTCGCTGTCAGATGCGATGTCATGCCGGTCTTCAGAGACAGGAAAAGTTGACAATGATATTGGAGCAGTTTCAATCATCACACAAGCGGAATCTTTCAGTGAATCTCGATGCCTTTTGAACGGGATTTCATGAAGATTCTTTTATATCCGTGACCTTAATTAAAGAGTGCAATGATTCGCAGCGCCCGTTGTTGGACACATTTGATGAGAAGGCAAACATTAATAGATGAAGCCGAGTGATGGCCAAGGGGTTATAGATCTAGATCCCTTGTGGGCCAATCTCTTCGGCGTCCGGCCATCATCAACTCAATCTGTTATGTAGTCTTTACAGTGGCAATGCATCGAATCGGGAGAAGTAAGAACAATGTAAAGACTGCACAGCAAATGTTCAAAATGTTTTGTTGAGAGATATCTAGTCCAATAAGACACTTCGATGGATGCCCTGACATTGATGCTCAATTTTTCAATTAGACAAGAATAATTTTGATGAAATTAAATTTGATAAATAAAAGAAAATAAATTCAATCAGATTCAATAAATTTTAAGTAAAAAGGCTCTCACCAGAAAGACCATTTCTGCAGACCACGCAGGGTCAACAAGAAAGAAATAACTTCATACGGTTTCACCCCAATCTTCCTTCAGGTAACGGAAACACATGAGAAATGGAGATGTCATTGCCATAGGACAATTGACGAGGAATGTGGAGTTGTACCGCAAATTTGAAACGATTACATCAAAGGGCCATCAAAGACTGATGTCCAGGAGACACTGTCGGGGTTTCGGAGCTCAAGATAGCCCGGGTGGGATTAGGTTGGGACAACAATAGGTTTCTTATAACTAATGTGTGACTCGAGTCATCAGAAATGGGAAGAAGAACTATCTTGAGGCAGTATCTCAGCCTGTTTCAGCTGACACAACGTGAGAAATGATGTCATTCAGATGACTCTATGCATAATTAAGATAGAATGCGTGACATTAGATCCCAACTATAAAATATCAGAAAATTAAAAACCACAAATTGAAATAGGTTCCCAGACTGCATTACAAAACACTCTGTTACGAAAGCGCAATTTTTAAGAGCCTGTCTTTGCATTGCAACGATTAACTTCGGGAACCCAATACGTCAACCACATAAACACTATTGTCGCTGCAGAGCTGCAAAAACAAACTGAAATTAATCATACAGGATACAGTCTATAAACATCGTATAATTTATCCGCAGTGTACGCCTACATGCAAGCAACAACCTCTGACTTCATTGAAAATTGAATTTTGAAGTTTGTATTCCAATTCAGAGCAATTTTAAAATTCAGCTGAGATCTAGATTCAGGTGTGAGAATCACTTCATCATGCGAAAGTTTTTCAGATTGAGTTTATTCTGAATCAAAGGTACGTTGAGGTTATTGGCTAAAAATTGTAATAAACACTAGGCCGACGTTTCGCGCATCCACGCTTCTTCAGAGGTAAAAAGCTAAAGCAGTCAACCAAAAGAAGTCAGGAGAGCGCGATATCTTCTCTGTGTCCTTAAATACGGTGTGGTGGTGTGAGAATCAGAAACCGATCACTTCATGTTTACAGTTTATCGCAGGTTTCAAGCATTTAATGAACCGAGCCTCACTCAAATGAGTGTCTACCGGATTCTTACATTTGTCTAAGATATCTAATGAGAAGTCATCGATGGAGGTAAGTCGATCACACTTAAGTCTGTGGTCAGCCAAAGAGCTGATGAATTTGGTTGTGTTGGAAGACCGATTGGAAGACCGATTGTGTTCATTGAAGCGGAATTTAAAAGTGAGACTGGTCAGCTCGACGTACTCATTGTGGCAAAAATTGCAAGTGAAGTTGTAAACTAAGAGTGTAACTAAACAAGTGTAATTACTAGGGTAGATAGTTACAGGCAATACGATTTTCGAGCTTTTTATTTTATGTTTACGTTGCGGACTATTATGTAAATTAGAGTTAGGAGCACAGAATTAAATATTTTGTTTATCTGCTTCGGTTTGCTAGAAGTGTGATTAATACGAAATCCCCGGCACATCGAGGAACCTATTAAGTGGGCAAAAAGGAATTCCTAATACATTACAGAGATAGGAAAAAAAGTCGTGCGTCGCTTGCGGATTAATGTGAGTTCCAGCAAAGTGCTTCGATTGCCACAATTCCTTCAGATTCGAAGAATTCAGATCATTGAGAACAAGTTTTCTCCATAATGTTGGCCCTTCCGATCATTATTAAAGAAAGTAGCAGGCGTACGAAAATTAGTTCATTTGATGATTTCACATTCTCTCCTCGGCATTGCTCACTGTATAGTGCATAGATTGAATCGAAGCCACGCATCGATGTGTGTTTTGGTGTGTGCGAAGTGATATCACAGCACGCACGCATCTCTCACTGGCTCTGGTGTCCTCTGCTGACAGCTTATTATTGTTTGCCATTTCCAATAGCAAGCGATGCACGAATTATCCATTCGAGAAGGAGCAAGTTGTCTAATTCTGTGATGTGCCATTTCGATATTAAGGTTACATATAACTCTTCCTTTCTAGGAAACCGAAGCGCGCGCAGGTGAATCTAATTCTGTGGTTAGGGGTATCAAATAGAGCTACAGGTAACTGGTAATCAGGGTGCGTGTTTATTCGGCTGATTGTGATTGTAAACTCTAAAATATGGTCGTAAATGCGCTCATATAATATTGTGTAAATTTCACCAAAATGTTTACTCATTTTACTGACGCTACAAACTGATATGCCTACATCTAAAGGGTAGATAATGAATCGATGCATGATTCGTTGCATGAAGAGAACAATCACAAAGCTGCGAGGTTCTGGGACCAACCAATGACCTAAATATTGTGAAGTGATGGTGCGCATTACCCACACCTACTATGATGGGACTACTTACCCCATACTTCCTCAGCAGTGAATCATCCTTGCTGGTGACGTAGAAGAGGCCAACTTTGACAAGTCCTCGATAATTTCGTGCACGAGTCCTCACTGACTCTCTGTGTCCATCATCAAACAATCTGCCAGTAGGTGCAATGAAGATGAGCCAAGGATCGATGAATTTCTCCACGTATTGAGTGAAGTTCCCTCGTGTCAAAATATAAAAACGGAACTGCATCTTTGGATTTTCAACATTCTCACCAGAGGATGGTAAAACAAGAACGGCTCCTAACACGAATGACAGCCAATACATGACCTGCAAATTCAATTAACTCGATAGAAATGTGAAGTGTAAAGGAACGGCATTTATAAACCAAAGAACGATGTATCAAAATGATGTCACTGGAGTTTCCTCAAGTCTATTTCCCACAAAAGTTTTCTCTCCTTTGATGTAAATGTGAGTTAGATGCAAGACGGACATGTTTGCGTCTTTTTGATTACTGCGATTATAAATGCGGTCAGAAAGAGGCCAGTTTCGTGATCAAACCGACGACGTAACGGTGATTATTATGCATTGATATATGATACAGGGTAGAAAGATGTCCTCAGACCCAAACAATTTAAGCACAAAATTTCATTGGCAGCCGTAGACGCTGCGTTTCGCCCTACATGGGTTGTTCAACATCTATCCCCAGGCGAACTAGCACTCATTGTTATCAGCCGCACGGCAAAGATTTGCGGCAGTTTACCACGAGCCAACTTTTCGTTCTTAAATGATATAAATCCGCAGAAAAACGCAATTTGAAAGACACTTTTCCTAAAGAGAAGACCATCAAGTTGAATTGCGGTAAAACATAAGTTCTAGTAACGAGTCATTATTTGCTGATAGTCTCAATGGTTCCAACTAATGAATTTCCATATCATTTCCTGGCTAAAACTAAGCACTCTCCCGCACCCTTCTCCGCGATATCGCATAACATTTACACATCACATGGCACTACAATCATTCCGGTTTGTGTCCTAAACATGCATTCTAGACACAGGGGTCTATCCAAGGAACACGGAAAATGTTTTGCAAACTTGAAAAGATGTTTATCTTCGTTGCATTCCTCCTGATTACAATTACGACATCACTAACGCTTCCATGATACGACAGCCGAAGCTGAAAATCGAATTATCTCACTACCTTGTCTAGTTGCGTCAAATATAATGACAACGATCTCTCCACCTGTCATCATAGCACATTCATCTGAACAATATTCCACTGACAAATGAGAAAATCACATCAATGAGCACACTTAGTGAAATCAATTAACAAATTCTGAGAAAAACTCGTTGTCATTCATCACACAATCAGGCCTCCCACGCCGTCTCAGAAAAAAAATTTACGTTTTTTAGAAAATGTCTATCTTCATGTCAGATATAAAAATACGTATAAAATTTTTTGGGTTTAGAATTGTTTTCCTATATCTATGTTTATATACTAAATGTATCATGCAAATCTCTGCATTTTGAATTTATGCCAGTTCAATATTTACATACATTTCACCAAAAATTTTACTGATTGGTGCTAAATGCATACCGAAACCACCATTTAATTTATGAGTAAGAGCGTGTACCAAACACCTAATCTTGCAATTGGACCAACCCCTCACCCATTTTTATTTGATAATTTTCAGTCGGTTCAATGTATATGAAAAAAGTTTAACTAAAGCTATTCAATATGAGAAATCCATGTGTACAAGCAATGTAATCCACTTGTGGACTGCTTAAAATTATTAGATTATTTTGCTATTCTAGATTTATATTCAGAAAAATGTAAAATCACAAATATTGTTCGAAAAAAGTTATAATATTGATGAAATTTCTCATCAAATATAAAACAAAAAATCAACTTTGGCTAACTACCAAATGATAATATAAGTATCTACGGAATGTAAGGAACGAATTACATGAATGTCTCTTGATTGATAAATTACAAAAGAAGGATTATCATGTAGTAGTGTCGTTGATGCAAATAATGAGTGATAGTGGACAAAATATTTCAAAATAGCCTCAAAGTATTTCGATGTAGCCTACATAATTATGATTAAGTCCTAAATATTAGGACAATAACCGTTAAGGACTCTTTTCTTTGACTACCTTTATACTATGATCCAGGTTTAACCGATTGATGAATAAACATCATCATATACTATATGGAGAAGGTTTATATCAGAATATCAATATGCTACTTCGACACTAAGTTATTTGCATCATTTCGGTAATTGATTAAGGAATCTGCACTGCATTCATAACAAATCACTTCGCCTTTTCTTTAATTGTACAATGTCTTCTGCCAGTTTCCTTTTCCGGTCCATTCCCATTTCGATTTGTGAACTGGCCATTTGAATTTTCTGAGTGGAGAGAGGAATAGCTCGCATAGCAGTCTGTAGTTTTTGATTACCCTCAACGATAATGTTTTCGGCAACTTCCATGGCTTGCTCCAGTCGACAAATTTCACCATCGATTTGACATACTTCATTACTTTTCATAGCAACTGGTTGATTGCTTACCTCCGACTCAGCTTCAGACAATTTTCGCTTGGCATCAAGATCAGCGTGGTATCGTCTGCGTGAAGCTCGGACAGATCGAATCAAAGTATCGGTGATGGCAAATTTCATCTTTCCACCAACTCGGATAAGTTCATCCTTCACATTTCGTAAGGCTATTAAGGTATCCTCATTCAAGGAAGTTCCATGACTTTGAAGAATAGCCTTATTCAAGGAAAATCCATGTTCGGGTCCAGCATTCCCATGGGATATTGATAGGACACATTTTATTAGAGCTGATAACTGAGGGAACCGGAGACGTCCATTTTCTTTCAAATCAAACAAAAGTTGCCAATACGCATCAATAGGCTTTTCAAAGTCAATATTGTCATCGTCAATTGTACACCAGTCATTTTCGAGATTTTTCCAGTACGACTTCTGTTGATAGGAGCTCACAGCAGCTGCCGTCTCCTCGAACCATTCTGATGGAATTGCTGCAGTTTGGTAATCCTGCCATTGACATCTGATCATGTCGCAAATGTCCTCAATTGCGGTACCACTTGGTACGTTGAAAATTTGCTGAACATCATTGGACAGAGAAGGCAGTATATTGAGGGCCAATCGAGAAACCCCCAACGATCCTTTTTGGAGTCGTTTTTGAGGGCTGATGAACTGTGCTGATTTTATAATTCTGTTCGACAACGGCAACGTTGACTGCAATTGAGTAACAGCTCTCACATAAAATTTCAAGCACCGCTCTTGTACCAACTTTCTCGTTTCGGCGGGAACACTCAGTTGTACCAGGAAAGACATGGCCCGAGTCCCAATATCAATTTTGTCGACACGTTTATGATGTGTCGTAAAATCAAGAGACGAAAAATCGTTTCCCGAGAGGGGTTTCCTGCTGCCGTCATCAGATGTTTTTGTGATCCATGATTCTTTCATGAAGTTCTTGGCGATTCCGTATACCAGCGACACCATCCTGTCATACAAGTGATGAATCATTGGCTTATTGGTTTGGAGCACTCTCACGTAAGTTTCAAATTCACTTGCAGCAAAGGCCAAAAAGCTAAGGAAGACTTGCGACAAGTCATCATTCAATATCTGCAAAATGTAAATGAGCAAATTATTTAACTCATAAAATCGCAGATTAAGCAATCTTACCGAAAAGCGTAATTACAAGTATCAATTGTTTGAACAGAAACCATCGTTTTTTTAAACATGTGTGTAAACTTTGTGTAACTCGTAATCTGCTGATTAATTTCTCATTCTGATTATCAATTTCGATTACAATAAACATCTCTCCCTCCCTCTCTCTAGGTCTACCAGTACATCAGTATTGCTTCAAGAGAATTCCATTAACTATAGACCCATTTGCATACATTTCAAATGTTCAACTATCAATAGGAAAGACTTGTATCTTCCATGAACAAATCATACATTTTAGATCTACATGTATAATAATATTTTATCGTATTTCATTCTATCAGTAGTCTATTCAAGATCAATAGAACGAACTGGAAGATGTTAGTCATAAAGTAATCAAGTTTCATCTCTCAACTGAGTGCATGCGTAAGATTAATAATACTTCTGACAATAATTTGAAATTATGTTAAGTATTTGTAGCTTAAACCGAAAAATTCTTAAGATAACTTCAAACTCACCTTTACAATCCTCTGATATCGATTGGTGTTTTTCACTTCTCTCTTGAAATTAGCTTGTAATGGAATAAAAACAGTGAAGTACTGCTTTAAGTTTGAATATTGTTCCAAAATTCGCAGACAAGCTTTACGCAAGGAAAGCCATCTCGAGGTTACATGCTTGACAGCGAAATGAGGCTCTAGATCTGTGAAAGTTTGCATCATCAAGTAGTCCTCTCTACGAGCGGCAGACTGTTTGAAAAAAGCCGAAACATCAGTAACGAATACATCAATATCGAAATCCATCTCTTCAATTCCTTTACGAAATGCGTTATGGACCTTGTGGAGTGTACATGTCCCTACATCAATTATGCTTGTCTGATGTTTATCGACAAATTCTTGACGAAGTCGTCCTTGGAAAGCTTGGTTGACGTTAGGTCCGTCCATCCCAATGTGTAAGAGAAGTTGTGGAGTTGTTTTCATTTTGGTTATCACTTCAAAGAAATGGTCTATTAGATCATCACTATTACAATGACCAACGAACAATGACGTACAATAGATTGAAATAATCCTATTTTCACTGGGCGACCAGTACTGTATGTAAGCATCATATTGCTTCTTCACTAGAGACGTAGTGGTCTCATCAAATTGAAGGTATATGGTACGTTCTGTAAATCATTCACTTTACATTCAGAAACATACGGAGAAATACCATGCTGAATAACATATTTTACTTTTGTTTCGCCCATTTGGTAGTTCTTGGCAATAAGTGAATCAGGAAATATTTCCTTGTACAACTCACTGTCTTCAGTTGCACTAGCGAATGAGTAATTTGATTCAACAAATTTAAGGGCAATCAACGTCTCTGCTTTGGTGACTTTGTACTCGGGCGAAAACATAGAAGTTGCAGTAAGTTGAGTATCTTTTCCCATTACCAACTGAGATTGCTTCTTATTTCCAGCACTTTTCTGGAATATGCTGACTGCTTTCTGGTGTTTTACACCCTTTTCGTGCAATTTTATCTGCGCAGCGCCCGATTTATCGATCTTAAACGATTTCGAACAGTATGTACACATCGCAGAATACTTGTCCGCACTACATGGCTTGATAAATGGAAATTCCTTTTCCCAGTTAACACAATACGAAGTAATACTGTGACTTCGGTCCGACATGTTGTTTCTGAAAAGCAAAAAATAATTATCTTCACAATTGTACACAATTTCTTTAAATTGATAAATTCAAATAAAATGCAGAGTCGTACGTAAATTTGCAAACACATGTATAGGGGTCAATACACGTAAAATGTTCACTAAGGCAAAAAATTTAGATTCGTACTTTGACATTGATTTTTTGTGGTGATAATACATACCCTGAAGAATATAAGACTTGAGTAGCTTGATGTTTGGAGATACTATAGAACAGTTTAAGTTGTTTGAGAAAGTGTTTTATAAGGAAAGTGAACATGACCTATTTTCAATGTAACCTTTCATCCAAGATTTATTGCGAAAAGAAGCATTCAAATCAGCTTGTGTTTATTTACTTTATAACTTCAGTTTAGTAGCTTAAATGGCGGGATGTCTATCTTTTTCTATTCATGCCGATCTGTTAAACATCTTTAGTCGCACGAATAGTATATCTACAGGGTGTCACACTATTGATATGCGGTGGACAAGTAGAGATAATTCAAATAATCACTGTATCAGCATGTGAATGATTTGTTTTTATGCATTTAAATCATCGTATCATGGAAATAGTCTGTCTACCGGGTGCCACATAATTGATATGTGGCGGAGCGTGAAATCATAAATTCAATATGAGGTACCTGAAAAGGTAAGTTTTCAAGTTACGCAAACAAAAATTCTCTGGGATGGCGTTCCTGACACGCACTTTAGTAATTTTAAGTCGTTTAACATTATGTCAATCCACATCAAAAGGCGATGTATCAATTTATAAAAATATCAAATTTTCTCGAAAGTGGGGTACCTTGGACCACCGTATTTTGCTGGGTAATGTTTACCAACATTTTTTAGCAGTATGCCTTAAATCATAGGAAAAACAATCATAAATCATAAAACCTACATCTTTGCATTTTGCATACAGTTTAAGATCAGTGGAGATTGAGCCTCTTTCCAAAACTGGTATTCATGCAATGGACAGATCACTGGTGCTGCGAAGATTCCCGAACAGTACTATTTCTTTGACCACTTATGAACGTGAAACTTATGAAAATCCACAGCAAAGTTTACTTTAAGATCTAAGTTGTAAATTTGATTTCAAATCACGACATTACTAACAGTCGAAGCAAGTCTTGTGGGGAAACATGTATGATGAGGTAATTGAATTATGATGCTGAGCATATTCAAGACTAGACAAGTATTCATACTGTAAGCTATGCAGTAAACGTCAAATATGAAACTCAAATATACCGGTATATACATATAAATTCCAAAATGAACAGAAAAAACAATGTTCATATATATAAAACGAACAATAACACGATGTACATGAAGTAACAAGAACGTCTTACTTTGTGTTTGAAATATCCTTTCCACTTTCGGAATATCTTATTCAATTTGTCCATTGAAATTTATGCAGTTAACGTCAAAAGTAGCAAATTGGAAATTCGAAATTTTGCAGAAAAAATCGGATAAATCGGCTGGTGAAAAATCGGTACGAAAAACGATTTATTCAAAGTTCATAAGATCAACGTTTCATCTAACGATTCAGAAACGATACTTCTGAAATATAAGAGTCAAATTTCATCGTTGGAGAAAATCAGTCAAAATTAAGCTGTGCCGATCATTGCATGAGTACATAGTTACACGTAGACAATTAACTGTAATAGTCAATTAGGTCAACAAACGGGTTTTCTAATTCAAAATATTCAAAAGCCTCAGACACAGAAAATGTTTCTACCTTAGGTCGCATTCTTGAATGCTCAACTTGTACTTAATACTTCAAAATCAAATAGTGAATAATTTAATCTAAATTCGTACTTGAGTGCAACAAAACGACATAAAGAAAACCAATGGTTTCAAGAAAAAGTTATATTAACATGCATCAACTTGAACAAATATCAAAAATTCTAAGGTCCCATAGTTTCTAAAGCAAAGTGTCAGTGTTAATGCATAAATAAAACCATCCGCTCATAGAGAAATGTCAGACTTGTCAATATGATATCAGGCATACGGAGCTTGCTTCGCCACAGCATGAAATCATCATAGGAATAGAAAAAAATGCTACCACAGCTATTCTCATTTCCACCATTTCGTTCAATTAAACTATCCATCACAACAGTGAAAATGAAATAAAGAAAAACATATCTGAAAATCCGTCTCTGCAATGTAGCTGGACAATTATAACATGCAATTATATCGGAAATAAGACAAATTACACAGCTCGACATGATTTAAAATCTAATTCAATGTTAAGTGTAAAATCCTCTTAATAATGTGAATGCTGTGTATCGAAATCGAAGTTATTTAAAGATTTCTATTTGTTGATATCAAATAAATAATATTTACGTTCACTGAAAAATGTATATTACGAATTAAAGTTTTAGGTTTTTTTAGGTTTACATTAAAAATTTAGGTCAAATTTTAGGTTTTTCCTTGAAAATACTAAAATTTAGGTTTTTTTAGGTTTTTAGGTCAGCGTGGGAGGCCTGCACAATCATCATTCCGTCCTTCAAACATCGAGTAATTACTTATTTATCTTCAGTTTCCTTGTTCTACCGTTCGGTGACAAAATGCAGATGACTTGTAGCATCAGCTGTCATTTTGACTTTTGACATTGGAATCAAATTCACGCTGATCTCCGCTAGTCCAACAATTCACGCTCAGATCAGAAGCATGACATCGGAGACAGATGGATCTTGAGATTTCGATCCGAAAACACATCATTTAATAAATTAATGCGGCTCATGCGTACATATACTGAAGTTCATCTCACGATTCATCTTGAGGATCACATTCCACACATGTGATTATAATCAGTATCAGATGCGACGTTTTTCTTCACTGAAGCTTTTTACACCGAAGTCAGAAAACTGCGGCTTGCTTTACTGATACACAGACTTCTACAAAACTGAAATGTGACCACAGAATTAAATATTTTGTTTATCTGCTTCGGTTTACTAGAAGTGTGATTAATACGAAATCAACGGTACAAGGAATTCCTAATACCTTACACAGATAGGAAAAAAGTCGTGCGTCGCTTGCGGATTAATGTGACTTCCAGCGAAGTGCTTCGATTGCCACAATTCCTTCAGATTCGAAGACTTCAGATCATTGCGCACAAGTTTTCTCCATAATGTTGGCCCTTCCGATCATTATTAAAGAAAGTAGCAGGCGTACGAAAATTAGTTCACTTGATGATTGCACATTCTCTCCTCGGCATTGCTCACTGTATAGTGCATGCACTGAATCGAATGTTAGCCAGACGATGTGTGTTTTGCTGTGTGCGAAGTGATATCACAGCACGCATGCATCTCTCACTGGCTCTGGTGTCCTCTGCTGACAGCTTATTGTTTGCCATTTCCAACAGCAAGCGATACATGAATTATCCATTCGAGAAGGAGCAAGTTGTCTAATTCTGTAATGTGCCATTTCGATATTAAGGTTACATAAAACCTCCTTTCTAGGAAACCGAAGCGCGCGCAGATGAATCTAATTCTGTGAATATGATATCGGTGAATTCGGTTCGGTATGAGTAATCGTGACCGGGATCATCTCAGACGCCGATCCTGAACACCCATATTGAAATATCTGTCTTATATAAGACAAGTTCTTTTGGAAATAGTGATTGCTTTATTGATGTTTCTGATCTTCTTGCTTGTAATCACATTGCAACCTCTCAATTTCTTCATTTTGTGACTGAGGCAAAAGATCCAAGAGTTTAAATGGCTAATTGAATTGATGTGATTGAATTTCTGTCTTTTTCCATTTTAGACTTTGATTCAATTGATCAACAATTAATAGCCACTTTCATGCAAGGACGTATTTAAGCTTGTATTAATACAAGAATTCTATACATTTTGACAGCTGTTATACCACAACCCAATCAATGCGGATTTAGAATTCATGGTCACTGCATGTTGAATGACAAGTCCATGGCTCATTGTAATCATAGGTACATGTTGCAGTTTTCTTGACAGCTTCAAATTAATGTTTGAAGCAGGGATGAAACAAAGGATAGAATGAAGTCAACGGCTGTAGAATTGAAAAACGTGTTTCTTTTACAAAGATATTTTCAATAATCAAGTCTTCTTGTTCTATTTCTGAAGATAAACAAATTTTCCCTGAATTCTTTTTTATTAGAGAGATATCTTCCTACTTTAAATTATATCGAATTTGCTTTCTTTACATGTTGTAATTAAAGCAACAAGTTGAACAGGGTTTAGAAATGGGTGTTTAAAAATCTGAAAAAATGTTTTTGACAGTGTTTACATCCGTTCAAACATTCAGTTAGCTATAAATACTCTAGAATGAGGTTCATAAATTGCCAACTTTTTAAAGACATCGTAGACTGAACACCCAACAGCATTAGAAGTTCTTACACTTAAAAATCTTAAGTAGCAGTTAAGTACGAAACTACCAAAAAGTGCTTCAATGGAGAAATCGTTGCGCAGTTAAGGAGCCATCCATTCACAGTTGAGAATTTCATGAAGATAACAAACAACAGAAGATCGCTGAATGAGAGTGAAAGGAAACATGGCTTCCAATTACAACATCGGTCGCTATCGATAATGAAGACTTACATGCAATTGATTCTAATTTAGACAAGAAATGATATTCAGATTCATGGTTTCTGCTGTCCAGCCGACACCCATCCCCTGACCACCAAGATGATCAACTGTCTATCTGAGGTTCGCTTGTTTGTAGAGGAGCCCCTGCTTAACGTCGCCAAGACGGATGTGATGTGATTAACGTCCAAACGACGTCGTCAACATGACCCAAGGTCTCTGACAATCTTTGGAAACGACACCATTAGTATGTCCGACAAGATTTGCAACCTTGGAGTGCTCCATCCCTCTGATTGCATAGAAAATGACAACAATAAAACCTCTAGAATGGAAGTACAGCTTCATGCAATACACAATATAGGCACATAAATCGCACGCATTTTCGCTTGGATACACTTACGGCTGAATCATTGGGTTAGAATCAGTCACATGTGCAATTCTAAACTTTTCATTGGTTCTTCATGCCCCAACTTAGTTCCCCCGGCTGTGCCGCGACCTTGTGTCAATTTCCATTCTAGTCAACTTCAGATAAACTATCCATTTCTATGTGTCATTGCAACCACACATTTCTAGGACTACTGCTACGTGTTTGAGCGCCGTGCCACAACTCTGCTTCATTCGACATACCTCACGCAGTGCTGAAAATGATTTCTCTCATTCACTCCGTCCTTCATAACTGCTCCATTCTCCGTTGTGGTCTTCCTGACAGTGCACTCCAATCACTTCTCCACGCCAGTGACCGACTCTTATTCGACGCCCATCCTCGTGACCACGCAACCTCCCTACTCCAGTCTCTACGGTGCTTGCCCATGGCAGACTGCATGACATTTCGTCCAGTAGTCCTTGCTTACTAATGTCTCCGTTGTGGTCTTCCTGACAGTGCACTCCAATCACTTCTCCACGCCAGTGACCGAGTCTTATTCGACGCCCATCCTCGTGACCACGCAACCTCCCTACTCCAGCCTCTACGGTGCTTGCCCATGGCAGACTGCATGACATTTCGTCCAGTAGTCCTTGCTTACTAATGTCTCCGGAGTGGTCTTCCTGACAGTGCACTCCAATCACTTCTCCACGCCAGTGACCGAGTCTTATTCGACGCCCATCCTCGTGACCACGCAACCTCCCTACTCCAGTCTCTACGGTGCTTGCCCATGGCAGACTGCATGACATTTCGTCCAGTAGTCCTTGCTTACTAATGTCTCCGTTGTGGTCTTCCTGACAGTGCACTCCAATCACTTCTCCACGCCAGTGACCGAGTCTTATTCGACGCCCATCCTCGTGACCACGCAACCTCCCTACTCCAGCCTCTACGGTGCTTGCCCATGGCAGACTGCATGACATTTCGTCCAGTAGTCCTTGCTTACTAATGTCTCCGGAGTGGTGCCTCTAGCTGTCTGTCTTCCTGTCTCCAGTCTGCGTCTTCCAACCCTTCCCGCTGCCATCTCCGATCTGCATTGGTTGGTGCTAGAGTTTTTCCTGTAGCTGCAGCCCGCACCTGGAATAACCTCCTAACAAGCTCGAAACCTGCCCCATCAATGAACTTCTACGAAACGCCTATCCACACCATTCCTGACAATCCTACAGTAGATGGGTTTATGAATTTTACAACTTAGAAGTCTGATTGAATAAAATAAGACTTAAATCTACATCGTTCAACAAATGACAGCAATACATGGGAAATGAAATTGTTTTGGTTTGCGCTAGTGTACAGTAACATGCAGCATAATTACCTCAAGTTTCATTCTTGTTGACAGCCCTAACATTGAAAAATTTGAAAAAATGTAAAGTATTTTATATTTCACAGTGCTATAATCTCTATGATTATTGCTTCCATAATATAGTTTATGATTTCCAGAGTGTGCATAAATTTCAAAGAGTGCAATAAACAGTCTTTATTGCACTCCTTCATTGAAATACATTAGCACATAGAAAGTTTTTCATCCTCTACAACGAAAATCATGCATAGAATTTGCATAGAAATGCATGTACAATGGACAGAGAAGCAGGCTATCTGATTTCAAAATTGCTTTGGTTTGATTTTCAAATCATGTTCATGATCATAGATTCTGGTAGTTCTGTGAAATATAAAGTTACTTACAGAACTCGTGCAAAGATATCCAGCTTAATTGCATTTTTCTCGATCAACAAACTATGCCCTCGTCCTTCGGGCTCGTGCATAGACATGTTGATCTCAAAAAATGCAATAAAGATGGATATCTTGCACTTGTTGTGTAAATAACTATTTACCAATTGTCACTTCGCACCTGCAGGTGCTCTAGTCGCAGATGGGAGATTTCGACAATCGCCTATAGAACACACGTGATTTAATTTTGAAATAAAAGTTCCTGAGTTATTCTATCTAAACCTACATGTACACACACAGCCATGCACAAATGATGCTGAAGGTGGTTGATGATTACGGCAGATCAATTACTTTTGTCACGTATCTCTTCGATGGAAATTCTCTTTCTTCTCGAACCTGATTGAGATCTTAAACTCAATCACACATGTTATCCTCAAATAGGCCTACTGATTGCCTTCACGGTCTCCTTTCTATTGAATTGTGGGACTCTGAGTAATGAAATGCAATGCATTCACTTGACATCATGCTGAATCAATCATGCTCACTAAACAAGAATTTGACGAAGCGGTCAAATAGATAGTGACATCTGCTCAATGATCCTCAACATGAGGAAAATTCATTTGCACGAAGCGCAGTTAGATAAGCAACTGTCCAATTTGGTCAGAGGTTGTCGAATTGTAGAGAATCACAGCACCTGTGCCAATTTGTGTTGCATGTCGTTCAGAAAATTCTTGTTACCTATTGCGTACGATATTTTTAAATCTGTGTACAGATATAAGACTATATTGGAGAACTTCTTTATGGGATAAAAATATTGGAACAGATCTTTTACGATTCCTTTGCATCATAAAATCAGTAGTACATCGTAAGACCAAGGAAATTTAGATCAAAACAGCTATATTGCATAAAATGAACGTGAGGTAACTCAGTTACCCCAAACGTAAACGAAGATAAATTTTTTACGACACAATCCGCGGGTTGATAACCGCCGATTCTTCATGTTCGTTGACCTTAAATCAGTGTCATTCATGCGTTTTCATGTTTTAGAACGTCTATGTTCATGCGACAAAGCACTCCATCTACACGGAATCACATGTTCATGCGACATAGCACTCCATCCACACGGAAACACATGTTCATGCGACAAAGCACTCCATCCACACGGAATCACATGTTCATGCGACATAGCACTCCATCCACACGGAATCACATGTTCATGCGACATAGCACTCCATCCACACGGAAACACATGTTCATGCGACATAGCACTCCATCCACACGGAATCACATGTTCATGCGACATAGCACTCCATCCACACGGAATCACATGTTCATGCGACATAGCACTCCATCCACACGGAAACACATGTTCATGCGACATAGCACTCCATCCACACGGAAACAGAGACATGACGGATTTTCTTCAACCGAGGAGATCATTTAGTAACGCAGATTTCTAGATTTTTATTTCCGGTCAGAAAAACAGATAACGGGTAAAAAAAGACCGGTTCCAACTCTGTCATCACGAAGGACTGAATATTTTAATAAAATTCTTGAAAAAAAGCGGATGAATCGTTTGTAGGATAGAGTGATGCTATCAGCTGATAGTTCAAACGCATTATTCTCCTTTTCAGTAAATATTTACATTCTCAGCCTGCTCATCGTTCAACAGGGAGGAAATATCAGTTATTCCGACGTTAGATGAAAGCAATTGTATCACCGCCGGACGCTTATTCCTTGTCAGTTAACTGAATGGGACAACTCTCCGAAGTACATGGACTGAAAAGGTTCCTCTGCGTGTTTGTAATTCTGATGCAAAAAAGGCAGCATGTCGACGGATAGTCTTCAGTGAAGCACTCGACGCTGCGGTCTTAATCATGAGCCATGACTGCCGAATGATGTGCGAGTAAACATCAGAATCAGAAGTCCCAGGAAAGCGGTTCGTAATCGACAGTAAATCATAAGGCGTTCGAGGAATCATTTTCTATTGTGAACCGACATTTGTCTACTTACTACCCACCACATTTGCAATCTCACTTCTCTAATACTATCGGTTCGCAATGTGAGTAGCTTCTAAAGGTAACTTATTGATGTTATACACATCAGCGGTCCGCAATGAAACCTCTGAGTGTTTATACATACAGCTCAATCGAAAAACCATTCAAGAACAGCATCTCTATCAACAATATAATGAAATGAAATTACCATGCAAAAGATGTTGCTGATGAAAAAATGATGTTGGCTGGCAGGATTCGAACATACGACCCCAGGTTAACTCGACCTGTGCTCTACCAACTGAGATACGACCGCTTACATGCGACTGTATCAATTGGCAGGATCAAACCCTCAAACCCCACCACAGTTGTCATGGCAATTATGATCAATGAATAGATGTCTCCTATGACTAGATATCCACGTAATAACTAAGATCATGTAAAAATGGAGCTTGTCATAGAGATTGGGCTACCTTTGTTTTCTGGTCCGCCTGAAGATGGTCGTCGGCGATGCCAGACTGAACGGCTTCGTACTTTCTTGTATATGATAAGCTTTTATCCTGCAATTTCGGCTTTCCTCATGAACGAACAGAAATGAATGGTCCATTATTAAAAAATAGACAATTGTTTGTTCAATCAAGAATCAGTTTCAATCATCTGGTTTCAAACCTATTCATATTTGACAGCTTGTCTCAATTCCACCCAAGATGCTTTGTTTCCAGCAGATATTAGAGAGATAATCACATTTGGGGAAAGGTGCTGTCCTGTATAAAGTTACATATCATCAAATAGATCAAATCATTACCTAAATGGATTAATCCAGAATATTTAGATGAAGACTCAAAAATCCGCTGATTGAACTGACTTAAATTCAATTCAACGGGGTAGGCATAGTGCATCATCCATTTCTAAATCCTTGATTTTCAAGTTCTCCTTGGCACATTATAGTGTGTGGGATGAGATGAAGATTTTCCATTTCTTAGATGTTGCAGAAGAGAGAGATGCGAGTTGAAAGACAAATTGTTATCGGAGGTCCGGAACGTATCCACTAAGCGCGAACACATTCTTTGATTCAACAATCTCATTACAGGTGAGGCATTCTGAAGCATCATTGTGCTTTGATCATGATTTTACATTTGTACCTGTAAGTTGATTAAATTATATTTTTGTCGCTTCCGACCTCCTACTAATTAGGACTTATTAATTAGATAGGAAACCTATTAAGATCTAAAACAAGTTGAATTATTAATGCCGTTTATATTAACACTCGTTCCATCATATTGATTGAAATGTTATATATGACGCATGACCATTTGAATTATATGTGAATGCACTAAAAATTCAGATGTTTCTATCATCAATCATCAACTGACAATGTCCTCTCCTTCCAGATAAGCTGGAATCATTTCTCCATCTCACTCATAAATCTCACAAATCATTTTTCCTGTAATTATGCCATTATTGCAACTTGTCATTAACCTCATTGTGCGCATTTTTCATGTATTGAAAATATATACGTTCTGATATTCTGAGAACACACGTTATTGGACATGCTGACGACTCGCGCAACCAAATAACCCGCAGTATTCTGCCAATGATGGAAAAGCCTTTGTTTTCGAAACCCCATCCGTGCATTTGTTATGCGTATCTTGTCAGAATTTTCACTGACTCCAAGATTAATTAAGTAAATTCTAGTGAATGCTATTGAGATGATCAAAGTTTCCTGTGGAGATTATTTAAACACAGACAATCATGTCACACATCGAATTATCCATTCCCTACTTCTGAAGAATTACGAAAGCTCAAACAATTCCTCGCGAAACATTTTGCCGAACCACAGCTACGCCCAGCTATTATTTTGCCCCGTCCACTGATTGAACTTTGTTAAAAATAATTGGCTTACATCATCTGATTCGAAATTTAATAGCACATTCCCAATATGTCAAAGATTTCAAACTAGTGACTGCTATTTTGGCCGGATATTGCTGTTGACAGGGAGAAGTCATCGTCAATCCGTCTACACGCTAAGACACTCTCTAGAATGCTTTCTATCCATCTTCGTTCGCAAAGAATGAAATAACTCGTGCTTTTCATGTGTTTGACAATAGAACTTAAAAAAGTGAAACTTCTACACATGCATAGTTGATGGATTTCGTCGGGAGGTTCATAACATGAGAAAAACAATAATTTATCGTTAGTCTCTCCCCAATACTTTTTTCCAATATGCGAGTGATTTGAATAAAAAAAAGACTTTGCCATTGAGAGAGCGGCTGGTACGCGAAACGTCTGGCGCATAACATCTGCCTTTTTATTTAAATCACTCGCATATTGGAAAAAAGTATTGGGGAGAGACTAACGATAAATTATTGTTTTTCTCATATACACATGCAATCTTTTCTTGGAATTTGGGAACAGTTGAGGAACCACAGTGTCATGCTCATAATCATATCTACATGATTGATGAAAGAATGGCTCCCATACGGGCCTGATTCATGAAAGCCATATCTCCGAAAACTTAGCACGCCGGAAAACAGGCCTACAATACATTCTGCGGATAGGGAGATGGAAAACCTTTCTGTGCCTCATAGACATCTCTGGTTCTATATATTTAAATATTATGACAAAGATATCTACACATAGGTAACAGCATGCCGCATTTACCCGAAAAGAACCCTCCTTCAATTCTAGAAAATCATGAACCTGATCATATTCGAGAGAATGAGATAGATCTTGAGAATTGCCATCAAAAGCTTTAAAGAAAACGTTTCTAACAGGCTGAAAAGTAAAATGTATGAAGACAATGCAAATATTTCACTTCAGGAAAAGTTCTGACAAGCTGGATTGCACCATGGAGAAGGATTACTCACACTTGAAGTTCATGAACGTCGGCAATTGTCATTTCAAGAATCCTGGCATCTCACAAAGTCTGTCCCGTGGACTGGACGCAACCTTCATCTTTATTCTCTGAAAGAACTTAAATAGCAACTTGAATTTCAGCTCATTATGTACGAAGACTAGCATGTACAGTCGAAGAATGATGTTTTGATGCTATGTGTTCAATACAAGTACATGAATGACTGATATTTTCATGAGCACCGAAAACCTTTTCATAGAAATATCATTCACAGATCTACCCAAGTATTGCTAGAGAAAACTTCTGGAAGTTGTGTAAAAAAGGCAAATCATGCATCAGTGATGAAGAACTGTCACGGTTGACTGAGGAAACTCTGAGCATCATAAACAAAAAGGTTTGCTGTAACTCACGAACAAACTCTATTATCTTATTTTTCAATTTTCTTCATATTACTCGCATTGCTTTGTCAGTAGTGCTTCTTCTAAGGATTTTTGATAGATGTGTTCATGAAACTTTCTGGTCTACTTTGTTTTGATCAATAAGTAGGATAACAGAAAGACTGCGCTCGGTTTTAGTCAGATGAAGCCAGGAAAATCCACATAGTTGATTGCTTCCGACGGGACATTTTTCACAGTTTAGTTTTTATAGGTAAAATTACACGCTCCCATTAGTTAAGTGAAAGTGAATAACAACATTTGCGGAAAGTTTGCGTCCCGGGCGCTTCGGGACCCTTTAACAACAAGAAACCTTCCTCCTTTCTTCGAAATGGTCGCGACCTGAAACGTCCAAGCCACAAATGCTGTTTTTTACTTTCGCTTAACTAATGGAAGCGTGTAATTTTACTGTATATAAGCTAGGGAAATCCAGGGCTGCTGACGGGCAACGTGATACAGATGCAGACAGGAAGCAGCAGTCGAAAGAATGAAACTTGACTATTTCTTCAATGCTTCTTTCATTGGTGTTGTTAATGATCTTTTGCTGTAGCACTTCTTAGCATTCATTTTATGAAGAGATTATCAAACTTTGATTGCAGTCAATAGAATTTCTCTTTTCAATGAATTCGTGATGATCTCTGCTGATTTCTGATCTCAAGTTAGCGCAATGACGTAGGCCTACATCTGCAATCAATAATTGGTTGCAGAATGCTGGACAGTAGCTGAGAAGAGATTGCAGCCGGTGGCCTTGATATTTGCTGCAGTGGCTGTTGAATAGCGAATGGACTGCTCACAGAATTAGATTGTTTAAGCGTATCACTTTGCTAGAAGTGCAAACTGATTCAAAACGATGGCACATGAAGGAACTTAATAAGTGGACAGAAAGAAATTTTCAACACCTTGCAAAGATAGGAAAAATAATCGTGCGTCGCTTGCGATATTGCTCTGAATTCCTTCAAAATGCTCCGATCGCCACGATTCCTTCAGATTTGAAGAATTCAGATCACTGTGCAAAAGTTTTCTCGATAATGCTGGGACCTCCGATCATTGTTAAAAATGTTAGCAGGCGCACGAAAAAAAGTTTACAAAATTCTCTGTAGAACTTGACATCGTCTGATATTATGAATACTATATATATATGCACTTAATCATATGTCGAGACCCCGAAAGGAAAAATTGAATAGGTGAGAACAAGTCAGATTTTTTTCTCACTTCTTGAATATATATCTAATGTTTCTTTATAAATAACGAATAAAAGCAGGTAAAACAAGTAACATAGGAAACGACCTAAAGACATTATGCTGCACATCATGGCTCTAGACTCAGTAATAATTGAAAACATAGAAGATCTCTCAAGTACGTAGTTGACCGGGCGGCAAGAGAGGTTAGCCATGCTTCAAACTTGTCTTTAATGAGGTCAAAAATCATGAATTCTCTTGATAAATATTTATTGGCCAAAGATAACAATAAGTTACATTAAATTCTGACAGCGCCAGCGCCTTCTCTCGGTCAATGTACAGTGGTCGATTTTCAAAAGTAACCTGGCGATTGATAGATAGAAAATCTCATCTCATTTTTACGGAAACTCAAGTCTGCGTCCCATTGGATTGACCTGTTATTTCCTTTGATCCTGTCGGGCAAGAACAGGAACTCAGTAGAACTTGGGAGACGAGCACATCATTCTCGTTCCCTGCGAAAACTCGTCGAAGTTGCCGTCAAAGTCAGCGTTCTCTCACAACAAGTAATACTATCAATCCGACTGTTATTCCGGCAGGAAGTACAATTTCCATTACACCATACGACAAAGGCGAAAGGCCAGATATGTTGTCCATGAGCAGGAAGTAGAGGCCTCCTAATACCACACCAATCATGCTACTCATAACGGCTATTGTACTCGTTCCAGCTGGTATTGAAACATCACCCGAGCCTTGATTAACTTGATCAATCAAATCAATGTAAGCAGCCGCCACCAGTAAAGCTCTTACGATGGAAAGAATAAAGAAGCCAATCAAATACTGCCATGAAAAGGTCAAGGAGTCTGTAAATGGAAAGAATGATGGGCCGATGAAATATCTAATGAACGGAGCACTTACAGTGATCGCCAGGGCACATATCAGTTGGATCTTAATGCTATGATGTTGCTGATGAAGGCTGTGAAAAATCATGAGAGGAACAGATAAAGTTGGCAATGAGAGAAAGCCAATCGTCAAGTTAATGTTGTCATATATCATAGTGTGAGTATCATTCATGGAAGATGAATTTCCGAAGATGTCAGTTCTCATGCAGGATGACACTGAAAAGGCTGCAAAATACGACGCTAGAACTAAACTGAATACAGCGGGAAAAGGACGAGTACGTCTGATTGTCTTGATAGCTGATGCGATAGGCTGAGGTTCATCCTGATATCCTTGAGGCTCCGAAGTTGTGCGATGTCGTCTGAGTTCCATGTAAAGAACAGTTGTATCGTGGATGAGAGACTGACGCAGTCTTAAAAGTCTTCGTTTGATACAGAAAAAGATCAATAGAAATAGGATTGTAATGCATGGAATGAAATAAATTGAATAAGCAGCAAACCAATCTAAGGATGAAAACTCCCTCTTTTTGATGAATCCAGGCGTTATTGACATCATGAAAGCAGACGTAGGCCCAATGATCATCATCATCAGATCAATTCCAAAATCATTCAAATAACCAGGCACATGAGGAACCAGAGACATTACCATTCCCACTGATGCTCCGCCAAAGATATAAAGACACACGCCAGTGAGGAAGAACGAAATGCTGATCGCAACTTTGCTTTCAGAAACTATTGACACAATTATTGTTGATACATCGACACCAAATATAATCCCTGTCAGTAAAAGAGGAATTGCTGATGCCACAGAATTGCGACCATCACGATTTTTAGTAATATGATCCCAAGTCAATAAATATGACAATCCTGTAATCGCAAACATTGAAACAGCTACTGCTACAGACTGAGACTGCGATTGACTTGATGTTAGAAACGGCT
Source organism: Prostheceraeus crozeri (assembly GCA_907163375.1). Lineage (NCBI taxonomy): Eukaryota > Metazoa > Platyhelminthes > Polycladida > Euryleptidae > Prostheceraeus > Prostheceraeus crozeri. The sequence goes on from CAJQUW010008369.1 coordinate 132,793, forward strand.
GTGAATCATTGACGCTAAAAGAAATCGTCCAAGGTGGGCGAACAACAATTCCACCAGTAGCGCAAGATATAGAATAAAATGCCATCCAAGATGTTAACCAAAAAATCAGCCACCCTATCATATAGAAAGGTGCCCATGATTGACGAGGATCTGTTGAGAATCTTTCGTTTCGAACAAGTAAACATTCATCCATGAGAACGAAGTTGATCAACTCGGCGGACTCAATGAAAAACAAAATAGTTCACGTTATTTCAATGCTATTTGGTCTAACATGATGTATATCAGACCAAAGTTCAATGCTTATCACAATTAATTCTATTATTAAAAACAGCAGGGATATCACGAGTCAACGATGGCGTGCGTTTCCGAACTTTCTGATAAAAGTTACCATCAGTGCATTGATGTTTGCTTACAGGTGAATGTAGGCCAGACACGAGGCTGACAATTACGCTTTCGGTTGAGCAATTTCAAATAAGCAAGCCTTCTCCGAGATACCGTCCCTGACCTTTTTTCCTCAATTGTAGGAAGCCCAAAAAAACACGATCAGTGCATATAAAGCGAATCTTTTATTCTGTTGAGGCCTTTCGACCAACACCGTCGGTCATCATCAGAGCCACTAACCAACCAACTAAAGCGCACAACCAAACTGCATACACGGAACAAATCTCACACAACTTGCTACACACTAGAGACACATAGAAATACGACTTCATAGAAATAGACAATCGGAGATCAAGTGAACGAGAACTAACGCTACAAAATGAATTCACAAGGAAACTGGAAACCACATGAAGTTAATAAGACAAAGAAAAAACACATGCAACAATTAACATGCAATTCTTTGTTGATAAAAAATAATAAAGAAATAATAATAATTAAAAAATCAATAAAAAGTAAAAAAATAATTAATTAATTAATTAAATTAAAAATAAAATTATAATAACGAAAGTAGAATGAAATGTACAGAGAAAATTAAAAAAATACAGTAAAAGAATGAAAAGTCAGAGAGCACTCCAAAAATTTCTGAGACAGTGCTTCAGTCTATTGTTAGAGTTCCGGCGGTTCGTCCACACAGCCTCCTTCACTACACGTCTTCTCCAGGTCTTTTCCTTCTCCAAGATCGACATCTGATCGAATGCAATCACGTGTTCTCCTCAACGGCGTGTCGAGTCACCTCAGAACGCGTGACGTGCTGAACATGCTCTTTCTTCCTTTCCAAAGTTAGTCACATTGGGTTTAGAATAGACTTGATTTGTCAATGATAGTCCAGAACAAAGTCAACCAAACACTGGTCACTATCAGTGACAAGAAAACATTTGGTGAATTGAACTCATATTCAAATTCAAGAAACTCGCCAGTCATGAGGCAGACCAGAAACGACCATTCGCAGTTTACAGAGAGTCGAAGTTGCAAACTTTTAGTGTGGGATTCGTTTATCTGATGACTCAGTATAGATAACTTTCACAAAGAGACAATCAATTTAACTCAAATCGCAATTGTTCTGATCTTCTTAATGAATTCACTCAAATACAAGCTCGGAAATGAAACCTTATCCTCTCTGGCAGTCCAGAGAAAGAATCTGGCAGTTTGCTCGACAGTTACCAACAAGACATGGAGAAATGCAGGGAGGTCTTCCAGGTATTGAATACATCTCAAATGACTTCATTAAACAGTTGATGAGAATTGGAAAGAGATGATGAAAAGCGTTTGCTCGAAAGGATGAGGAAGATAAGTTTCTCGCGACGATCGAAACAGTTAAACCAATTTCCAGAATTCAGGAATGTGCACTTGAATCCAGATCTTACCATTTTGCAACGGCAACTTGCGTATGAACTCTGTCAAGAATTGCGGGCTCGGAGATTATATGACCCTGACAAGGAATTCGTCATTTATAAGAGAAAAAATGCAGAAAAGAGGGAACAGGATTTTCTGGACGGTTTTTCACTCAATCGTTTATGACATAAAGCGTGCGTATATTACGGCATTCAGAGAAATTTCTTGTCCCTTCTTTTCTGCTATCAAATGTCCAGTCACTGCTCAAAACTCAAAAAGATTGACGAATTACAATGGTTACATGAAACTCAAAAGCCTCAATTGGTTTGCTTAACTGAGACTTGGCAGCATGATGGCATTAACAGTGATCTTGTTGAGTCATGGGGATATGATATTTATCAAAATGATCGTCGTGTCTGTAAGAGAGGAAGTGGTTTTTATTTATGTGAAAATAGCATTTCAGCTTTTTTTTACAATTTTCTCGTGATTTGTCTGTAAATAATGACTTAACTACTGTGCTAATTAGTGACATTATTGATGTATATATCATTTATGTTCTTCCTGATGTTACTGCTGAAGGTCGACAGCAGACCCATGATGTTTTCTGCTCAGGAATTAATCATCTTTCTACATCCTTCACGTATCTCGAACATGTTGTCATCCTTGGCGGCGACTTTAATCGCTTGCTTCAATAGTGACAAACTGTGTCAGGAACTTAAATGACATTATCAGTCTGCCACCTCACTCATCGAACATTTTCGATCATGCTCTAGTTTCTAATACTATGAGTAAAATAACAGAGATTCCGTAACCTAAAACGCTACGGTATCTATAAGTGATCACTTGATCAGATTGTCTGCAATTACCTTCGACGACTAAAAGGTAATAGGAGCACTGGCTCCGATGAGATATCAAAACGAATATTTTCTTTCTGGTCTGATGTAACAGCGAAACCGTGAACTTTCATTTTTCGCACATCGATAGAGAAAAGGGTTTTTCCTAATGTATGGAAGTTGGGAATGGTTTCTCCGATTCCGAAAACAAGCAAACCTATTCTGAATTAACTCCGACCGATTACGCTTATCCCCACTCCATCAAAAAAGAATAAAGTTGATGATATAGTCGGCAATATCAACATCGAGGTTAGAAACGTCCGGAAATGGTGCTCAATTGTTTGACCCCAAATACGAAAAAGTGATGGTTTCGACAAGAGCACCGATTGACTTAAATGAAAGGCTAATCATTACGAGAACTTCAAAATTAAGAGAACTTAGAGTAACAATGAATGATAGTCTTGAATAAAGCTACCATTCAAAGACCAATCGATAGCTTTATGCGAGAAGAGTAAAGAAGTTCCTGTGTCTCAATGATTTGCGCAGAGTTTATGAAGCGACAGTTCAAAATTCAAGTGATTATGCTTTCCCAGTTTTTTTTAATTCTTCCATCGACATTAGACAATTCGCTACAAAGAACTTCAAAACGCATCTATCATGTCATAACGTCCAATGGCAAAATGAACTTTTAGTGTAATTGCGAAACACCTAAAGCACGAAGAAAAAGACTGAGCATGAAATTATTTAAGAAAGCTGAAAATGACCCTAATCATCGTTTGCATTTGCCCGTGACAAGAAGACTGAAACACTCCAAGGACTTGTTTGTTCCTGTGTGTCGTACCCTGAGACGATGCTGTTCATTCATCTCATTTGTATCTACTCTTTTGAACATGACCCAGGGACGTACATTCATAATTTAATGTGGCTACTGAATCTGCTATTATTATTTCAAATTACTCAACAACCTTTTGTATCTGAAGTTTTCCTGCATAATTTGAGATTTTTACTTGTTATTGTGGATTTTTATGTCGTAAATACACACTACTTAATACTGCTACTACATTTTCTACTTGCATGCTGAGTCGCGAAAGTTAAGCAGCTTCGACCTGCTGAATTAGTCATTCCACCTATTGGAAATATGCCGGGTATCGGGAAAATAAATTTACACTCAAACAGATTAACTTCCTAGTAATTGATGAAATAACATCTACCCGTGTATCAGTTTTCTCAATCGTCTATCAATGGGTAATGATAACTTCCTCAGGCCATTTTATGTTACTTTTTAGCAATCCACCATACATAAAAAATTCAACAGAATTGAAGTATATACATATCATTCATTATTGCAGGATCCATCAATTTATTTTGTCTTAACCAGTCTTGCTATCTACGGCAGAGTGGTGACATGCATTTGGCAGCTTCATTGGCGAATAATACGAGAAGATAATAATACAACAATGTATACAATAATACATACATGTAGATAGCAATCGATCTGTAAAGAGCTGGTGAGAACTGAACCAGTGATCAAGAAAACACCTATCACAACATGGCATGTCAAGTAATGGCCTATGCACAAGAAATAAATCTAAACGGCGATAAAGTACTTCAAACACACAGTGTGCACAGCACATGAATGATATTGACTTTAACTATGTCTGCGGAACAGACTATGTCGGGAGCACCTCTCGTCCTTTGATTCCGAGTCAACGAGTACATCCCTGAGTGGTTGAAATAGAACCGAACAAATCGTTGTGTACCGTCTTCATCCACTACTCTCCATGTACTAACATGTGATCCCTTTAGGGATTGCTCAAGTGCTGTGTGTGACTAGACTCGAACTTTCAATCACTGAAGGTAGTGATATTCACTATTGCAGTCCATCCCTTTGTCAGCAAAAGGAAATTATAATTGATTTATATCTTGTCTAATCACAAGAATGTGATTATTTTTCTAGCACTGCTGCACATACTGTGCAGTGTAAGTACTTTACTTATATCGCATTATTGATTTGTTTCTTGTGCATCAGCCTTTCTTTAGGTCCTACTTGACATGTAATGATATGCTGTCGTTCAGTTCTCTCAACCGTTCTTCACAGATCGATTAACAACCATCTATATTATCCTCTGCAGAAGTTGTCAAATGCTAATGATAAAACATTGAAAAAATCTTTGTCGAAAACTGCAATCTGCGTCCCATTGACTTAACATGTGTTTTTCTATGATCCTGTCTTACAAGAAGAGGAAATAACTAGAACTCGGCAGACGCGAAGATCCATAGTAGGCATCGGGTGTACATCATTCTGTGAAAGTCTCATTTTCGGCTTCGTTCACTGCAGAAACTCGTGCTGGCTGCCGGACTATGAGGAGCACATCATTCTGTGAAAGTCTCATTTTCGGCTTCGTTCACTGCAGAAACTCGTGCTGGCTGCCGGACTATGTGGTGTACATCATCCTGTGAAAGTCTCATTGTCGGCTTCGTTCACTGCAGAAACTCGTGCTGGCTGCCGGACTATGAGGTGTACATCATTCTGTGAAAGTCTCATTGTCGGCCTCGTTCCCTGCAGAAACTCGTGCTGGCTGCCGGACTATGAGGTGTACATCATTCTGTGAAAGTCTCATTGTCGGCCTCGTTCCCTGCACAAACTCGTGCTGGCTGCCGGACTATGAGGAGCACATCATTCTGTGAAAGTCTCATTGTCGGCCTCGTTCCCTGCAGAAACTCGTGCTGGCTGCTGCCGGACTATGAGGAGCACATCATTCTGTGAAAGTCTCATTGTCGGCCTCGTTCCCTGCACAAACTCGTGCTGGCTGCCGGACTATGAGGTGTACATCATTCTGTGAAAGTCTCATTGTCGGCCTCGTTCCCTGCACAAACTCGTACTGGCTGCCGGACTATGAGGTGTACATCATTCTGTGAAAGTCTCATTGTCGGCCTCGTTCCCTGCAGAAACTCGTGCTGGCTGCATGCCGGACTATGAGGAGCACATCATTCTGTGAAAGTCTCATTGTCGGCCTCGTTCCCTGCAGAAACTCGTGCTGGCTGCATGCCGGACTATGAGGAGCACATCATTCTGTGAAAGTCTCATTGTCGGCCTCGTTCCCTGCAGAAACTCGTGCTGGCTGCCGGACTATGAGGTGCACATCATTCTGTGAAAGTCTCATTTCGGCCTCGTTCCCTGCAGAAACTCGCTCTGGCTGCCGGACTAATATAACTATATTTGAAAAATAACAAAGAGATTCAAAGCAGCTGCACAAAGTGCACAACTCTGAGGTCATGCACAAGTTGCAGAGTTTGAAAATGAGTGATAAGCTTCTTCAATGACTTCAGCTAATATCTCTCATAGTGAGCTTTCCAAGCAAGCTTTCATGCGAGGAGGTGAAGCTACTATTGCAATTCTTCGATGATTACGCGCTGACATGTAGAGATGCTTCATCTCTAAAGGAAATATTCTGCACAAACATTTGGATGCTCTAGTTATAGCTGAAGATTAGGCCAACAGATTCAAAAGCTTTTGCTGAAAAGCAACCCGACGTCTTTCAGCTCTTAAATCATGGTCAACTTCCACTGTCGAAAACTCATCCACCTTCAGATACGCCACATTTCCGGGATGCTTGACTCAAATTTCAAAGTTTGCACTCAAATAACTGCTTTACATCTGCTTCTTTTTCTACAGTTCAGACACAAGATAGATTGCTTGCCTCCATGAGATCGCGAGAAAACAGATAAAGTCTTTCAGAATCTAGAGTTTTAGTCTCAAATGTTCAAGCCGGTGACGATTCTTTTTGATTTTTTCGAAAAGCAATCGTCAAGCCACCTTACATTTGAAAGTGAAGGGAAAACACTACGGTAGCTTTTTCAGCAGTTGTCAAATCTTTACAGTCCATGATCAACAGAAGATGACAAAACTGACGGTACATTGAATTTTCTCATCGTATCTCAGAGAATCAATAGTCTATTTCATGGTTAAATTGTTGAATAAGCCATGTTTTGTACTAATATCATTATTGACTCTCAATTAGTGACTATCAAGTAAAATGTTTTTATACACTGATTTAATATGATGAACTTTTTTAATGTTTCAATCAGTTTGAAAGTGATTGCACATATTTCAGTGTTAGAGATATGCGAGATTTTTTTATAAGTGATTGCTATGTGTATTCTTCAGAGTGCACAGAGATATAAATGTGACGTATGCACAGAAATTTAGGTGTTATAGAAATGTGCGATAGATTGTAAATAGATATAAGTGTGACGTATGCACAGAAATTTAGGTGTTATGGAAATGTGCGACATATTGTAAATAGCATTGGTGTCATAGTTTTATGTAATTATTATTTGTAGTTCTAAGTACTGGCGCACTTGATGGGATATCATGCATTTTTATATTCATGTACTGCCCAATACTGTATGCAGTGGCGAATCCTGCGTTCACACAATAGGCATGCGCCGTCTAAATATGCATGCACATAAACCAACATGCATAACATAAACCATTGACCCTATGATACTTTCATTTAAATGCCCCATACTTGATTATTTTCATCATGTTAGTCACCAATATGGGCTATACTCCACACTGAGTTTTTTCATCATAGTTTATGATGCTAATATTATCATCATCAATATTACACAATTTTATTAGTACGATGATACTAAACTCGGGTTGATGAACAAAATTAATATCTTTGCAATTAATTCATATAATAGCCTATACACTGTACACTACATATGCGCATAAACGGGATATGTAAATGAATAAAAACCATATTCACAACTCAAAATGATTATATTCTAAAACAGAAGATGATTTCAAGACTAGCACGACCGTTTTTTTCCAAATATTATTCACAATTTCAAAAGATTGTCACTTCTCTAACGATATAAAAAATCAACCCTCCTGTTTTTCTTTACAAAGTTCTCAATTACATTATCGAAAAAGGCAGGCTTCTTTTGAAGCAAAACTAACAAGCTTTTCTCAATAGCCATTAAACTCAAAGAAGAAAGTCTGTTTTGTTTCTGGGTGCTCCGGCAGTATGTATGGATTCGTTTTAAAGCCGAGAAAGATCGCTCCGCACTTGCACTTGAAGACGGGATGGAGACGACCAATTTCGCTAATTTGAACAGTTCAGGCATACTAAGGTACAATTTCTGCTCATGCATGCTTTTCAGAATGTCAAGCACTGACTTTTGATTGAAGTCAGACATGCAATAAATTGCAATCAACTCATTTTTCAGACGAATTACATCGAAGAATCGGCCATAATGCTTATCTAGCGATTTCAATGCCGTTTCTGGAAATTGTTTATTGTGCTTTGAAAAGAAACTAGAATTAAGTAAATTAAAGAATTCCAATTCAGAAATCGTTTTGAACCTGCTTGTCAGCTGTGTCAGAATATTATCCGTTATTTCCTGAATAAGATGTTTGTAAAGATCCGGTGTTTCAGTTCTACGCATTTCGAAAGACGCATCAGTAAAGACAAAGGATTCTTGAAAAAATAAGTTCGAAATCACTCTCTTTAATTTTTTTGACATTTTCTATCAATTCCTGGATCTTTTGTCCACAATACAAGATATCCATACCTTTTGATTGCAAAATTTCAAATAATGTATCTGTCAGTGAAAAAATACGAGAAAATACGGTTATCAAAAAGCGAGTCTGGAACTTATCAAGAAAAGCAATATATCCAAGACATCTGTCAATGCAATCATCTTCCCAGTTTTGGGAATTTTCCAATACATGCTGAAAAAATGTCTTCAAATTTTCATAATTTTCCATAACAGTGTTCACCAGTCTTGAGTGAAGTTCCATCTAGTTGGAGCAACTCGAGGCAATCTTTTTTGAACAAAATCTTGAAGAGCGTCAGTCCTTAAAGGCGATCGAGAAAAGAAGGAAGCCATCGAAGACAGGGTTTGGAAAAATGATGTACATTTAGGGATCAATTTGGCTGATTGTTGAAGTGTCAAATTCAGTTGATGGCTGTAACAATGAACAAATATTGCACTTGGCTCAACGTCTCTGACCTTTTTATTTAATCCGTTTTGGTGGCCAGCCATCACGGCAGCACCATCACAGGTTTGGGCAACAAGTTCACCTTCCATGTGAAAGTTCATCAACAATTGCTTCACGTGTTGTAGTAGTCCATCAGATGACCGATCAGAACTCATATCAGTGAAATGAAGAAATCTTTCTTGAACTTCACAATTCTCATCAACGTATCGTACAACAGTTGAGAGCTGAGACTTATTAACTATATCGGATGTTTCATCTAGAATGAGAGACACAAATTCTGAGTTTTTTTAAATCTTGTTTGATGTGATCAGTTAATAACGAACTGATCGCCTCGATCAAATCATTCTGAATAGCCGACGAAGTCCCTCTAAAAATGGTTGACTCGTTGAAGTGGGTTGCTAATGTTGCATCGTAATGACTTATTAAATCGAGAGTCTCTAAATAATTACCCTTATTGGCCGAAGTTTTTGCTTCATCATGGCCTCGGAAAGGAAGCTCACGCTTGGCGATAGAGCAGACGACATCAATAAGGCGAGTCAATATTTCGCGATTTTTTTTAACTTTTTCATTGTGCATCATGTCATTGATACGCCTCTGTTGATCAAGTTGGTGATCGATTCTATAGTTTTTCCCGAAGCTGTTTAATTGAAGAAAGCACTTGATGTGATTAAGTGATTTTTCATGGCGTGTTAGAGAAATGGATAGCGTATTGAGATTGTCAAACCCAGTTTTAGACCATGTGTTGTGGTCGCCTGAAAACAACAGGCATGGCCAACAAAATAATTTGTTCAGCTCACTCGAACCAGTCAACCAAAATGTATTATCATATTGGGAAGAATGAAAATGCCTTACAAATTCTTTATTTTTGTCCCTGTGAATGCGCGTGAAGTTTGGTAGTTCCGGCTTCGGTCTTCCATTCGAAATGATGTCATTTTTCTCGGCTATATCTCTCCTACTAAACGGAGTCTGAATCAAGGACGCGATTTGATCTTCAGCCATTTTAGTTTTGGGAGTCGGCGTATACACAAGTAACCGTTCACACAAACTTACTAAAGTGACGAAGGAATGGCAGTAAATGTTTATTTCTCACACTCTCTGAAGAGAGAAAGCGTGCGCGCGAGACATGTCATCACTCGGTTTCTAAGCAGGCCATGCGATCAAATTGGAGCTACAATGTCGTCATTCCCATGGCGCCTTGTGATTGGTCATCAGCTCACGTGTGCGAGGGAATTCATTACTGATGTCAGGCAACGTGCGTTGATCGCATTGATACATCTTCAGATCATGTCAGCTCCTAGTCAGCTCTCTCGATGAGCGCATGCCGGGAAGATGCCTTCGGCAGCGATGCAAGTGTTACAGGCATTACAGGGAACGATGCGATTCTATTTTCGGTAACAGATTTCTACAGTGGAAGCGGCAGCAGCAGCAGTGTAGTAGCTATTGCCTTTCCGCATGCTTTCATAGACAGCTGACAAGGTCTGATTTGCTACAGTCTGATCTTGAATCGCCTTAATAGTAACTCACAGTTAAAAGTGCTTCTAAAGCCACAAATTGTGAGCATGCGCCGCATGCCTAGCATGCCCGGAGCATTCGCCACTGACTGTATGTGATATTTTGTTGATGTTTGAAAGCAAATTTGATTGAGTTGCGCTAGCAACTTTAAATTTTAAGTCGAATTCTGAATATGCTAGGAATAGGATTTTTCAGACCATTACTGTGAGCGTGAAGAGAAGGTTGTAACTGGAGCCTCAATAAAATTTTACATTGGTTTTCACAGAGTTTTTGCCACAAGATATCACGGCAGCATACGACGAATGGCAACAATAAAGCTACAAGATATTCTGAAGCACTATGATGGCACAGAAGATGTGATAGAATGGTTGAAAAAGTTGAAACTGGTAGCACAACTGCAAAACCTCAGTAAGTTGCATGAATTGATTCCCTTATTTCTTCAAGGTCCTGCATTTTCGGTTTATGAGCACATGAATGATGACGATAAGAATGATTCTAGTAAGATCGAAGGTGCGTTGATAGATGCTTTCTCTTTGAATGCTTTTTCTGCTTATGATTTGTTTAGACAGAGAAACTGGTTACCAGGTGAAAGTGTAGATGCATTTTTGTCAGACTTGATAAGACTATCAAAATTGGCAGGTATCGGAAATGATACATTATTAAGATGTGCTTTTATCAGTGGATTGCCCCATTGATATTTCTAGTCAGTTAAGGTCGTCAGTTGAAATTAAGGACGCTAGTTTATCTACTGTAGTATGCCAAGCGCGTATTCTTATGACAAATCGTGTTCATGTTCAGTCGAATGCTTTTGCCGCTGTTAATAGATTTGATAGACGCAGTGGTTATCACAACAAGAAGAATGGTATTACGTCTCGAGGTGGTAATTTAGAATCAAAGAATGAATTGCGATGCTATAAGTGTTCAGGCAATCACATAATTAATTTTTGTCCGCAAATCACATGTTTCAAATGCGATAAGAAGGGTCATATGGCCAATCGATGTCCTTTAAACAAGTCGGGGGAACTGTCTGCGCCACCAGTCTCCCAGGATCAAATGTAAGGGCGCTTCCTTCTACGCCAATACTAATCAAAAACACAAAAACGGTAGGAATAGTAGACTCTGGTTGTAACCAATCCATCATCAGTAGACAGTTTGTTGATGATAAATTGATAAGAATTGCAGCGTCCATTTTTACTGTTGACGGAAGGGAAATTGATATTATTGGATATCAACATATCAAAGTAAAGATAGCTAATAAGGACATTTTCACTTGTTGCATCGTCTTGAAGGATTTGTTGGAAGACGTTGATTTTATTATCGGAATGGACATTGTAGATAAGTTGGGAGGAGTTTTTATTAAGGGTAGTGAAGCTAGTTTTCCAAATGCACAAGGTATATGCGCTACCAGTATATTAGTTGAACAAAATCGTGCGAAAAATCCTATTGAGACTACTTGCAATAAAAATGTAACAGAAAATGTCGTGAAGTCACAAATTAATGATTATCATGATGAGAAACATTTACATATAGATGATAAAGATTTTTTGGCTGACTTTAAGGATGGGAAGTGGTTGGTTAGATGGAAGTGGTCCACTGAGAATCCGAAAACTATAGAGAGGGACTATTGACTCTTATGCTGTCAAAGAGGAATTTAAAGAGGCTTTTGACAATGAAATTGAAAATTGGATTAACCTTGGGTGGTTACAGGAATTTGATGAGAAACCTAAGGCTATTATTCCCCTTATGGCAGTGTTTCAGGAACACAAAAATAAAGTACGGCCCGTTTTAGACTACAGAAATCTAAACAAATATCTCTCGAGTCATACTGCAGACAGTGCTATTTGTCAAGAAACTTTACGATTGTGGCGAAGGATGGGTTCAAATGTGAAACTCTTAGATCTTGAAAAGGCATACCTTCAGATACATGTAGAAAAAGAGTTATGGGGTTGGCAGTGTATAAGGTACAAGCTGAAGGTTTATGCTCTGACTCGACTTGGGTTTGCGTCTTTGCTCCGCTCCTCGTATTATGTCTCTATATTGAACAAGGTATTGTCGTTAGATTCTGATATTCGAAGTGCAACCGACTCATATATAGATGACATAATTGTGAACACAGATATTGTGGATAGCGATGCCGTGACCAAACATTTGTCGAGTTATGGATTAAAAACCAAACCTTCAGAGGATTTGAACGGGGAAAGAGTTCTTGGGTTGCGAGTAAACGAAAATCACAGGGGAATCTTAGAGTGGTCGAGGGGTAACAATATACCTACAATTTCCGAATCACTAACAAAACGACAGGTTTTATCGATTTGTGGGCAGTTGGTAAGCCATTTTCCAGTAGCTAGTTGGCTACGTGTAACTTGCAGCTATGTAAAACGACAAAGTAGCACTGGGGGATGGAATGATAGTGTCACTGAGGATATCCAAAAAGTAATATTTCAAATTTTAGAGCAAGTTCGGATAGATGATCCAGTTAGAGGACTTAGGGGAGTTTCCAATTCAAAAGAGGGTCGGTTGTGGTGCGACGCAAGTAGTATTGCGCTGGGATAGGAGTAGTTAGTTCTAGAAATTGTTAATGTAATTGTCGAAGACGCATCATGGCTAAGGAAAAAAGATGACTCTAGTCACATAAATGTGGCTGAATTGGACGCAGTTATCAAGGGCATGAACTTAGCGTTTGAAATGGGGTTGTAATATTCTCTGCGTGTTCACAGACTCAACCACAGTTTTTAAATGGATCAGTTCGTTGCTTTCTAGCAGCAATAGGATAAGAACCCATGGGTTGTCAGAAATTCTCATCCATCGCCGTTTAGGAATTATCAATGAGCTAAAAGTCGAACACTTTATGACGATGAATATTGAGTGGGTTGAGTCATCGAAAAACAAAGCTGACAAGTTGACTCGTGTCAAAAAAAATTGGATGAATGCATTAAATGTATCAAAAAGTAGAAAGCTGCCAGATGAAAGTATTCCAACAGCACTTGTTGCAAATAGTTTACCAATCCAGAGAATTAAAGATATACATAACAAATTTCACTTAGGAGCAGATCGAACATTTTCTATTGTTAGTTCTGTTGAACCTGAAGTAACACGTAATGACGTCTCAACAGTAGTGAAGATTGTACACGATGCTTATCTATTGATCCAAGTCCGGTCAAGTGGGAGCAGGGTTCATTGCCTGTTGATAATGTATGGACAACGTCTAGCGTGTGACATAACTCATTATGGAGGTAGAAGATATTTGTCAGTAGTTGATTGCGGACCAGGCCGGTATACTATTTGGCGTTGTATTAAGGATGAGTCTTCCAACACAGTATCGAAAGAATTGAAGCGAATCTTCATTGAACATAGTCCTCCGTCCGAACTTCTGTGTGATAATGGGAGTTGCTTCATTTCTTCGTCTTTCAGAGATTTTTGTGATGACTGGGGAGTAGGAATTATTTTTCGATGTGCTCATAGACGAATTGCAACGGCATTGTTGAAAGGAATCATAGGACCATCAAGCGATATGGCCAGCCGAAGCAATGGCGATCCAGTCGAAATGACGTTTTTGGTGGAATGTCCAACAAAATTAACTCAAAATCGCCATTTGATTACAAATTTAATCATAAGATCAATCTTCCGCTCAGGCAGAAATCTGTTAATGGATACGTAATGGACTCACAGTTCAAAAGAGGCGACAAGGTCTTTGTAAAACCTCCAAACGCACGTTGCGATTCTGAATGGTCGATTTGGAAAGTAACAGACGTCCACTCAAAATGGAATATTAGTGTTGACAACATTCCCAGACATTTTTCAGACATCGTCATGTTTCCTAAAGAAGAAACATCGACTACCGATCGAAAAGGTCCTCGCAAGATGTCTGCACTAAAACCTGCCGATATTGACATTTCCGCTGAGTGTAGCGTATCAGACATTCATGGTGAGATGATCACGACGAAGGATGCTGCGAAAGTTGAATGATGAAGATGAGAGTGAAAACTTGTCATGCGTGGAGATGGAAAGGGTTGATGAAGTAAGAGAAGAAGAGTCACAGAATTTGGTGAATGATGGTGTCGATGAAGTGAACAATTTTTCCGACTGTGGTTCAGAAGAATGAAGTCAGGAGGTCGCAGAGACGCAGATGTCAACCAAAATGGATGACACAATTTTGCAGTTTGATGAACTTAAGTTCATGAGGGGGTGTACTAATATCATTATTGACTCTCAATTAGTGACTATCAAGTAAAATGTTTTTATACACTGATTTAATATGATGAACTTTTTTAATGTTTCAATCAGTTTGAAAGTGATTGCATACATTTCAGTGTTAGAGATATGCGAGATTTTTTTATAAGTGATTGCTATGTGTATTCTTCAGAGTGCACAGAGATATAAATGTGACGTATGCACAGAAATTTAGGTGTTATAGAAATGTGCGATAGATTGTAAATAGATATAAGTGTGACGTATGCACAGAAATTTAGGTGTTATGGAAATGTGCGACATATTGTAAATAGCATTGGTGTCATAGTTTTATGTAATTATTATTTGTAGTTCTAAGTACTGGCGCACTTGATGGGATATCATGCATT